>JBAMJR010000028.1:2657500-3002500 GCA_038501785.1 Myoxocephalus aenaeus | reverse complement strand
GTGGAGTAAACAATGTTTGTATCCGTTGGTCTTAAGTTGTTTGAATACTTTTGCATACTACAAAATGCAGTAACGCTATTCAGCCACTAGCTTCATGCAGTTGGGCTCTCATTATGTTGCATGTCTTTCTCTTGGTTGATCTTAACGTCACATTAGTAATATCACTCCACAAGAAGACTCGGGCACCGCTCTGGAGCCTTCCAGTGGCTGTATCCACTCGCATGGCAACAAGCATTGTTTGATTTCTGGTTCGTCACACTGGCTGAACGGTCATTTTGACGATATTATGGCTGGAATATGACTTGTTTTTAATAAGCTGCACCTCTCCTCTGTATGTATTTGTGCTGATTTAAGTTTCTAAAGATAGATCTCGCGGTCAATTTTTCGCAGTGAACCTTTTTAGAGATCAGATTGATCTTATAGTCTCTATGTGTGCAGCAGCAGCAGCAGCAGCAGGACCTGTCATCATGTGATCGTCACTGAGATAACCACGGCTTCCTGGAAGCAGTCCCTGCAGCCTGTCCCGTTCTCACTTATCATGTGATAGGCTACATTGGATGACATAAATCAGTTTGTTCGTACACATAGACCCGAGTGTGTGTGAGTGTGTTTGTCCAAAGGCTGTGTTACAGACTGTGATTCCAGAAAAATAGCCTTTACATTTGCACACATAATATAACTAAATCACAATTTTCTTGTGACGTTCTCCAGTCTTTTTGTCTTGTTGTCTATTACTTTATTGCTTCATACAGTTCTACTTATGAATCAAGATTAACTTTCAAGGCAGGTGTTGGTGTGTCGTTAAGTGTTACAGAGCAGATCGCTCTTATAGCAGTCTGTTACTGAACACGATTTCCCAGAATCCCCACTGTTGTCATTTGACATTACACCTCTCTTGACCAACGTCCCACTGGCAATGTTTACTTTACACCACATGCTGTCATAGGGTAATTAACAAATCCCAAACTGTCTGATCCCATCTAGAGGCCCCTCGCTACTCACTTGTGCCTTCTGCAATGCACACACACACACACACACACACGCAACCACATGCATTTTACATTTTGTGTTTAATCCATGTTCTCCTCAATGAGATATCTCCTCATTCTCTAAATTTGTGAATAAGGATTAGTTCAGAGGCATTATAAAATAAAATAAAAAAATCTATATTAGATATATCTGAACCAGGACTGCCACTAATTAACTTTTTGGTTCATGATTTGATATTATTTAAAATGTCAGAAAATAGTGAAAACAAATTTCATGTTTCCAGAGCTCAGCATGACTAGTTAATTCGAAACAGCCCAAATGTTGAAGATATTAAATATATATATGAAACAGGGAAAAGTAGAACATAATCACATTTGAGAGGCTGCAAACAGACTAAATCTGGCATGTTTGGTTAATAAATAAGTGATTAATCAACTATCAAATGTTTCAGTTCAGCACCAATCTGAACAAACTGTCAGTATTCAGAACATCATTCAAAAGCTGAGCATCCCTGACATGACGATGGTCTCATTGCTAATGGAGAACGTTGTTGGAAGAAGTGTGTGTGAGTCTCTGGCCTTTCAGGCCGGGGCTCCCGAGGGCAAGAGCTACGCCGAGCTGTTCAGCAGCTGATGCTGTTTCTCAGATGTGTTCGGTCGGCAGTCGCATGCAGACAAAGATGTGTTTGTGTAGCAGAACCTCGCACCCCGCCGCTGTGATACGAGCCGTCTCACCTGCAGGGCTTTACATCAGGAGGGAGGAAGGGGCCTTCTGCACAGCCCTCAGTGGAAGCTGTTTAAAATACAATTTCCAAAATGTTTCGCCAAAAAGATATCTTTCTCAAAGTTGTTGATAAATGTAGACAATTTTACAATAACTACTTGTTTTCTGAAGTCTCATTGAGATCTCTGTTTGTGCTTATGTGAACAGAGGGACACACTTTCATTTTTGAGTTGAAGGTGCTAAATTTGATATTCAATTCAATTCAATTCAGTTTATTTTATATAGCCCAACATCACAAATACAAGTTTGCCTCGGAGGGCTTTACAATCTGTACACATAACATCCCTGTCCCGGGACCTCACATCGGATCAGGAAAAACTCCCCTAAAAAGATAGTAAAAACCCTTTCACAGGGAAAATTCAGAGTATTAATATAGCAGCAAAACAACAATTTGCTCAGTAAAGACATAATGGAGGGCTTTACATATCCACCTGTATCTGCTCAGGTGGTTATAATGTCCACCTGAGCACATTCTGTGTGGGCCGGCCCTGTGTGCTTTTAGTGCATGTTAGTGCACGTGAGTGTGCCCCGCTGGCTAGCTCATGGCCACCGTTCTGCTGTTGGGAGTCAAAAGAAATGCTCCCAATCTCTTTTTTAGCAGCTCTTCTTTCAACGTGGTTTCCAAAAATCCTCAGAAAGTCAGTCTTTTTTAAGACTGCACGATTATGCCACAAATGATAAGGAATCCGATTAATCATTAATTTTCCCAATTTCAGCCTTTATTTCTATCTTCATATCTACAACTGGTACATGTCAACCTAAAGCTGCACATCCCAGTGTGGCACTAACATTTAGAAATGTCCGGTTCAGGAACCGTTTCAATGGAGTGATAAAGTTACAAGAAGACCTCTGTTCAGCCTCTGCTGCGTTCAGGACAGTCGTGTTTAGTGTTCACTGCTTACTGAGCTGGCAGTATATTTTCTAGGAACATGTCGGCCCTGTCCTCCTGTGTTTACTAAAAGCAACAGTAGGTTCCTGAAAATATGGGATGGCATTAGAACAGGCTGCTGGTCTGTGTCCCTGTGCTGATGGCTGACCACATCGTATGGTGATAAAACACACAGGCATGCACACACACACACACCTGTACAGATACGTCACCTCTCGGCCCCAGGGGAAGCTGTATCATGAGGGTAAATCCCCCGACACACACCTGATGAAACTAATATGTTATTGTTGCAAAACTGGACAGACAAATAGTCTGTTTTATGTGTTTGGAGTTAACTTTATGTTATATGTGCACATACATTTTATCAACCACTTTTCTTCAGCAAGAAACAAGACTATAGCCAAACATACAACAATGTATTCTAGCTATGTTCTGGTTTCTAGGAAAACCAGGAGAGCCATGCTGGACCTGCACCTGCTGAATGTGTGTACGGCCCTGCATGCTTACTTTAAATAACCTGCTGGAACCGATCCAACCAGGCAACCGGTTCAACAGTTTTAAAGTGCATTTGCTTTTGTATGTCTGTGATTCCCAGGCAAGATTCTGCATCTTACCTGACAGGAATCGTTTGCACTAGTCGGCCATATAGGCCGACTAGTGCAAGCGTTTCCTGTTACTTTTTGGCTCCTTAGACCTTTTTAATATGTGTACACAGTGCTCAGTGCTCACCCTGTGGTTCCACTAGGAGCGCTACACATGAGATGCCTTCAGAGGTAGTTTGCCAGACTGTAATTGTACCGGCAACACCACAAATCAGTCCTCCAGGAGGGTCCTTAAAATGTGGGGGCAACCCACACACCCGGAAATAACTATGGGAATGGGATGGCTTTTATGTAGGACTGGGTGATATGACTGAAATATTGCTAATAATATATGTCTAATGTATTATCTTTGGAAATGAATGCAAAATCACTTATTAAACAATGATCAGTGCAATGGATTATGTTCCACTCTTATGCATTACATCGTATTGATTTTGGATCGAATCATTCATTTGCACAACTGAATTTTATTTTTAAGATGTCATGATATGATGAGATCATCACCACACTAATTTACTGATAAGATGTACAGTATCAGTGTTGCTGAAGTCATTGGCACTGCAACACCTCACAGCAATGTTAAGTGGCAGTGATGTGTTGGTGAGGAGAAGCAACAGCCCTAATATGGCATCAACAGGCTTTACAACATACAAGGACACATCCCTGTTATAGTAACAGCATGTTATATGTTTGGTCTTTCTGCAGGTACATCTCCAAACGACCTGGGTGTTTCTGTTTAAGTCGGCTTGCATTTGGTTTTGGAGTCTGAGAGCTGAGAGTTTGGGTCACGGAGTGGGGAAAATGGTTTAATGCACTCATAGCTTTCAGTTACTGAGGCATCTGTACATGTTGCTATCAAACACACCATAGACACAAAGGGGCTATACATGCAGAATACTATAAATTAAATAATCTGGTAAAAGGAGTGAGAAGTAAATTTCCTGGTAGGTCCAAATTATTATCAACATTATACAGTATATACACATATACACACCATACATACTTACTATGCCATGTACACATCATATACCACATTACATCATCACGTTTCTACATCAAAGGTAAGCAATTCAAGTGAGGAAAAAATGTGGCAACTGTAATGATCAGTTTTTCATATTCACTGTACATGGCTCCTGTACAATTTGGTTGTTTTCTCTCATTTTTTAGCAACATTCTCAGTCAATGACCTCTGCTCTCTGGTGTATAGAACACATAGACTTCTGCCTCTTACATGTTTCTAACACTACTGCGTTTGTAAAATGTGTCCTTCAAAGGCGTTCATATTCTTGGCTCCATCAAGTCATTAAAAAAAGAAAGGTTCTGTCTGTTCTTCTCCTCTTTTCAAAGGGGTTTGAAGTCTTTTCAAGTGTAGCTCTCTGTCCTCTGATTGACGTCACGGCCGGCCGGGGGTTCACTCTAAAATAGCTCTCATGGCTAAGTTAGGGAACTCATAGCATAGCGGAGGAATGTTTAAAACAACAAACAATGTAGCTGGCTGTAATTTCTTCCTTCACATCTTTGTTGGTTTGTTTCAACAGAGGGCCAGCTCAAGTCAGCACTTCAGTAGATGTTTCTAAAAGATTACTCAGCTTTTTGCATGGTTTGATCACATGCAGCGTTACCAGAGAGATCAGAGCGGTTACTGTTCTCGTGTGCTGTTGACCCCGCGTGTAATGAAGAACCGCTTGTAGCTGTGTGAATGGTTTTATTTTCATCCCAAGTAGCACTCTCAGACTATAAATCCAGAAACTGTTGGGACTGGCTGAGGTTTTCATTATTATCACATACTTCAGTGTCCAAAGACAATAGTCATATGTCTGCTGCTCCAACAGCCTGAAATCACACCAGGAATTTGCACTCGAGGCCACAAAATGTTACACTTGTCAAGTTAGATTAATAACTCTCTTAATTCTGTTTTAAAAGGAACATAATTTAAGCAAACGTCGCCATGCATCAATGACAGATAAAGTATTAATCTATAATGTATACATAATGCATATTAATGCTTTATATACTGCTATCTTCTTTTATGCATTTGCTCATCTGCCATTCACCTGACTGACTACTGTTGTGAAGACAACCGATGGTTTGGCTGTTGCTTTTGCTGCTGTGCCTTTGTGCAGCCAACTTTCAAACTGTCAGATTTCTGTGTTGCTTTTCAGCTTTTTAATGCAGACAATGTTGCTTGTTGGGCTTGCATGCCCTTTTTCAGCAGACTGCTTTAACATTTGCATAGAAACACAGATTTAATAAAGTGTTTTTTGCTCAATGGCACATTGGAAGGGCTGTGAGAAAAGAGAGTTTTCACAGACAGTCGCAGCAACTCTCTTCCTTTTCTAATTTCTCCACGAGTGTATTAACACAAACAACACTTGAATCAAATCTTTTTCACTAACCAATATTAGTTCAAGCCTAACAGCATGCTGTTTGCCAAACAGCCACTGTGGCGACAAATGATAATTAATTGTAGATGAGCATAGTGTAACAACAGGGAGAAGAGTCTTATATTACTATTGAAAGTATGCTCACATTGTCCAACATAAGCTACTGATCATACAAGACCAAGTACGCTAGTGGCAAAATTCCTGAGTATATAAAAAAACTGCAGGGATGCAATTTTATTGATTTTGAATGACTGTTTTGATGTTGTTTCAAGCTGTATTTTAACATTGTGATTTTTCTCTTTACAGATGACACATCAACTAAAGAAGTCAGCAGGGTAGGTTTTAGTTTCATTCTAAGTGCACATATTTATATGATAAGGCACATGAAGCTTCTCCTCATAGCTTCAAACACTGTAGATATTATATCACTTTATGTGCTCACTCATTCCTAAAGCTAACCGGAGTAAATTATTGAGTTTGTATTCAAGAATAGAAACTATGGCTGAACAGACTGCTGTCATTCACTCACACCAAAAATATCCTGGTGTACTCATTCAAGATGCAGATGCTGCGATGCTCTTTGACAACAGTTTCATTAGTCATTAGCTTACTTTCTATAGAACAGTGATGTTGTCTCTTATTAAGAAAAATGGCATAGTTTACAAATTCATACCGGTGAATTATTCGGCAGGATGCAGCACAATTGTGATCAGAATCAGCTTTATTGGCCATGTGTGTGTACACATACATGGAATTACACTTTGCTCTCGTCGTACATATACAGATTATATACAAATAAACAAAAGACATTAAAGACAACGGAGTAGAACACAGAAACTAAGCATTAACATTTAACTAACATGTACAATATAAATATATATCGAATAATATATATGAACAATGCATTTTGAATATTAGTGCAGAAAGATGGTAATAGTGCAAGTAGTGATGCTTGTGATATTAACATTAGAGTTAAAGGCCAGGCTCTGTGAGCTTTCAGGTCAGCATCAAACAAACGATTCACAAAAATAATAGAAACAACAAGGAACTTCGCTGCATTGTACATTGTGTGAGACAGTGGCAGGAAGTGTATGTTCACACCTATGTCATCTAGACGCCATCGTGCCCCTCGGAGGCCTGGTGTCAGTGCCCACAGCAGGGCCCTGGAGCTGGGTAGAAGCAACTTTGCACACTGCGGGGGAAAAACGACGGGCACTCGACCGATTCAGTGCGTCATCCATATATACGTCTGTGCAAACAGGATGTGGGAGGATAGAAGGCGTCCCGTGGGGGAGGCTTTCTAGTACGCCACACTCCCCGCCGTCGTGCCCTCACCCTCTCTGCAGGCGCAGAAATAGACGGCTCTCTGGCCCCGTACAAGGCAGGAGGTCTGCCTCTTACGTAACCATACTTTTAAGCTGAGGCTGAGCAACAAAGCTTACCAGGGCTTTAATCAGAGCTGTGGGGCACCGGTGGCCTCCTCTCGGGACCGCGGGGGGATCCCTGGGCTCGGATGCAGCAGTGAAGGGGAGTGTAAGGGTGGGGTGCTGGGTAATGTTGGGATGAATGGCTCTGTCTTTGTGAATGGCAAGAAGATAATCCTCTTTCATTAAAAAAAAATATATATATATCCTCCCTTTGGAGTTCATGGCTAGCTGCTTCAGTAACATTAGACAGGGTGCAGTACAGATTGCAGGCTGTGGTCACGTGTGTCTGTGTCGTACGTCTTGCTGATTTCTGAAATTCTATCTCAGTGTTTATGCAAAGCTGTGGAGTTGCAATTTCTTTGTGCCTTGTGTCCAGCAGTACCAGGACACAAATGTGCAGGGTGTGGTGTATGAACTCCACAGCTACATGGAGCAGCGCCTGGACACTGGAGGAGACAACAAACTACTGCTCTATGAGTTGTGCAGCATCATCAAAACAGGTAGCGGTAGACACGATCCAGTCACAATGGGGACGTCAAACATCTCGATGTGACACTCAAAGTCAATTTTGTGTACTTTTCTGACATTGAATGACACCTACTGAATTGCCCGCTGTGGTGAACCTCACCCCTATTCTGCTCCAATGAAAATACAAATATATATAAAATGAGCAGCAAAAATTATTTGTAAAAGAATAGTCACAGTTTTTCTTCCCATTCAGCTTGGCAAACAAAATCAAAATAGGTATATGTGCACATTTTTATAAATGATGTTTAGATTATTTGACCGTTTCTTAACATTTTAGTTCAAAGTCACACAATCTAATATGTTGCATTTTCTAAATACGTTAGCGTGTCAAGGATTAATTTCACCCAAACCACCCGACTCATTAAGTTCTTGATCATCGGCGTGTTCACCGATGCTCCTTCAGTCTCCCTGTTGTCACATTGTTTGATAATATGACCTATATATCAGTGTGAAATGGGACTGGAAAGGAGGACTGGGAATGAGATGAACTGGATGGCAGTCGGAGCCCTCGTTCAGAGTGCCCTTGTCGTTATGTGGGACATTGCTAATAGATTGTTATTAGATTGTACCCGGGCTGTTATGGCCCTTTTACGCTTTTACTCTCAGTTATACATGACATTTATTGTTGGACACATCTATATTAGAGAACTTAACACACTAACAGCTAATGTCAGTTATTAATGGACTGTCTAACCTGACCTGCGTGTCTCTTCATTGCTACAGCAACAAAAGCTGATGGATTTGCACTTTACTTCTTGGGAGAATGCAACAATGTAAGTGCAGAGGACATTTGGTAAATACATTTTGTACACTAATGCGGTTGTGGATCTGTAATTTACATTTTCTTTTCACCATTTCTGCTTCCCTCTCTGTTCTCGTCTATGCTTCTCATTAGAGTTTATGTTTGTTCAATCCAACGGGGGCCAAGGATGGCCCTCCAAGCCTCATCCCCTCTGGCCCCATCGCATTTGGGACAACCGTTGCCGCTCATGTTGCCAAGACTCACAAAACACTGCTCGTAGAGGACATCATGGGGGTGAGGCTGTTTTCCTGCAACCAGCACAGCTTTACTCATCATAGGAATCTAACATTTCATGGCTGTGATGTTATGTTATACGTTCTCTTTAATGATCCTCTCTCATCGCCACCTTGTTCGATACACTCATCACCTTCAAGCTAAAAAATATATGTAATAATGTAAATATACTTTGAATCTTCAACTGCATCAGCTGATGTACCAGCTACACTGACCTCCTTTGCTAAACGTCTTTGCACTTCAGGTGATAACGACCTTCACTGGTCTGTGTGTTGCAGGACGAGCGCTTCCCCGACGGCACAGGGCAGGACTCAGGGATCCATGTTCACTCTGTCCTGTGCCTCCCCATCATCACTGCCATCGGGGACCTCATTGCCATCCTGGAGCTGCATCGGCAGTGGGGCAAGGAGCCCTTCAACCTCAGCCACCAGGAGGTCAGTCTGACCCAGACAAAACACACCAAGAGTGGGAGGCTGGAGCAGTTAGCCTGGTATTCACCTTAATATGGATCTGTTTAAGATCTCTATTAGATTTATGGGGTTCAGTTGATTGTGTAAATTACTGAATAATTATGTATTGTTGTCTCTAAGCTTTCTATTCATTGCTCATAAAACACATGCAATGAGCAAGAAAATCACTAAAAATACAGGTTGCTCAAGCAAGTATAGTCACAGTGAATACGCTTTGAAAACTCACACTTGAAATTAAAAACTTTACAACAAACATCTTCCAATGTTTTTGTAAATTCGATATAACTAATGTGAGAATTATTTGTTATTTCATTTTTTTCAAACCTGTATCAGTAGATTTATTTTGACACAATAAGCACAACACTGACATATCATCATCACCTTTTAACGTGATAGCAAACAGTTAGTGTCCAGTAATCGTCGTGCCCAATAATCCAATATTCACTCTACTTTTAGCTCTGGTTTGGTCTCCACTAACTCCTGAGGGGAATGTCTGTCTCTTTAGATAATACATGTTCCACTGTGTTCACCAGCTAGTTTAACTTTCAGTGTCCAGTGTGTTTATGTGCCCTTTAAACAGCTGCTAGAAAAGAGGTTGATACAAGCAAAAAGGCTTTAAGACCAAAACAATGAGCTGAAAGACGTTTAAACTCTGTAGAGTTGAGGGGAACTGCAGTCTTCTGTGCAACCCTGTTGCATTACATAATAATACTTTTTCATATAGAAATATCTATGTTTAGACCAACTGGCTCTTCTATGAGTATGAGACAGATCATTATGTTGATTTTAATTATGTTTAAAAAACAAAAAAACTGCATTTCTTTGAAGCTAATCTTTACTTTCTTTTCCAGGTTGCAACAGCTAATTTAGCGTGGGCATCAGTTGCCATTCATCAAGTACAGGTGAGCAAAGTTTACTGTAATATGTCATTAAATACTTGTCTGAGAGCAAGGAGAAACCTACTTATCCCATTTATTATGAACTTGGATGACTTTGTTTGTTCTGGTTCTGCACTGGTGTTTTTAATGGGGAAATCCACTGTGTACTAGAACTGGGTCGTCGCTGAGCCCAGTCCAATCAACTAAGCCATAGATTCAACAAACAGCTCCCAGAGGACGTCATTACGCCCGAGTGCTGTTTTTATACAAACATATAGCATAACACCTCAGATAAGCAGCGGCCAACGGCCAAGTGTGTAGACATCAAGTTTTGTTGACAGTACACGCAGGATGCTGTTTCTGCTCTGTGAGAAACGTGTGACACGTCTGGGTGCCGGGGTCACGACCTATTTTTCTTTTGGTTCTAGGTGTGCCGAGGCCTCGCCAAACAGACTGAACTCAACGACTTCCTCCTAGATGTGTCAAAGTAAGAGCTGCTGTTGGGACAGCTTACCTATCACCAAATGAATACTGATGAAAACATATCAAAGGTGTATTTACACAATGTTCTTATTTTAGTCTAAGTTTGACAAAAATAATATGGGCTCTAAAGTGAGTTAGTGTCTTTACAGTTAGAATCAGGTCAAATATTAAATACAACCTTTTGCTCACCCAAGAGAAAGAAATTACTGCATTTTAGGCAACTTAGCTTTCATGTCTTGAATGTGAACGTCATCAGAGCTTCCCATTTGTCAACATCTCAATGCGCCATTTCTTCTTTTCGCACAGAACATACTTTGATAACATTGTGGCAATAGATTCTCTACTTGAACATATTATGGTGAGTGTGATTTCTGCAAGTATGTGTTCATTCACATTGTCTTCAAGGCTACACATCCTGGGAGTGTGTGTCAGTTTATGTGTGTTAAAAAGAGGAGTAATGCTGCTGTTATACAGATACACACAGGCTGTCGTAATACCTAAGGAGCACTGCTATTATTTCCTATTGTTGCCATTAAAATAACAATAATACTTCTCATCGTAATAATTCTGTTATCAATATAATAGATTCATAGATGTACTAAATACATGTTTAGACTCAAGTTTTTCAGCTTGCAATATTTTAAAACAAACGTGATCTGGTTGAATGTAAAACATGTTTTTCCACTAAAACCCACCTCTATGTTTGTATGTATTTGTTACCTTGTGACTGTGGTGTCATCTCAGGTCATTCAAGTCATCAGTTTCAACTGCTGAAATTAATTAGAATGACCTGTAGTTAGTTATACTTGGTGTCTCTTCATTTAATTGTTCCATCCAAAAGAAAGAAATTAAACTGCAGTGATGTGACCTGATTTATGAGGATTTAATAAATGTGCTAGATGTAATCTTTCATACTTTTTTCAGTTCTTTCAAACCCTCAGGGTTGCTAATAATGTTTTGTCCCTGGTGTTGTTTTGCAGATATATGCAAAAAACCTGGTGAATGCGGACAGGTGCGCTCTCTTCCAGGTAGATCACAACAACAAAGAACTGTACTCTGACCTGTTCGATATTGGGGAAGAGAAAGAAGGCAAACCTGTCTTTAGGAAAACCAAAGAAATTAGGTGTGTAAGATTTACCCTTTTCTCCTTCAGTATACTAAACAGTATACTTGATTTTGAAAGTTCTATTTGTATCTACATTTATCTAAACGTATATATTATTATATATTTGTTTTTATACAGATATCCATTTAAGTTTATTTTGAATTAGTAGAAACGTTTAGGTAAACTAATTAAAACATGTTTTGTCTCCACACATTCAAAAGTGTGTTTCCTGCCCCTAGAAGACATTGTTCACCGTAGTGTACAGTAAACAAGGTCCTATTGTGACAAAGAAAGCTCAGACAGAAATGATTCCACCAATAGAAAGTCAATAGAAAAGCCGAAGGAACATCTTTAACTAGATATTTTACCATTCAATGTAACATCATCAATTGTACCCTCCTAAAACGTGTTTTAATCTACACACTACCTGTGCTCTAAATTGCATTTTACAATCGTGTTGTCACATGAATTATCATATTATTGATTTTCAGCCATGCGCTCAAACCGACAGACTGAGAAGCATCCACAAAGCTAACTCTTGTCCTCTGCTCTGCTCTTTCCCTTTAGGTTTTCTATTGAGAAGGGAATAGCTGGCCAAGTGGCTCAGACAGGGGAAGTCTTAAATATCCCAGATGCCTATGCAGACCCCCGGTTCAACCGGTAAAAGACATTGTTACTTATCTTTTCCATGAACTATGATGAGGTGTCTATGTAATTAACTGAAGTTTAAGTTGGGATGTAACTTGTCCCAGACAATTCTTCTTCAGTTGACTTTACCAGTTGGCTAAAGCACTGCAGTCATACATCTACTCATTACAGAGGCCTGAACATGCTGCACTTCTACTGCATATTTCACATTATAAACTCACTGAAAGAAAATCAATGATGAAGTGACATTAACATATTTCTGTTCGTCGTCCTTTTCAGAGAGGTGGACCTCAAAACCGGCTACACCACGCGGAACATCCTGTGCATGCCCATCGTGAGCAGGGGGACCGTTATAGGTGTGGTGCAGATGGTGAACAAGCTAAGCGGAAGTGCCTTCACTAAAACAGACGAGAACAACTTTAAGATGTTTGCTGTCTTTTGTGCTCTGGCCTTACACTGTGCAAATGTGAGTAAAGAGTAAAGCAAATAAGTCTTAAAATACAAAAGAAGCTAGCTGATTTTCTCCAACAGCAAAAACATAATCGAGTAATTTCATATCTGTCTGCACAAGCCTGCTCTTTATTACATTGTGGATTATATAATACTTTTTCACCATGAATACTTGATTGTTATTTCCAGAAAACTGCACCTTTGACGTAGCGGCCTCATCCCTGCCTTAAAATTATTCTGTAGCCGGAAGGCTTGTTTCAGCTGTTACTCGGCTGTGGGTTTCCCTATTTGTCAAATAAGACATTTTATTTAATTGCCAAGGTTGACAAAGATAGTGCCAATTCTATTTAAAGTGTGCATTGCCTCCAGAATATGAATAAAAGCGCATTTTTATTATTCCTTACAAGGAACACACAGACGTTTCACAGATCAACTCTCAAAGACTGCGTTGTGTGGTCTGTCTGTCGAAGCCTTCTTCTCTCTGTGAGGCCTGACTCACCATCTCGTGCGACAAACTTACGCAGGAGCCGCGTCACAAAGTTGGTTTTAAAATTGATGAGGCGTGTTAATATTTTAAGACAAGCAGTCTGCATCCGTCCTCTGACAGGATTTATGTTTTGGTGTAATTTATGCCCCACGTCTCCAGGAAACTTGCTCGGGCTGGCTCCTGATCTGCGCTGATTTATGGTGGAAGGTGCGAGGCTTGGCGCCTGTACCTGTCTTATTCCTGTCTGTCTGGATAGGGGACAGGGATACAAACCAGATGTGGAGACTCTTTTTGAGACAGATAAAATATGATACAGGACTGTTGCAAATAACTTAACTTGGTTCGACCCTTTTGGAAATTCCAACAGTGATACTTAAAGAATTCCATAAAGATATCTTCCCCGGGTGTTTGTAGCGCCGGATTATTCCGTCTCAACATGTTATATTCCTGTTCCGTGTGTCTCTGCAGATGTACCACAGGATCCGGCACTCTGAATGCATTTACAGAGTGACGATGGAAAAGCTGTCTTATCACAGCATCTGCACATCGGAAGAATGGAAGACCCTTACCCAGCTCAACCTCCCTACACCCATTTATAAAGAGATCGAAATGTGAGTGCCCTTTCACGTTCAGGTTTTGGTCATTATCTCTGCTGTGTCCCTGAGTGTGGTGGAGCCACGTGTCTGTAAAGTGATGATGACAGAGTCCAGAAGCTCTGCATAAACAGTTCAGGACGGCACGGTTTATTTATATAGCACATGTCAGCAACAAGGCAATTCAAAGGGCTTTACATAAAACATCAAAAGACAAAGTGCCAAAGAAACACATTATAGGCATCTAATTACAATTAAAAACAGTCAAGAGATTAGAACATTAAAAACAAGCTTAAATAGAAGACAGGTAAAAAATAAAACATACAAAATTACAGTTCAGTCAAAGCAATATGTGAATATAATTCAGCGGCAAACTATGGAAGCCCATTTCCCCCAGTAAAAGAAAAAAAATTATGACATAAAAAGTCTGGCTTTTTTGTGTCTTTTTTCACCAGATAACAGGAAGGAAAAAAGAAAAAGCCAGCACCACTGAAGCGCATGCACAATTACTATCTCATAATTTAGACTTTCTTATTTCATAATTTAGACTTTCTATCTCATAATTTTTTTATTTTACTTCTGAAATGGGCTTCCATAGTAAATACAAAAGTCTGAGTGAGAGTTTTCTGGGGGTCTGTTCCATTCAACTGAACGCTGCATGGCCAAGTTTTTCCAAATCCTGCTGAGACATAAGTCAGGAAGGTGAAGGTCCTCTGGAGGACAACTTGACAGTTTAACACACCTCAGAAGTCCCCTTATATGTCCCACTGTGTGCTGTACATGCTAATTTAAGTCTCTCCTCCAGGTTCCACTTTGACATTAGTCCATTTGAGGAGATCTGGCCTGCTGTGTTTATCTACATGGTTCATAACTCCTGTGGAAAGACCAGGTAAGGTTTCACTGGGCCCAGATCATTTCAGTGTCAGCTAAAGTTCCGGTTGATCGGTTGTCAACCACCCGTTCTTTCCATGTGAAAGCTTTGAGCTGGAGAAGCTGTGTCGGTTCACCATGTCGGTACGGAAGAACTACCGGCGTGTTCCCTACCACAACTGGAAGCACGCCGTGACAGTGGCACACTGTATGTTCGCCATCCTGCAGAAAACCTCTGGGATGTTCACGGAGCTAGAGGTTTGCTTCACATCGGGTCTGGGTTTTACTGCTTCAAGATAAAAAGACAGTGAAGCAAGATCAGTTTGTATTTCTTGTCTTTCTACTCTGGTCTACAGAAGAAAGGTCTGTTGATCGCCTGCTTGTGCCATGATCTGGACCATCGGGGGTACAGCAACTCATACCTGCAGAAGTTTGACCATCCTCTGGCTGCTCTGTACTCCAGCTCCACCATGGAGCAACACCACTTCTCACAGACCGTCTCTATCCTACAGGTAACTAATCAGCCTTTTTTCATTGATTTATCCTCTTTTAAATTCTGATGTTTATTATGAAATGATGTGCTTTGCATAACGTCTTTTGACTTTTTCATCTAAAGCATAACAGCATTGCTAAAGACTTGCAGATGCTGTGGAAAGACATGGGAATATAACATGCTAAAGAATTGCAGATATAATAAAACAAAATGCAACGTACAGTAGCAAGGGGAGGGTGTCAAAGGTGATGCCACATGTGGACAAATGTTATGAGCAGAGCAGAAAGCAGGTCATCATTTGAATCCCACTAATAAAGACAGAT
Organism: Myoxocephalus aenaeus; assembly: GCA_038501785.1. Lineage (NCBI taxonomy): Eukaryota > Metazoa > Chordata > Actinopteri > Perciformes > Cottidae > Myoxocephalus > Myoxocephalus aenaeus. The sequence continues at coordinate 2,987,061 of JBAMJR010000028.1, read as the reverse complement.
GGACACTTTAAACATACAACACATTTTCTAAAACACATAACTTCAAAAACTCATATTCACCTTAGAGCTGACTTTTGAGACTAAAACCACATGATAAAAATAGTTTTTATTTAATGTATTCAATTGCAGTTTGTTTGTGCGAGAGAAATAGATCAGACAGAACATTTTTACATTCTTCAACACTTAAATGAACATATAATTTCTCAAAAACGGATGCTTACACACACACATATTGTGTACAGATACAAAGAAAGGTTCATATGTATATATTTAGTTCTGACTGCCCTCTTTACGTCCAGGAACTGCATTAACCCAAGATGGCCTGAGATGGACGTGAGATTATAACCTGTTGTGGTCTAGCTGAGCTGAACGCCTCATAAGTGGAGCTTTTGCTTTTTTATTGATCTCTTTGTTTCTCATAGCTGGAAGGGCACAATATTTTCTCCAACCTGAATTCCAGCGAGTACGAGCAGGTGCTAGAGATCATCCGGAAGGCCATCATCGCCACGGACCTCGCCCTGTACTTCAACAACCACCAGCAGCTGTCGGAGCTGCTGATCGTGAGTTCGCTGGACTTAAGCAACCACTCACACAGGTGAGCTCACGACTCGCACTGGTGCACAGGTCAAGTCAAGGTCACCCCGGGTCGCAGAGCTTCAAACGCAGACCTGCTGAACATGAACGGCACATTGAGTTTCTCCTCATGGCTATAACGAGGCTCTGCTTCCCTCCAGGGACCGTGTGATTGGTCTGATGATGACGGCATGTGACCTGTGCTCTGTTACCAAGCAATGGCCAATCACACGACTCACAGCCAATGACATCTATGCTGAGTTCTGGTCTGAGGTACGGTGGGATGCTGCTGGACTTTAAGCAGTCCTACAGTTTTGTAAAGCGCAAAAAAAGTGTTGTCTAGTGGTCAGAAGATTTGTCACGGTGTGGATGAATATAAGGCAATTTCTCTCTCTCTGTTGTTCCCCCACAGGGAGATGAGATGAAGAAGATTGGGCTGCAGCCGATCCCGATGATGGACAGAGATAAGAAGGACGAGGTTCCCCAAGGCCAAGTAAGACCAGCACTTTTACTAATGTGTCTCTAATGGGGCTCACACTCTGCTCTGCACTCACACTCAAAACCTTTCACACAAGTAGGAGTACTAGTAGTTGACTTAAAGTGGAAATAATTTATTTAAATGAAATAAATTGTACAATAACCAGTATCCTCACTATATAGATAACAATATAACAAATTTAAGTTTAGATTTATTTTGTACCATTCTTCCAGAAACAGGATGTAGTTCTGAGAAGTCCCTCCAGAATGCTATGAGAATATGTAGTTTAATAAACACTTAAACTACATCCACAGGCCTCAACAATACTAACTACTCAGTATTAAACTGCCATTTTACTTGCATGAATTATGAGGATTGATGTGTACCCATTAAAACTTCTTTAGCGGGAATTTGCCCCCAAAACACCCTACATGACAGTCCATGGTCATATTTATTATCTATAGCTATATATTCAAATTTAACAGACAACAGAGAAAATTAGAAGAAGTGTGTTTCATTTCTAATATATGGCATTAATGTATTATGTGTTTGTGAAAATGTTAATACAAACTCCATTCAAACATTTCTGTATTGCCTCATCATTCATTCATCGGCATGTGTTTTTTTGTCCGTTTCTTCAGGTGGGATTCTACAATGCTGTTGCAGTTCCATGTTACACGACACTAGCGGAGCTTTTCCCTCCATCCAGTCCTCTTCTCAATGCCTGCAAGTAAGTATTCAAAGCTGCGGTTTGAAAGTGTGAGGGAAAGGCTTGTGTCGCCGTGTGCTTTGACAAAAAGCCTGCAAGATTGTGAGGTGACAGAGAGTTTATGTAGATACGCTATATACACTGTTAAGCAGTAAAAGATTATGTAACAATCTATCTAATTGTAGGAGTTCTCATTTCTATCTTTTTCTAAAATAGGTCAAAGACAAAAAGACGATCAAAATTTTACTTCAAACAACAGTGTCTTGCTGATTAATATTGCCAAAAAATGTGCGCTGACAACAGCTTGAAGAGCACAAAGTGACGTGCGTGTTGACCTCGTCTGGCCAGCAGCAGTTAGCCAGACAAACAGAGGCGATAACAAGTGCATGTATAGGCGCACATTCTGAGAGTTGCACTGAAAATACAAACAAAACACACGTTACTGCACTGATATAGGATTAAACAAACCTGTGCTCGAACTTTCTGAAAAACATCTCAATATAGAAGGCAGTGTACTAACAGGAAACAGTGTGTATGTGTATGTGTTGGCTTTCACAATCAATGAGAGAGTACAAATTGTATTTATATGTGTAATTTCAGCTTGTTGTACTATACAGGATCATATGGCACATATGCCTGCCCTCCTGGGGCAACCCGCTGGTCTTTACAACGTTGTGACCTTGATCCGCGGGGAATGCAAACAAAGTGAGCAGTGTAATGTTTAAGCCCCGGCGGTACGTCAGCAGCGGGCCTTGGGTGGGCAGCGAGCCTAGACCCCGTGGAGCCCGGCTGCTTGTTGTGGGATCTGCCACAGAAGTGTAAACTGCATCAGTGTGGCTAAGTGAATGCAGCAAAGGGCAACGCTTTCTGCACTTGTGTGTCAGGCTTAATTATAGCACAGAGGGGAGAGGTCATGACAACGAGGCCTGATGGGACCGCTCCTGCAGATGACTGGTGAATTACACTGACATGCGTTTGAGCATTGTTCATTATGTGCCGTTGGGTTAATACAGTTTGGTGTGGTTTAATGCCACTTGCGTATTGTTGTTGCAACGTGTTGACATATAAGTTGGATCTTTTTCGGACCGTAATTGACGTTCTGAATATGTTGGTATTCTGATATTTCTGTTTTAATATCATTGCTAAAGTTGCATAATTTCAGCTCAGTTGTCCATGCCATTTTTAACATCAGATGCACACCCTTGTGGTAGCAAAGTGCTATTCTTTTGTGTGCTCACTAGCGAGCCACATCAGTAGCTACAGGAGTGCATTTCATTTTCAATTAAGACGACTTAAGATTGTCACCTGTGAATAAGAAACACATGTACACGTGGGAATAATAGCTTTTTCAAATCAAAATGTCATTGTTAGGTAATTTTGTAAGAAAAATAACATTTCATTCACAGTGTGTTTTGTTTGAAATAGCTCTCATACATAATTTTGTCCAATTATGGATGACGTGTTCATGTCTTTGATTGATGCTGAGATGATTCTCGGCCGTGCAGCAAGAAAGGAAATGTTTCTGTAAGTAAACCGACGACATGCCGAGTCTGAATCTGATGGAGGTGTTTCGTCTTTGCAGGGAGAACCTGGGCCAGTGGGAGAAAATATCGCGGGGAGAGGTGCAGGACGTGGTGCCCAACCGACCATGTGATTCAGGCCCTGTCAAGGTTGACAACTGACTACCAAAGGGGTTGCTGGGCCCCCAAAGGAATACAACTAGAATCCTGCCACGGACCTGGTACTTAGGTAGGGGGAAGAACCCACATCCTGTGAGAGCAGGAGACGGATCAGCGAAAGGCGACTTGACTTTGAAAACACACAGTTACCTCATTGGGTGACGGAGGTGTCAACACTGACGGTTTTCCCCGATCCCAGAGACTGACAGACAGCCGATGGGGAGGGACTTCAACCCATCGCTCTACATCCACTCAGCTTGGGAATTCATTTGGTCGAATGGACATGTGTCGTTTTGGTTGTTTTTCATTTTTTGGCAGTTTTATGTTATGTTATGATTCTTTTTTTTTATATGAGCTGATTCTTTAACGGTCTTGTATTTGCAGAGGCCTTACTCTGAACCTTTCACAGGCTAGAAATATGTGAAATCTTGTTGTTGGTTCAGGCTTTTTTTTTTTTTTTTTAAATGGTACTGTTTGCCTTCTGTGGTAGGTTTATTGTACGCACACTACTTCACCAAGGTATTTCCAGAGACAGAAGGAATGTGTAGAGCAAATGTATGGTTTAATGCCACCTTACTGAGAAGGTGGATGCCGGAATGTTTTTTATTACTTTTTGAGCAAAAATCCTTTTCAGTACTTGAATAAAAACATACAGCCTATTCTACGTGGAGAAATCCCCCACCGCATGTTCTACAAAACCTGGAGGAACTGTGGCGAGAGGATATAGATAATGTAGACACTTGTGAACACAGTCACAAGAGAGTCACAATGTTTCTCCCTGAAGTGGACCCCACAGCACTGCCCCAGGACCCTCCTGGCGTTTAGGAACCTGCTGTATAGTGCATCCACTTTCTTCTGATGAGCAGAACCTGACCCCAGGTCAGCAGAAATATGGCGTGCAGGAAGGAAGGAAGAAGATGCATGAATAGCATCAGTTGTAGTATAGTTGTGTGCAGGCTTATAGTATAGTAAGCCTATTGAATTTTCATTGTCGTAACATTTTATCACACCACTATCACATCATTAATTATTTCACGCAACAATCTGGTTTCGCCTCATTAATCAGTAATCATTTCTACAACCATGAATAAAACACAAGTCAAATGAGGATACTGCACAAGTTGGTTAAGAGTCCCAGTAGATTCTAAAGAGTTCTTTATTTGCAGTGACACAACAAACTTTTTACATGGCGACTACAGCACCCTGATTCATTAAACAAAGTTACGGTGTTTTGAATTATTAAAGGTATAAATTAAATAAATGGTGAGTTGGGATAAATCGTAGACTATACAGTGACAGTGAGTTGCCGCTTCAATGCCGTAGTGTGAAACCTTTATGACACTTTTTTTGCTGATGATGCCGAACACAGCAGCTCACCAGTCTCAACAGTGAGACTTGATATGTTCATACAATGTCAAACCTGTTAAGCTAAATGTGCATCATATGTCTATCTCTGGGATTGCAACTCAATAATGTTTGGTTGACGTTCTGCAAGTGTGTCACAGAAGTTCCCCTCATTTCCATGGCCTGTCGAAGGACATACATCCTCCTCCTTTACGCTCACTCTCCAACGCCATGCAAGGGGGTGCATTTGGACTCTTTCAAATGAGTTTCCGAGATCTTCCAAAAGACAATTTTTTTCGTCTGAAACTGTCATTCCAGTGGCCATTGTCCCTCCAAGACTGAAATTACCGCTCAAATAATTTGTTTTTCAACTGGTACTGTGGCTCCCAAATGGTGTGAATGTGCATTTTGATGAATGTTTTGTTGATCGCAGATCCTCGGTGGTGGCATGTGGGTCAGTGCGCCATCAGTTTTCATGATGTGCTCTGTCTTACTTTTCAGAATTACTTCCAGTAAGCTTCAACCAAGAGCAACAATTAGCATGCACCTCAACTGAACTTGATATATCATTTTGCAGAATATGGTAATAGGTGTATATTGTGTGCAATCTAAGAATTAGTTTGTACAGACTGAGATGTATGCTCTGATGGCGCTAAACTGAATGGCAGTTGTGCACTTTCAGACTGCGTGTGTGTGTGCATGTGCGTGTGCGTGTGTGTGTGTGTGTGTGTGTGTGTGCGTGCGTGTGCGTGTGCGTGTGCGTGTGCGTGTGCGTGTGTGTGTGTGTGTGTGTGTGTGTGTGTGTGGAAGAGAGAGGGTGAGAGAGAAAGAGAGCTTTGACTGTCTCTTTCCCCACCTGCGAACATGGATAAGTCCATAACACTGCACTGTCCCTTCTACTTTTCCGCACCAGTTATATGTCATTGTCTGCACTATGTTTAGCTTATGATCTTTATCATTATTATTATTGATGATTATTATTATTACTATTGTTATTTTCTTAATTAGAGTTCAATTTAAATTAACTTATATTTTTTATACAAAGACAAGTAATGTTGGCCTTTTTGTTTTGTACAAATTAAACATTAAGATAAGCAAAACGGTCCAGACATGTCACTGTTACCCAGAATAATTGCGGAATGTCTCAACTGTAAACGTAAGAGCAGTAGCCCAAATGAATTTTATTAAATACCTGGAAAATACATGTTGGTGGCAGATCATTCTTTATTTCCTGTTAATTACCTACTGGTTTGCATTTATTTTAACTGTTAATGCAGAATATTGTATTGATGGAGCTGCAGAGATGGCGTTGGGTGTTGGGTTCCTGATTGATCAGCAAGTTATTGCACTTATGCAGGTACATTTATTTAATTATCCAAGAGATGAGTCAGGGTCAAATATTTGTTTACTTTTATAAAGGTTAAAATATAAATAAGAATTGGGGATTTTCAAAATAACTGGCAATGGTAAGAAAACCCTCCCTTAATGTCTTGTTGACCTAACTGAGATACAAAGTAATGTCTGTGCTGAACGTTGTGCATGCAGAATAGTTGATGAAAATCAGCACCACCACATTTTAAAACAAAATTAGCAAAAAAAATGTGTTACCTATATCTAGCCTGCTAATATTTGGTCATACATTTCACCCTTAACCTCTCAAATGAGAGTTTCTGGTAGGTCAAACATTTGTATTGTGCCTTAGATCCAGCAATAGTTAATGTATGTGTATCCGTCCCATTCTCGTGAACTTTGGCACAAACGCCCACTTGGACTCAAGAATAAACGGATTAGAATTGTGTTGTCAAAAGTTATAGGTCACTGTGACCTCATTAACATGGAAGGTATGTTTATGAAACATACCTAAAAATGGTTGTGGATATTATTGTCTTTGAATTTTAGGATATCATCATTGAGGGTTTCCTTTTCACGCGATGGCTGCCCACCACTACATATCTACCACGGTGTTAAGCAGCTGCAAACAGACCCTGAGGTTGGAAGGCATCCTTTGGCTTTCTACAAATCTAAACTTCTCTAAAAGAAGTAAAAAGGGTGACAACATGTTCCTTTTTTTCACTGCCCAATAGTTTTCCCCTTTTTTTATCACCATTATGCAATTCATTCTGCGTGGTGCTATTAAATAAAGTAAATTCTCAACTAGAAGCTCTTTAATCAACGTCTGCTAGATGGAGTTGAGTAAACAAACTTTACAAGATCTACAATTGAAGTCGCTGGCTCTTTAATAAAAAAATGAAATGCATACATTTGTAAATTGACTTTTATTTCCTATAAACAATCATCAACAATGCATTCTCAAACTACTGCCAAGTAAGCTTTAGGAACCACTTCCATCCTGCACTGCATTTTATTTAACATGTTAAATAGGGGACACAATATTGCAAATGAATGCAAACTCCATTGTACAGCCCTACTTGTTTCAATGAAGCATAACACGTTACACCGTCTCTTCCCTAATGCACATCTTTGCCATCTCGGTGCTATTCCACCTATTCTGTCCGTTCAAGCCATAAGGCCAACTTTCACTCTCCTTCTATTCCTCCCTCTCTTTTGCTGTAGTCTAAACTCACTACTGTGTGTTTACTTGCACACAAAAAGGCCAATTATTATGAACAACCAGATGTAGATAATAGTTCAGTGATTGAAGCATTTAGGGGAGTTTTGCAATAACCAAATTTACGTAATTTCTAATTGAGTTACTGTGAGCAAGATTGTGTGGCAGTCCACAGGATGCATGTAAATGCAGTGGTGTATAGTAACGAAGTAGAAATACTTCGTTACTGTACTTAAGTAGTTTTTGGGGATATCTGTACTCTACTTTACTATTTATATTTCTGTTTACTTTTACTTTTACTTCACTACATTTTGCAAAGAAAAATTATACTTTTACTCCGATACATTTCTCCTGAAACCTTCGTTACTCGCTACAAAATCAAATCTATCTTTAGAAAAAAAAACACATCCGGGACTGTGGTGGAACACAGACTCCACCAAGCAGGTTTTGCGAATCACAATGTTTTGCATTTTCCCTCTACATCCTCTAGTCCAGCGCTCCCAAACCTTTATGCGTCACGGACCGGTTACGTGAAGACAATATTTTCACAGACCGGGTCCGACCTCGGAAAGACGGGAGACAACGACACCTTACGTGTGTTCGTTATGTCCAGTCTACTCCTAACTAAACCTTTAGTCCAGTCTACTGACTCTACTGCTAACTAAACCTTTAGTCCAGTCTACTGCTTAACTTATAACGCGTTGCACAAAGACAGGATGTTGGAATGGAAGCAGGTTTTCATGCTTTTTTGGCGATCTCAGGATACTCTGCCTTGGTTTCCAGATCACCGACAGAGTTGTAACAGACTTACGTTTCATTTTTAGAGTAACGTAACATCTTGACATGTGTCAAGAGATTCCGTCTGAGGTTACCACAGACGGATGTATGCGGTCATTTTTCACAATAAAACATCTTTCCGGCCTTGATTTTTTTTTATTTAATTGAAATGTTTCATTCATTCTTTCTGTGGCCCGGTACCAAGAGACCCACAGACCGGTACCAAGAGACCCACAGACCGGTACCAAGAGACCCACGGCGGGCGGAATGAGCATACTTATAACCACACTGTTACAAGTCCTTCATAGTGTCATATTGCTTTTTGGAGAATTATGATGATAAGTTCATAGTAGATGCAAAAGTATACTTAGGTACATTATATTATGTTGAACATAATATATTTGGATGGATCCCAGCCAACCCAGTTATTGTATCAACACAACTCCTTGTCCTTGGTCATGGTGGCCACAGCACTTAAAAGAATAAACTTCATAATTCTCAAAATTCTGACCCTTTGCTTTTTTATTAAAAGCATGTACTTGTACTTCTACTTTCAATACTTAAGTACATTTTATATCAGAAAAATACTTTTGATACTTAAGTACAGAAAATATCAGATACTTTAAGACTTTTACTCAAGTAGTATTTTATTAGGTGACTTTTACTTTTACTGGAGTAATTTTCCAGTAAGGTATCTTTACTTTTACTCAAGTACGGCTTTTGGGTACTTTATACACCACTGTGTAAATGTCACAAATTAAGAAAACCCAAGGAAATAGGAGGAATTTGTTTGAGTCCATTGTTTTCAAAGGTAGGGGAAATTCTGTTATTTGCACTCTTAAGAGACCGTAGGTCATCTATATTGTTTCTGGCCATGACTGGCCATCAAAACACAGTCTAGGCTTGTTTATTGTATGTGAACATTTTAAAAGATTTGGGGATTTTTTTTGTCAGAACACAGCCTTTTCTATTTGACACCCGTGCTTAAATAGCTGTGCTTGGATAGGGTCGCAAATAAAGTGGAATGGGGTTATGGAAAGGATGAGCTCACAGGAGTTTGGATTTGAAATTCAGGGAATCCCTCGCTTGCCCTTTTTCATGACCTGCAAATATTCCAATCCGCCTCTGCTTTGCTGTGATTCTTTACACGAGGTCCGCTGCCCGCGATCACACACACACACCTATCACTCACAGTGTGCCCGAGTGCACCTGAAGGTTCATGAGTCCGATTATTGTCAAGACATTGAATGCAACGCAGACATTACGCGCTCCGGTCTCCTTGGCGACTGAGCAAAGAACAGACGGAAGAAAGTTTGTTTCGTCGTGACTCCGCACGAAACTTCAGCTGACAGGTGAGGTCCTTTTTTTAAGGTTTCTGTATGCGTGCTTTGTTCACACGCTTCAACTGCTTAATAGCAACATTTAAAAGTAATGTAAAGGCAAAGATAGTAAACACTGTTGGTTCTTTGATGGTGACTCGGGATTGTGGAAAACCAATTCGAGCCAGTCACAGACGCATGCGCGCTGGTTAGATCATTGATTGACTTTACCTCAATTAGTTTTCACAATATTTAGTTTTTAGGACTGAGAATACGTATTTAGACACACAACATTGATGAATTCATTGTTATTCACCTATGTTATGCCCTTTAGGCCTAATTGTCAACTCAGCAATTTGTGTTAAATTTAATTTATGGAAACGTCGCACTTCTGCTGCTAATATAGGACGTTTATTGTCACTTTGTGTGACTTTCACCAAACTTTACAATCCTGTGTTTTGTCCCCTCACAGCCATGTCCAGCAGATGTAAGCCACAGCCTGGCTGCTTCAGGAGCGACATCCAAAGACTGCTGCTGGCTGCTGAAGCTGGTCAGAAGGCGGACATCCTGTCCTACTCCTCAGGTCATCTCGGGCCCCGCAGCCTGAACCAGAGTCCGCCTCACAGGGAGACAAGGCAGTCTTTCTGGAGGATGTCTCAGGGCTTAGAAGAAACCCCAAACCAGACACGGACAAAGGTCCTGACCTTTGTAAAGAAGAAAGAGATGAAAGAGTGCCCCTTTGAGTTCTCCACTGCCACTGCCGTAGTAGAGTCTGATGTCTCAAGGTCACGACGAGGTCAGGCGACTGATAGGTCATCGCATGCAGACGAAACCGAAGATATATGTCTACCTAAAATAGCTTACTGTTCCTTAAACTCTGTGCCGCTCCAGCCGAGAGCCTTCTCCCAGAAAAAGGCTAACTCTTCATCTGATCCAGAGGGGAAACAGCCTTCTGACCAGAAAGACCCGAGTAATGAAGGCCAGTTAAAGACGAAACAACGGTTTGGCAGGCAAGTCAGAGCCAAGCAAGACCTCTGGGCTGGAAGAAATGTTGCTGAGATGCATGAGAGGAAACTACAAAAGGTGAGAACGGTCCCACAAACCATTACATCCCCGCAACTAATTTTGTAATCGAACCGTTGCGCAATTTTCCTGGCTAATTTTACACGAGATGGCAGTTTGAAATGTCCTCTCAAACTCTTGCAGAAGGTGTACTCGCATCTTAACTTGCGTAACATTTTGCGTGTGTTCCTGTCATACCCAGGAGCTGAGGAGGTTGTCAGCGCAGAGCTGGCCCAGCAGAGACCGCCTTGCGGTGTTCAGTGACGTCTTTGATGATGTATGTGAAGGCTCGCCAGTATTTGGACGCATCCTGAGGGAAATTAAGGTTTTTCCATTTCCTCTGTACCCACTAGCACATTTTTAGCATGTGCCGTCAGGCGCATTTCAGTTCTATTAGAGCCAAGAGAGATTGAGTCCCTGGTGTAGCAAGCGGAAGTGGAGCAACCACTGGAACCTGGTCATGATGCGTCTGGTAGCAGGTCATCAGTGGGCAACGGTTGCATTACTGCTCATTCACAAGAAACGACTCGGGGTCATGCAAGTTTCTTTTTTTTGTGCACACAATGGTAGAACCGCTTTGCATGCTTATAATTTTAGCATTGCACGATTATAGCTGTAATGCAATGAAGTGTGTGTTGTGACAAGCCCATGAGCAGTACATTTAAGTATATTATTGTTTCCAAAATGTCGGTGAAGTTTGGATTTCTTCTCCAAAGACACATCATTTAAAAATAAAATAAAAATGAGTGAAATAATGTTTTCTTTTTTCTTCCAGACAGATTATGATTTGTATGTCAACCACTTGATGGCTTCCCAATCATTACTACACAACACGGTAAAGCACACTGCTCATAATGTATTTAAATAAATACATAAGACATATGAGAAGGCCTGAGAAATGTATGTGACTTTCTCGCTTAATTTCCAATCAAAAACATTGACTCCCTTCTCTATGTTTACAGTGTTCTCTATAAAACAGTATTATAAATCTTGGGCACTTTCAAAGTCTTGAAAATGCATTTCATACTGTGTGAATGTCGCCCTCCTCTAAAAGAGGAAACATTAGTGCAGAGTTGAATACAATGTCTTTTCACTGTAACAAAACTGCTGCTATAGCTCAGCAACAGTTCATGTCAAAGGTCACTCTTGTCACAGGGCCTGTCATCCTTTCCATGGAAATATAATAACTAGAAACTGATCTCAGGGCTGCTGGCAATGTGATATGTTTTCAGTGGAGAGAGTATAACCTCATGCATTTTTTGACATAGCAGAATATGTTTATGGGGCCATGACAGATTTTGCAATGTCTTGGCGCCTTGAATAATTTCGCAAAAGCCACAAAACAAGAATTTCTCTTCAGCATCTTTTGTGTTTTTTTGGAATACAAGCATTCATCTGTTTTTGTTGTTCTGTTACAGCCTCTGGAGACTTCACGCAGAGATCTTGGCAATGACAAAGTAAGGCAAATGGAGTTGGAGGATGCTGAAAAAGAGATTTTCAGACTGGAGCAGGAGGCCAAGAGAGCTCTAGAGGAGAATAAACGGTACTGCAAAGATCGGTCCACCAAAATCAAAGTAGATATAGTAGTATACTGTCTCATTATTTTAAGTAGGTTTGTTCCTAACCTCAGAGTCCGAGAGGAATCACAGAATGTTCCAGCTATAATAGGCCCAGAGGACAGTGACATGACGAGTAAGTCTCAAGACTACGCTGGTAGATAATCATTGGGAAACCACTTCCAAGCATTTGCTGTATATTACCCTGCAGGCCACAGCACATGCTAACTTGTAAATGTCCTGTGTCTCTGATGTGGATGGACTGAACAAATAATGACTTTGTCATGCCAACAGGCATAAAGAGAGTTTTTTAGTTTCAGTGAGTCAGCTGTGACTTTATAATGCCTGCAGGGGTGTTTCTGTACAGATACATCCTACAGTGCATTCACGCGAGGCTCTTCTGTGCTTGCACAGATACACCTCTGTCAGGGCTGCATGACAGAGGAGCTGCCGTCGGCCACATCAGCAGTGTCCAATTCAAGAGGCTTCAGGTGCTGAACACGTGGCGGGAGAACCAACAGCTGGAGGAGGAGCTCAAGGAGAAGCTGGTGTCCTCTGTTACGACCAGGGCCACTGAACGATGCATCAAAGACCTAAAGGTGCTGGGAGATAAACTGCCTGAAATACTAATATATTCTGCCCTGTTACTCGCATGTTTATGACTGTTGCATCCCATTGAGCATCAATTTTTCCTTTGCGCTCTTCCAGAAATAAAATTAAAGCAGGAAGTGTAGAGTAATTGGTATGTGCTAAAAATGCATATGGCTGCATGTTTTATTTGGCTTTTTTTCTTCTGTTTGCTTCCAGACAGAGATAATGAGACTGATAGCCTCTAATGACCGTCTGAAGACCACCAACAAGGCAAGTTTGACCTTTGACAATCTTTCTTTAAGTAATAAAGATTTTAAATGCATGTCCTGCTATGTAATACTTTGTATTTTTCCCTAAAGGATTTGGAAAGCAACATAAACATGGTGCTGAACAGAGAGAAAGCCAGCAAGGCCGTGAGACGGTACATGTTCTATTGCATACTTGACACTTGACTCAGAGACTTGTGACTCCTTTTTATCTGCTGTTGTTTTTTTATGTTTTACCACTAGGGCGCTGTGGGACGAAATACACTGTGATCTACATACAGAGAGCGAATAGCTTCATCAGCAAGTTAACCAGATCATCCTTTCTTGAGATGGACGTTCCAAAGTGCAATAAAAATAAAAAATCTGTCACCAGCAACTGTATTAGAATATCTTGTCATAGCCCTTCAGTGTAGTAAAAGTGGTCTTTGTCCAGAAATAACACCCTAATTCATAAGTACCACCAGTATCAAGCAAGCAATAACACAATGTAAAAATACTACAAAAACAGTCAAATGTACATACAATTCAAAAGTACTCATTATGCAGAATAGCCCCTTTTTAAAAGTTATAATCTATAATATATTTGTATTGTGTTAATGTTACTGATACAACATTTTATATATATAATATTTTGATGTTGTAGGTGAAGCTAGTATTGGCTCCTTTATATACTTTTAGTTTAATCTATGATAATACATCCTATTTTAAAAGATGTGTTTTGTATGTAAAAATGTAATTGATATTAACTAATATTATGCAAATATTAATCTACTAGGACTATATGTGTCAAATTACTGTAGTGGAGTAAAAAGTACAATATTTGCTTCTGAAATGTGTAAAGTTGAAGTTTAAATAAAGAATACAAATTTCAATACAGCTTTGAGTAACTGTATTTAGTTAGAGGATGTCAAGTTTCATAGTTTCCAGCAATCCATCCGTTAAAGAACAGCAGTGAATTTGACACTTCACACACGTTGTATTTGTGGCCCAGAGCAATCCAATTAGTATTCTGTTAATATGAACAACTTCCCCATTAAGGTACAAATCAAATAATATATGTACAGCCTGGAGCGACTCGAATGTTAATGAATTGAAAAGAGAAGTGTTTTAAAGCTGAACAAAAATCCTGGATATTATTGCATCCATCTTTTTCTGATTTGTTTGATGTATGGAGCTGCATATGAACCATATATGAACATGAAACAACAGACAATTAGGAGGATATTAAGTAATTCTCTCATTGCTGGCCACAAGAGACGATGGTACGTATTCATCTGTACGGGCTGAATGAGGCATTGGAAGGAAAACCCTGAAACACAATGAGATCATTCACAACTGGTATCCAGACCTATGATGTGGGACATGTTAAAAGGTCAAAATAATCCGGAGCATTGGAAGCACATTACTCTCCAAACACCAGAGAGCAGCAGAGACATGCCAAGTGACTACAATCATTTGTGACGTTATGTGATGAGAACCGGCCTTCCCTTTGACCCCCAAACTCGTGCATCGTTTGCTAAATTGACTGATCGACAGACCTGGTAACCCTATGTATCTACAATAGATTGGTTGTTAAATGGTAGCCAGGCGTCTTCTATTCTGCAAGTAGGACTCGCTGCAGGTCCACAGCACTGCATGAGACCCTGGAACGGATCAGGCACCGAAATACTTGAGTGCCAAAACTAATTTGTTGGGTATAGGGACAAACACAAACTGCTTGGTTAGGTTCAGGAAGAAGGGAGACGTTTGCCTTCAGGGCTTTCTGCCAGAAACGGTTTATTTTAACCCAAAACAAGATGTGTTGCCCGAACAAATGGAGATTTCTGGCAGAGGCCAAACTTCTGCCGTGTCCTTTTAATCCTGGAAGTTATCACGTAGCAAAACCGGCGTGTTGTGCAGACGGGGCAAATCCTCCGACCCCTTCAGTGAGTAAAGCCAGCGTAACTGATGTCATTTAACCCTGAATTTACATTAAGTAACATTAATTGTATAAAAGAACACAAAACAAATTAAAGAAACTAAAAATGAATTGTCTTTCTCGGGAGTGTAGATTTTTTTGCAGCCCCTATGACAAAAGTGTGAGTGTGACCGAGCACTAAATTGTCTCCAGAAAACCTCTCACTTTACGGCAGAGGGGTCTGGCAGTCGGCCCAGCGTCGTCCTGGATCTGGTTCATCTTTGCCTCCCTTCCCTCAGGTGGGCCCCGCAATACGAACTGGACCTCAAGCAGTGTTCATACAGCAGCCTCTATAATATATAGCCTACTATAATAATAATAATAATAATAATAATGTATAGTCTCTTGTATATGAATTACTAATCTAGTTTTTCTTAAATGTGGACCAGAAAAAGCTCAGAGTGGTATTCACAAAAATCCTTGGGCCTGTGTGTTTTTTATGTTTATGTTTTTTTTCTCTTGGCCGTGTCTGCATGTCTAGCTGTAACTGTTTGTGTATTGTGCATCTTTGTGCCATACAACTTGTGGATATGATCCACTTTTAGATGCTTCAGCATTTATTCTGCATTTCCCCTCGTTCGGTTCTGCCATAATGATGCTGATCCTTCTATGGGTGGTGATTGCCTCGAGGCTCAACTTTTTGTAAATGATCTTATCCAATTTGATCTGAATGTTGTCTTCAGCTTTATGTGGATGACATGGCAATAAACTCATCTAAAATGATAAGTAAATATAAGATTATATTTGTGAAGTGATGTATTATAAACTGTACATAGCTACTGTACACAGATCAATCCCTAGTCTAATACCGTCAAACAACTGGATTTATTCAAGTTTCTCACCAACACTATATGTTACGAGATGTAACACATCATGATAACGTTATAATTTACCTTCACCCAATACTCATTTACTGATCCCAAAACGACAGATTGAGTTACTTACATGATTGCAGCAATAGTAAACATCCAGAGAGTCACAGAGATTGGCCGGGCCACCATATTGGCTCGTAGTACTTCGATACTGCCACCAGATGGCAACAGACAGCAACAAGTGTGACATCATTCTACTTCCCTGAGCCATAAGAATCTCATGAGACTTGTGTATTTTAATGTTTTGGGGAGATTTGTGTTATTTGTAACCTGGCTATGTGAACATGAGTCGTGTTTTGAAGCAAAACTCCCAGTAAACCGTGAACATTTAAATTAAAGATTGGAGACCGCCTGAGAATACCTACATTCAAGTGAATCATAAATGTTGTATTTTAGTGCATTTTCATCAAATTTACTGTCTCAATAGTAGTAAAAAAAAGTAGTAAAAGACATTCAGTTGCACCGTTATTGCTTTTTAGATATAAATTTAGATTATATACTATGCAAGACTAGAAATGTATTGCATTTCCGTGTATTTTTTTCCTGGAATTTACAAGGAATTCATATGCCTTAGCTTTTTACCTTTCAAAAGGTGACCATAATTTAACACTGGTTAAATGTTTTGTCCAAATTGTGCTCGTGGTGTATTAGTGTCACTGAAGACCCCTGAAAACAAGATGCGACCTCTCAACTGACCTCTTTCAGTTGTGTTGCAAGTTAAGACAGGTGCTGTCTTTTGGTTCACACGTGTAGATGTGCATGGATGACATTGGGTAAGGGTTATAAAAAGTATATTATATAAAAAAATATATATATATTGCACAGTTGGCGAAAAAAGTCAAAAAAATCTTGTATAATGTGTAGAAAAAAAGTAAAAGAAAGTCATAGAATAGAATGGTAAAAAAAAAAGGTCATAGTTTTGTTTGCTGAAAAAAGACTTTGTATGTCAAAGCCCCAATGCTCTATAATAGATACACATTTTGTTGGTCACATTGCTTTCAGGTGTAGGGCAGATATCAGGCCTATTAGAGCAAACTAATTGGAACTAAATCCAATCAGTTGGTTAAAAATTACATCAGATTAGGGCTGGAGGCTCGTTTCCATGGGAATACGTGATGAAATTACTAATTTGATGTGTTTAAGAATCACAGAGAAAAAGAGAATTAGAGGAATTATTGAAGCTTTCTTTGGATTGATATGGGGCGACCTTTGCCCCCAACACGACAGCGTGCCTTGCTGTCTGTTCGAACCTAATCAGAGGTCAAAGTCTGCTCACTGGCTTGCAGGGCCAGTATGAGCAGTGTGTTTGTGTCACTGTCTAAGCTCTTCTCATCCTGTTAACAGCACCTTGCCTTGTGGCCTCCTGCTTGAATTGTCACCAGTTCAACGCCATGCTGCTCCGGGCTGTAGTTCTGCTCTTCCTCTGCGTGTCCACGGGCATGTGTGCCACTTTAGGCCACTACCAGATGCAGCCAGTTGAGGAGGTGGTGCCTCCTGTGGACTCTGCTGCTGTTACTGATGGTGTAGCAGCTGAAGAAGCTGCAGCTCCTGCAGATACCCAACTAGGCAACTCCGCTGCAGTTGAGGAACCGGCAGTCAATTCCATTTTTGGTGACAATATATTGGCTAAAATACTGGCAGCGGATAACCCTTCAGCTGACAAACCAAAAGTGGATGTCCCTGTAGCAGATGGAGCAACAGCCGAAGAGCCAGAGGCAGACAGTGAACAGCCTGCTGGAGACCCCCCTGCTATGGAAGCTGTCATCCAGCAGCAACCTCCTTCCACTGAGGCGGAGGACGACAACGACATCAGACCAATCGAGACAAACCAGTCGCTAAAGGAACCCGTGGCACAAGAAGACGACAGCAGCTGGAGCCTCAATTCAATTAGAAATAGTTTCCAGAGTATCCACGGATACTTTGGGTCTCTGGTGGAGCTGGCAGGGGGACAAAATGGTGTGTGTCAGTACCGCTGCAGACATGGTAAGAAGGATTCTCTTGAATTAATATACTGTTATTTTACTGAGAACCAGACGTCTTTTAGTGTGCTGGAGGTGGGACTCAGAAATAGTTAGATAGTTTGAGTAGTTGTAGATCAAAAGACTTTAAAAAAAACAGTTTCACAGTATGTTTTTGTTGATTATTTTGTTGTCCACGTCCCATATTCCTTCTGCTATGATGTATTTGTTTTCTTTTTACGTGTCAAATCAATCCCTCTGCTGTCAGTTTATCAGCTTCTTATTTACATCATGCTAGGTGGCTGATAAAGAACGCTGAATACATTCTGGTTATCAGTCTGAGAGGTAGATGTTCCTGCAGTTACACAACCAACACGATGTACTCAAACAGAAGTGACATCTTATCTGAATCAGCTTTATCTGTGGAACGACACACACACCCAAGAACAGAGATATGGTGTTCATCCTAGACTGGGAGTACATGACGACATTAGTTTGTTGATGGGCCTTCACTTGAGTTTTAAAGTTTAATGGAACCGTTACTTCTCTGTTTTCTCAGGAGAACCTGCTCAACCTCGTGCCGGCTACCAGCTCCCAGAGCCGAACGGGTGCAGCTCCTCTCTGGTGGGATTCCAGGTGAATGCAGTTGTAGGTGGCCTGTTTATAACCCCAACAGTCCAGAACCACGTCATTAAGCCCATAAAATGGAGCTAAACACAACCATAATGGCTGGAAAGGCTATAGGTTCTGTATTATTAAGCTGCTCTGACAGCAGTTATTTCTTTTAACAGCTTGACCTGGGGATCCCTGCTATGACAACGTGCTGTAACCAGCTCGACGTGTGCTACGACACTTGCGGCACAAACAAGAGCGACTGTGACTCAGAGTTTCGCTTGTGTCTGCACGCCATCTGCGCCGACCTGAAGAAGAGTCTAGGCTTCGTGTCGAGGGTGCAAGGTGAGATGTTTGCAGATATCTCCAGCTGGGTGGAACCAGTAACATCTCACACACATTCATCTCACACGTCATCAAACTATGATAGTAAACTCTGCCTCCTTCCCCTCTCTAATTTCTCCGTCTTTGCTCCTCAGCCTGTGAGTCAATGGCAGACGCCCTCCACGGCACAGTGGGGACTCTGGGCTGCAGGCCTTACATGAACAGCCAGAGGGCAGCGTGTGTCTGCGAGGGAGAGGAGAGGGACGAACTGTGACACAGAATACTCTGGACCAAAACCCTGGATGCTTCCGCAGACAAATAACTGAGTCACGGGAATTTCTACAGATTATACTGTATATTTATAGGCTTTTGTCAAAGAGGATACACTTAACAAGAGCCCACTCAAGATTCACAGCCAGGGAGTAAAAACATTATAATGCAAATGCACAGTTCCTCAGGTTTTATTCAGAGGCAGTACTGGCATATATTAAGTCTCTGAATATTGCTTTCATAATGTATGTAATAATGAACTGCTTATGCATGTTATACTCTTCATACTCTCCATTTCATTTTAGGCCATTTTTAGGCCTCTATGACTCCATTACCATACATTACTTTGATGACTCCAAATACTGTGCCTGATGGGAAGGATATTGGACTTGGATTAATTTCCTCTAGATTGAATGACATCATTTAATGTACTAAGGTGCACACGGTTTGTTGTGTGCAGCTATTTATCAAGATAGTATGCTCAAAGTCAGTGTCATGTAAATGTGATGCCTATTACAGCTACTACGTTAATGTTTGAAGTTATTTGCCAGCAATTTGATAAGCTTTTATGAATGAATACATGAGTAATTGCAGTTTAACTGACATGATTAATTCTAGATTAATTGTCAGTGATGAATCGTTGGCATCATCTTCCCCCGCTATCTCTTTCCCACCATATTGGGATGTGTGACGTGATCCGCCAGTCATCAATTAAACAGTAAATGAGTCAACATACGTCGATGGGTGTTCCACGTGTATTTCTCAATTCAGTGATGGTGTGAAATATAAACTACTTCTATAAATCCACGAAGTCTTTATGCTGTAATCAAGCTTGAGAAATGCCTGAACGTGTGACCTAGAAAAGCATCCTTCACGCTGTAGTTGTTACAAATGAACTGTGGTCCTTCCGAATGATTTCTAATAGAAATGTAATTTGCTTTAATGTCAGCACATTTGGCTGCAAGGCAAAGTCGCAAAGACACACTTTGATGCATTAAGCAGAATCCAAGGGATCTACATCCCTGTGACTGACACTGGAACGTACATAGGAGTAAATAAGAGTGCATATACTGTACATCTGCATGTGTATGTGTATGTGAAGGACCTTTAAATACCAAATAAATTGAAATGCTCAGTTCATCTCCTTTCATCTAAATGATACTCTGCAAATGTGATTTAGCTGCTGCTGTTGCTATGCTCTCATGACGCTTTTTTAATGCATGCGTTAGTTAGCGTCCTGGCTCAGGCAGGATGAAGATGGGGCCTCCAGTCAGTGTGTGATGCTCCTGAGGTTCCCCGGTCCGAACCTTTCGCCGGACGCGTCCTCGACAGCGCTGGGCGCAGTGGGAGTCTCCGGCCCCGCACACCAACACCTGGCAGTGGAGGAACACTTGCTGTAGACGGAGGAGACAAGCTTGTTTTGAGTAGATGGACAAGAACACAACGCATGACAATGCTACTTCCGATAGTGGAGGCATACAGTCTTTACAGTATCGTGCCACACAGACATAAGCCCACACACACTTGCCAGCTGGCTCCCAGCATGCTGTTTTGACTCACTCGGTTGTCCTTGCCAATGAACTTGAAGACAGGGACCTGGTAGTGCTTAGAGAGCTGGTCCTTTGATGAGTACTGAGTCACTGTTTCATCAGAGATACAGCTGGAGAATAAGCCAAAGAGGAAAATGAAGTCATACATGCAGTTTATATCTTAACACAATCCTCAGTGATCCATGTTTCTTTAACAAGCCAATTCATCAAGGTTAGCAGCCTCAGGCCCTAAAATGCTGTTGTATATTTAAAAGGATTCATTGAAATAGATGAGAGCCCCGCTCTGTTGATGTCTGTACAGTAGTGTTGGAGACTCGGTGAAGAAATGGTTTGCTAAAAGTCAGTGTTCTGTGTTTTGATTCTTTTTTTAAACTACACATATTCTTGTTTTCTTTCCACATTGATCATAGTATGAAGCCAGTGGCATTTTCCCCTTGACATTTCATTGAAGGAGTGGACATTTTCTGTATTAGATGCTAGACCTTTGTGGTCACGCAGCCGTTAGGGCTGATCCTGTTGTCGTTTATTATAAGGACCATTAAAGCTGCAGGACCAAAAGAATTTCTCGTATTAATGAGACAATGTTAAAAAGACATGGTTCTGCTGTTTTAATTGTGTGGCTATAAAACACTTCACTCTCTGTGTATCAGAGGATTTCTTTTTAAATACATACCTGACATCTGCAAATGTAAAAGTGATTGTGAACTTGGTATATGTAGAATATTTTATCTTATATTGTAGCATTAGAGGGTAGCAAACCTATTCATTAAAACAAGTAATGTATACATTTGTCCAGCAGCTATCTTCTGAATCAAGGCATTTGCTGCTATGTCACGCAGCACTAGAGATGTGACATTTAAACGTCCACTTTATTCACCCGTCTTTGATGAGATAATACTTGAGGGCCTCGTCAGCTCTGGGCCCTGGGGTGGCGAAGCAGCTCTCCACCAGTGCAGAGAGGCCCTCCACCCTCTCCTTTGGCTCCACCCCGAAGAACAGGGAGTCGTGCAGGCGGAGCTGTGGTGGGGTGCGGTAGGGCTCCGAGAACTCTGCGCTCCTGAAGAGCTCCAGGGAGAAGGGGAAGACTCCCTCGCTGTGGCTGGCCAGCTGAAGGGCCGAGCTGCGCTGACTGGCCTGGTATCCGTCTGACACCTGGTATTCCCTGGGGAACTCACAGGTGACCGGGAGCACTAACTTGCTGGTGCGAACTATCAAGTCCCTGCTGCTGCCTGGGCTGCTCCGAGGGAGGCCTGTCACCAGGTTGGTGCCCACAATCTTGTCATCCGTCACCTGGGGGACAACATTCAGTTTACGGAAACCTCACACTGCCCACGATTAAGGCACAACTCTTTAATAATATAAGATAATCAACTATTTATTCGAGCTCAAGCTGTATAGAGACTAAACCCTGAGCACATGCAGTCTAAAACGTGTACAACCAACGCTTCTGACCTCCACCACGGTGCCGCAGGTCTTGAGGCTGAAGCTGAGGTTGATGTGTGTGCCATTGGAGACACCTCGGCAAGACGAGTTGGACAGGGAGAGCTCCAGTCCTCCTACAAGGTCTTTAGGAACGGACACAATAATAGAGCTGGGATCACACTGGACTGGCACTGCAGGAAACGGAGACAAAGGTATGACATATTATTACGGTCATAATGGCACATGAAACAGTGAAACAACGACGATAAAAAATATACCACACTATCTCTTTGTTGGCTAAGTACGTAAAGTAAGCTAGATCATTGAGATAGCAATCCAAATTGATTCATTAATAATTAAATAAAAATGCTTTTTTTATTTGATTGGATTTAAAATGTGATTTGAGGATGTCACCTTGGACTAACTCAGAGATTTTTCACAATTTCATATTTTTTTTTATTAACCTGTTATCAGTTAATCAGAAATAAACGAGCTACTCAAAGTAAACTTTGTCTGTCCTTTGCTATCAAGAAGGACATTGAGGAAATGGTCTGCAAGTAACATATAATTTTGCCTCCCATGTCTCATTTCTGAAACAAAAGGTTGTTCGATTATCATCCACTGCTGATATAGTTAAGGATCCTCCCTGACATAAAAAAAACCCTGCACTGAAATGTTGGGAATTCAGGTATGGCCAGAGGAAATGCATTTTGGTCAAACCTCTACTATCAAGAACATCTTTTCAGATGAATGCAAGCATGCATCTCTGTGTCAGCTTGCCTTGCAGTCTGATCGATTATCAAACTTATCTTAGATACCTTTCTCAAGCACGCACACACGCACACACACACGCACACACACACACACACACACACACACACACACACACACACACACACACAAACACACACCGATACACACCCTGACATGTGCGTTTATCCTCTCCCAGCTCCAGCCCTCTGGGACAGTGGCACTGATAGGAGTCCAGCAGCGAGGAGCAGTCATGGCTGCAGCCTCCATTGTTAACATGACAGCCTGCTATCTCTGCATGAAGCCACACAGATAAAAAGGGAAAAGATGAAGAGCATTGTGCGGTTCCCTGTATCGCTGTACAATGTTGACTGGTGTGTCATATGAGCATCACAACACCGATGTACCTCTGCAGTTGTGTCCATCGTCGTCCAGCACGCGACCCGACCCACACTCACAGCGCCTGGAGCCTTTGGTGTTCACACACACCTCTGCACAGCCACCGTTGCGCTTTCCACATTCGTTGAGATCTGAACATAGGACACACACCACAGCTGGGTCAGATATTATTATCAGATGAGCCCTGGTTTAATCGACTGAGTACCAGATGGGTGGAGTTCATCACCTTGAGGCAAATCACTAAGTGTTCTTGGGAGGAAGATGATGAATGGACTTTAAAGGAGGACTGGAAAATAAATAATGATAGGTGAAATAAAAGGGGGGGGACTAAAGTGAGAGGGAGTGAGGAAAGAGAGTGAGTGAAGATTGAAAAAGGAAGAAGTCATTTCTGAGACAGCGGAGGGCAGATTTGGTTGATGGGTGAATAATGAGATAATGGGGTTTTCAGGCTAGGTTCCCATTGCAAGCTTGTCACCCATCATTAGGTGTACCATCCAGACACACACACACACACACACACACACACACACACACACACACACACACACACACAACTATACTATTATTACATTTATTTGAGAAAAGGAAACTCTCCACTTGATCCTATTGGCTTGTGTTGTCTTTGCAGGGAATGCCCCGCATCGTGAATATCATGTGCATGTAAATAGGAATAGCCGAAAAACAGCCTATCCATATTAATGAATGTGTTTGTCAAAACAATGGGCGGAGACACGGTAAAGCCAGACTGATTGCTTTCTCTTGTTATTGTCTTTCAGAAACCATTTCCAGCCTATCTGTCTTCCACTTCTGTTCCACAACGTATCTGTCCTCTCTCTTCCTCCCTCTCTGTCCGCCTCACCCAGGCATGTTTGTCTGTCCGGTCCCAGGACAGTTCCAGGTGCACAGACGCAGTCAGACTCGGGACATCTGGGGCCTGCGCAGCCCACCTCATCACAGATGTCATAGAAATCTAGGTGACACACAAACACATATTTAACACAACAATAGACAATAAAAGGAGAGTCAAAAATGGGCTTTTTACATATCACACATGAACACTCACGGCCACAGTACACGTGGAAGCAGACTGAGGGTCTGGGCAGGCGGTAGACAAAATATCCTCCGGTACAGGCCTTCACATCAATACTGGAGTTCCAGTGGCAGCAGTTGTCGTTGAAGCTGGCACACACAGGCAGGGTGACGATGCCTTCGTGGGGTTGAGGGTGGCTGCCGTTGAGCCAGATGGGCGCATGCGTGCCACAGTGGTTCTCAGAGACGCAGAAGGTGGGCATGGCATCCCCGGCCATGCCCGTGAAGCGGTACCATTCTCCCGTCACGTGGCTGTCACAAAAGGGCACGCCAGATGACTGGTTGACGTGCCAGTCTGTGTTCCTCCAAGGTTCATTCAGGCTGATGTAGGCGGAGCATGGGTCCAGGGCTGAGGGGGCAAAGACAAACAAGACCAGAATCAGAATCAGAATCAGAAACCGTTTATTTGCCAGGAATGTTTTCACACAAACGAGGAATTTTTTGAGGCGGAAGGTGCATACATTGGACATGGACATGGGACGTTAGACGAGACAAACAACAATCAACAATCAACAATCAACGAAAACAACAGTGGCACATGGGAAAAGAGTATGAACACAATGTAAATATGTGTAAATATGTGTTTAAGATAAGCAGGATGCGCTAGAGAAAGGTGGAAAGTAACTATTTGCTCAAGTAAGTAATAAGTACAAAAGTAAGTACTTTACTTGAGTATTTTCTTTTTGAGCTAGACTTAATATTTCTAGTTCACTAGATTTCAGAGTTAAATATTATCGGGTTTTTATTTTGCTACATTCATTTTTAAGCTCAGTTTAAGAATATACATAAACAACAAAACTATAGATTTACAAAATATGATTCCTTGACATGGGTTGGATTACATTACCCACCAGTAGCTATTGTAATATATATACATATAAATATATATATATATATATATTTATGTGTGTGTACACTGTCGTAAATATATATACTAATGTTACATACTAATGACATTCAAAACAGAGGCACCCCTTGCTCACCATGAACCACAACACCTTTGGAGCTGGTCGGTGACCTTTGATGCTAGTCCTTCCCCATATCTCTCTGCCCTCATTTCCTTGGGGGTCAACTCTTTACGAAAGGCATACAATGCCCACAAAAACAGGGTCCTGCTGCTGTTACTCTGAATAAACCACATACCGCACCTTCAATATCTTTCCATAGAAAGTAGTTCCAATGAAAAAAGTAAATTTCAGAAACTAAAACAACCTCTGTGTGCCTCAATGTGAGATTATCTTTTTTTTCAGTGAAGAGATCCTTCAATTTTCTGCTCAGTCAATAGAAAAGCAGTATACCCCATGTTCTGAACATCCATACTGGTCACTTGAGCAGAGTTGTTGCCATGAAGCAGACCTTTGGACCTTAATGACTAAAAGCCAACCAACCATACACAGAACTCTGTATCCAGTCCTGTCAGTGGCTCTTTTCACTACACCAGTGTTGCAGAATCAGGAGAACAACTGAATGAGCAGAGTAAACAAAGTGCAGCCAAAACAATCAATAGTTTCTCCTCTTCCTGTCAGCTCCAACAGGGTAATTGGGAGGCAGACATAAAACAAAAGGAAAGAAGAAGAGGTGAGCGTTGATGGGAGTGGGCAAAGTGGGCAAGGGTGAGAGTAAGTGTTATTCACTGAGAATCAGCTGAATCAGCTGGGATGAAGAAACCGTGGGAGGCTGATGAGCCCGGCAGTAAATAATCTTCAGTGATAGGCCAACAAACACTTTACTGGAGCAGTAACCTCCACTATAGCGAAACTGCAGGCTTTCCATTAAGTTGGATTCCTCGGCATAAAAACCTTGTGCGAAAAGCGCTTCTGACATCTAATGGAGGCCGAGGTTGTGACCAGAAGTGTACGGTAACTGTCCCTTTCCTCCTATCTGCTTTCACAAGTAACCATCAAAACACACAAGCACATATTTCAAATCATGTTAAGAGGTTCCTGAGTGCTGTCAGGAAATATTCGTGCGAGACGGTACTCATTTTGTGACCAAAAGTGACACACACATCATTTTCACCTCTCATCCTCTAATAAACAGTCAATCTTTCACTACTTGCTGCTCCGATAAAAGCAGAGGGATCCATCCTCGGCCTGGGCCCACTGACAGCATAAACGACCAGTTTTGGAGACGTACGACTGACCAACTGTGTTTTAGCTCAAGCAGCACAGAAGGGGCAGAGGACATAGCTGACTCATGCGGGTGAATGCTAATGTGGACATTAAATCTTCCAGATGGGGCTTGAATAACTTACTATGGCTATTAAGGAATTGTGGAGCCAAGCCTGACCCGAGTCAGACTCCAGCCTCTTATCTGCACAGATGAAACATGAAGACTCAAAGTAAACAGAGTCCAACCATATTGATCTTCATAATGAATTCTATCCTTTTTGTGAAAGGATAAAGCTGGCAATGATCTATTTTTCCTACTGTCTAAAAATCTTGTGAAGAGATTAAAACCAACAATGAAATGATCCCACTAACACCTGTACACCTTCAGTGCCATAGACACCCAGTATTGTCCAAAAGCCATTAAAACACATTAAGCCTTTAAGCCACACAGTTGCATTGGACAACATCTCTGTTCCACGTATACAACAAACTGCTGCTGTAAATACTCGCTTGAGCATCAAATGCGTGTTAATCCGCTGCTGAAAATAGTCCCTGCGAAATGCATTATTTATCCCAGTTTAGAAACATTTGCTGAACGCTATGGAGGTCCAGCTACTGTAGGAACTTATTAAGCTGAAATAAATTAAGTATACGTGTGACCTTTTTAAAGACTAACATCTTCAGTGGAAATAAATAGGCTTGGGGCTGATTGTGGGGCTGTTAAGGGAAGTCCGAAAGTACTGGATAATGGACACTGTTTGTTCTGCTCTTTTTAAGGGATTTGTTGATAATAACAAATATATAGAACAATGTCAACCGTTCTTCTTTAATTTAAAGTAAACGCCACTGCAACTGCTGTTATTGCTGTACAATAATTCAAATATCATTGTAAAAAAGGAGATACCTGCTTGTTTGTAAGTGACATGACAAATGTTACACTCACCTACACCTGCAGCTGCAACACTCTTCAGCAGCAGACTTGTAATCACCCAAAAAATCATGATGTGTTTTCGCCGTGTCGGCTAAATGATACTCAGGCCTGAGTGTGCATGCGCCTCTTCTCGTTCATCCTCAGGGGGGAGCCTGTCTTTAATAGACGCCTCTTATCGGCATGTGTCATTTTGTTGTGTCTGTCTGCCTCACCTTGACCCCTTGACCTTTTGCTCCCCACGTCCTGTGACGGGACCATCCTCCCATTGTTTCAGTTGGTACAGTCCTTCACACTCTCCTCCCTCAATCCCCACACACATGACCTTAAACTACACCAAACATAATATACGTATTTTTCTTGCAATCATGCTGTGAAAAAGTGTGATTGTGGCCTTTTTACATGTCTTAATGTATTTTATGCACATTCCTTCTTGATTTAAAGGGAATGGAACACCGAGCAATGATCTAATCTGCCGCAGCATTAAACCAATCTGATTAATCTTCTTAGTGTTGTGCTGATGCGGCTTTCACTTCAAGGCAACGCTGAGGTTTAGCACACTTGCGGGGCAGAGTATCTGGCAGTAGAGTGAATATGTTCTCATCTAACTAATAACTTGACCTCTGTTATTTGCCAGAAAATGTCTAAAGCTTAGCCCTTTTCATTTAGAAAGCACCCAAACTAACCTGATGGTTGCGGTTTTTGTTTCACATAATGTAATTAAATCAATGGAGACATTAATCCACCAGGCTGTTGGAAGAGATGAGGCGGAACATGCCAGTCTTCTTCTGTGATTACTCCTGGCAATTAGACACCGTCAGCCAGTAAACTTTCCAATTATATTGGCAGCGTTTGGGTTTGTTTTAGTGCCTTCGCTGCACTGAAATGGGTTGCAGTTTTGGGGGGGGGGGGTTCAGCCACGCTCGAGGCGAGGCATATGGATGGCAAATCAATCTGAAGGGCGATGACAGAACGGACTGTACTGGAATATCTTTTTGCCTAACATTCATGGCCCCCAGAGCCTAGTAACTTTGGTGATCCCGGTACTTTTCCTCTTGCCCCACCTGGAGTTTGACCTTTTGGGTTTTTAATTGGAAGGCGAAAAGTTAATCATGAAATTAGGTTGACCTGCATTCATGCAGCCCTTAGGATGGATTTGACCACCTTGGTGATCTCCTGACTTTACATAGAGTATAATCAGGTTAAAAATTGTCTGATACTTTGGTTTATACCAAATACCCAAAAGACAAATTACTTTCCCATCAGCCCCAGCTGTAATTGTGTTTAGTGCCGCTAACATAGCACACTCAGCATATATGAGTTAAATGATCAAACCTTTCAAAATGTAAAGAAAAACAAATATTGCTATGTTTTCTTTTGCCATTTAGTAATTTTTTTCAAAATAAACTTTTAGATGTCATAATCATGCTTCATGTGCCTATTGTATACAAACAGTGTATCCCCTCAGGTCTATCTCATAGGATGTCCTGTACAGGAAGAGCTGGAGGCCAAGGCAAACCGGAGGAGGTGGTCCGACCTTGATATACTGCTTCTTGTAAATGTATCATGTCCATTAATCTCTTCACTTCCAGTGAGAACAACAGATGCTTCAACTGGACCACCGGCTCCAAAACCTGGATAAGGATTTTATTGATAATTGAATTACATTTCTCTTTTATACATATTTCATAAATGGTACAGGATTTTACATTTTTCTTTTTCGCCAACATTACAGCATCATGTCAACAGAAGAAAAAAGGACAAGAAAAACAAAATAAAAAAAAAGAGGTCAGATTGGAGTACAAGATCATTTTCAATCCTATATTCTGCTTCACTCTTTAGGCATTTTAAACATCTTATTGTAAGTGCACACGAACAAGATATTCAAAAACATAACACACATTCAAAGAATAGAATAATAATGTCGCTTTGGAGAAAAAAGTCTGAGAGTGGATGAAAATGCCAGGAGAGAGGGGTGAGGATTGGAGGTGTTCCCCGATACGCTAACAGTGCGCCTGACACTTTTCCTCTGGACTCAGATTCAGGACGTTAGCACTGAGGTCAAGAGAACGTTCCCTTACAGGTGCACCGAGGATGGAGGTTTTTTTTTTTCTCCATTTATTGGGGGAGGGGTTCATGGGAGTAAATAAGGTGAAGATATGAGTGGGGTTTGATGTGGGTTTGAGCAGTTGGTTGGCTGGGATTTAAGTCAGATTTGGAAGGGCGGATTCTAAAGACGCAGCCCTGTCCACTGCCCTTTATAACTAAGAATCTCTACAAACAACGTTCTTAAATTATCTTTGCAGTTTTTTTTTGATAAATCATCTTTTTTATTTTCACATAATTTCCCATGTAGACATACATTCATGCAACACCCTCTTTATAATAAAGTTTCCCTATATTTGATATATTTCATTTTTAAAAAGTAAACAAGAAAATAAAAGAACCAAAAACAAAGGCAATAACCGGTGGATGGCGTGATTAAAAGGAGGAGGTGATGATGTAGAGAAGTGTTGTGTAGAAACAGCAGAGGGAGGATCTCTCACCTGCCACCGTACATCTCCAAGGAAACAAAATCGCCACAGTGTTTACTGGCTAAAGGTGGCCTATTTTGG
Organism: Myoxocephalus aenaeus; assembly: GCA_038501785.1. Taxonomy (NCBI): domain Eukaryota; kingdom Metazoa; phylum Chordata; class Actinopteri; order Perciformes; family Cottidae; genus Myoxocephalus; species Myoxocephalus aenaeus. The sequence goes on along the minus strand of JBAMJR010000028.1, from coordinate 2,957,281 downwards.
AAAAGATCTCATGACTGCTATGAAGTGGGATGAGGGCGGAACAGAGTTCTACCACTATTGACAGTCAGTGATTGAGGGCAAAGGATTCATGAATATAGCGATCTGAACTTTGTCCCCGGTGTACTCACTTATCAACACGTGGATTCCACAAACACAAATGTTCACAGACACACAGTGAGATTGATTCTCACTTCCAAACATTTAAATTTAAACCTCCCCAATATGAAGGTGTTGTTCCAAATAGGAGATTAATTTTCTCAATGATTTCATCATTAATGTTTACCAATTTGCTACATTATTGATACTTTTTAAATCATTAATCAATCAAAAAGGCACAATTTCCCTTGGAGTCAACACACACACATTAACAGATTAGACCAAATCCTGCCTTGAGATCGCCATGGCTAACTTTGGATTTGACCTAAAATCATGCACTGTAATGGAAAATCTGCAGTTAAACACATCGATCTCTTCTGTGGGATTCAGTCAATTTTCCACACAAGCAGGATCTTGAACTAGGGTCCATGTTCAGGGGCGTCATGTGATTGGGCTTCCTCTCTGCAGGTGATCTACAGCAGTTCAGAGTGTAAACAACTGATTTTGATCAGTCCAATCCTAGACCTGAACAGAAAACTAAGTAAAGCTGAAAAAAGTTCTTTCAGTGACCATTTCCCCGAAAAATGGACAACACAAACATATGGCTTCTACATTTAACGTATCAAGGGGATGAGACCTCAGCTAGATGTGGCAAAGAAAAGTGTCCAGTTAAGTATAAAATTGCAATAATGCTCCTACACATTCACAAATTTCTACTAAGGGCATACCACAGCATGCAGTCTACCCTGCCTTGCCATTGAGGGAGCAGGGGGGCATTACAGCAACAGTGGGAGGAGAAAACTCAACAAAGCCTCTATGAATGATTTTTTAATTTTATTTTTAAGATGTAGCCTTCTGGGATTTTTGTCTATAAGCTTTGTGAGGGAGAATCGTAAAAAAAAGAAACCTCACTTGTTGAAATGCACATTACATGCTGTTAAGATGAGGGCCAGATCATTGAACATCTGTAAATATCAATGTTACACCTCCGAGAACAATACTTTTGATTGGACAAAGAGGAAATACATGACATTTGAAAAACGGGACATTGAAGTGCAAGCAATTTTCTCAAATCCTGCTCCTGTTGCATTTACTGTTCTTTAAAGCCACTCAGTTCATCCCATATAGTAAACGATAAAGCGCCAGTGGGTTTGTCCAAGACAATGGTCACTGCACATTTTGAACCTTTCATTATGTTAAGCATTTCTGCAGCAATCTTTGTATTCATGAGATGATTATAGAGGTCACGGATGGCATAATTCTGCGTTGTTCAAAATCAATTCCAATCTGAACAATGTTCACCCTGAATTGGCTTCAACATTGTTCCCCCCCTTTGGTGACCATGCACAGGAGCCTTACGACCTGCCTGGACGTAGTTACTGTAAAATACATTGTGTGTGTTTGACAAGATATGTAAGAGTTAGTTCAAGGTATCAATGCATACATTGTGATGCTCTTTGTGTGTGCGCACGTTGGACTGTTAGCGGGGGTCCTTCATGGCAGGAGATCTTCAGAGGATGTTAATTGATGAAAGCTAAGAGAGCTCCTCCCCCCACTGAAAAAAACTAGCCTCTGGTCATCTGTTTATTTGATTGTATACATATATATATATATATATTTATATATATTTATATTCTTTTCATAACAAATATACTATGGCTTTCAAAATAAAAAGTGCCAAAATATTTTTTTTTTTTTGAATAAAAGAACACACAGTGATGTTGTTGTCGGTAGTACTCTCATACTTGCGCAGACCGGGCCGCTACAGGACGTCAACAGGAAGAGGAAGCGAGGCGTCGTCATGCCTCTATCCTGCGAGTCGAGACAGGCTCCTGACAAAGGTCACACTGGGAGGGACAGCTGTCCGTCACCCGGTGAAGGCGTGGCCCAGGGAGGGAGAGGCAGCAGGGTTCAGCCACCGCAAGACGAAAGTCCCCCTGATGGAGCGACCGCAGTCAGGACTTTCTTGTAAACTTTGGGATAGAGACTCTTTCTGGAGCCTGTCCCAACCAAGAGTAGGTGTGTGTGCGTGTATGTGTGTGTGTGTGTGTGTGTGTTGACAGTTTGACTGCTAGAGGAAGCAGGACTATACTGCTGTGTCGACCTGCAGAGTGGCCAGGGTCAGTGTCCCAGTATACCCTGAACGTCCCATGCACACACACACACACACACACACACACACACTCAACAGTGACTGCCCCTCTGCATGTCCTCTGCTGTGGAGTGTCTAGAGGTGTGATCATTCCCGTTTGCCCCCTGAAGTTCCCTGCAGGCTGTCCCTCCGGAGACTTGAGGCATATCCATAGTAGCCCAGTTTAATTCCTTCATCATCATTGTCCTTTTCGTCATACTCACCATCCTTCCGGGCTGTGAGAGTTTTTCAGTTCCCGGTACTCTCGCCATCCTTCTTTGTCTTTTAGCGGTTTTCAATTGCAATTCCAACTGGAGTTTTCAGTCAGGAAAGTAAAAAGAAAGAAAAAAAGAAGAAGAAAAAAGGAGAAAAAACTAACTCCCACAGGTCGAGAAAGGGATGGGATTATTGGGTGTGGGAGGAATGGGGGTGGGGAGGAGTTTTAGGAAAGAGTTGGGGGTAAAAGGGTGAGGTGGTGGGAAAGGGTGTTGGATGAAAGAGGGAAAGGGGGTTTGTAGGAGTTGAGAGAGGAGGGAGTCACTCTTCCCATCAATTTTTACTGGCGATGAGCTGCTGAACTGGGAGCTGGAGTTGGAGCGGGTCCCTAAGACGCTTCAGATCCAACTCCACCTGGAGAGGGTTCACAAGGAGAGAGAGGCAGAGTAGAGTTTAAAATATAATATATATATAAATATATATGTGAGGGTCGTCATGAAACTAGGTCTTTGTACAGCCGTTACAAATCAAAGTATTGAACTGTAAAATGTGACAATCCCCAGTGTGACTGCAGGGTCCATTTTACATCACAAAGCATCCCGTTTTCACCAAGCGACTGTACCTCAGCGATATCATCCTTCAGCTTGTTGTACTTCTCAACGTCGAAGCGTGTCCTTTTCACCCCCTTGTGGAAGAACAGCAGATACTGTCTGTCTCTAGCGTCGGGGTAAACGTACTCCTGCAGGTCATGGAGAGACACAGACGGAGCACTTTGTAAAAGGAAGCATTTCATCAGGTATCGTCCATATTGTGCTTTCTGGTCATGGGTCAAATCACACCAGCGAGAAATTCAACATCAAATGGACTCGTGTCCTTGGAGTTAAAAGCTAGTGGTAACTTATGAATGATGAACCCTGTGAGTAGACAATACTTTTAAATAGCTGAAAAAAAATGTAATGCATAGTGTAGCAAAGACATGAGCGGTATTGGATTTCATTACTTTAATGCTTTGTTCCCTGGTTGCTAAAAGAGTTTAATGTTATTGAAGAGGGCAATTTCCACATTTGTTGGCTCGAAAAAGCACTTGGTGCCCACCAGAGGTAAGGTTATTAGTATGATTAATATGATAACTTTTACGCTTGCTTATATTCTCTGGCCAACAATTCAAAAAAGTTAACGCAAGAGAAAAAATTAAATAAAAAATGAAAAGCATATTTGAGAAGCTTGAGCCACAGAAAGTTTGCGCTTCCTTTAATAAATGACTTAAATAAGTAATTGACCATCTAAATTTGTTTGTTGTTTTCAGTTTTTTTTCGATCAACTAAGCATTTCAGCCCTCACCCAAAAAGCAGCAGAAGCTGCGTATTACAGTCAAACTTGTTTTGTGCCGTTGCGTCTTACCTGGCGTGTAAGAACAAAGTAGGCGTACATGGCCATGGCCGTGCCATAAGTGATAAAGTAGGTGACGGGTTCCATGATATCCCAGGAGTACTCCCACCAGGTGAGCCGGGCCAGGATGCCAAACTGGGTGGCCATGTACGCCATGCCGCCCCACAGCACCCAGGTGGTACGCCGCTCCGCCTTCCTATTCAGTTCCTGTTTCACCTACCAATCCAGAAGTGAAGAAGAATGCAAGCATTTTAAATAAAACAAAAGAAGTGGATGTGTATTGAGAATGTAGCGAGGAGGAAAGATATTATTTTATTTTTTTAGCCTCAAACACATAATTAAGATGGCTCAACTGGTCGGACCGTCTTTAATCAGTAATCCTTGATGGCTGACGATGCAATAAAAATAAATAAATACATCTGCAGATAAGAGGATTAACCACATCAAAATTCTGAGCAACTACTGCTCCACTTGGCTTTCATTAAAAAGTATACAAGAATATGCAACTTATTCATTTGCAAGTTTACTTATGTTTTACTGTTAATTTATCTGTCATTGGCTGGTTAAAAACCTAACAATGATTTGTGGGCCTAGCTAAGAGCAGTCATGAACTACAACCAACAGCCAAAACGTCAGTAAAGTCAAAGGAAGTCAGACCTTCTCTAAGGGGCGGAGTTCAGAGTTGAGGTCCTCCAGTCGTCCAATGAGCTCACGTTCCTTGCCGAGTTGGTGCTCCTCGATGCGCAGGGTGGTGTAGAGCTGCTGCACCAGAAACTTGACGTCATTCAGCCGTTCTGCCTCCTCATGGGGCAGCAGCTCTGAAGGACACACAAAAAACAAAGACAGGCTTTAACACGATCCCCTTGCTGCTAATAAAAACCATTCCTTCATCTTATTGGTAGCGACCCCAACTGTGAGCAAGTGACTCAGAGCAAACAGTCCAGGCGCAGCCTTTTCTTTGCCAGCCCTCACCTCTCCTTGGTGGCCGCACAAGGTGTGTGGCGTCATTGATAACGAGGTTGAAATCATCCAGCAGCAGGATGTCTATGCCTGTGGAGGAGGCGACCCTCGCTCCATCTGGAGAGAGAGAGAGAGACACATGAGAAGTCTGTGTGGAGGGGACAAGATTAACAAGATAGTTAAGAAAGCCGGCTCCATCATTGGCTGCAGGCAGGAGTTTCTGGAACAGGTGGTGGAGAGGAGGACGCTGAAGAAACTTTTGTCCATATTGGACAACCCGGACCACCCTCTCCACCACCTACTGCAGGGTCAGCGGAGCACTTTCTCGAGGAGATTCCTCACGCTCCGCTGCAACAAGGACAGATACAGGAGAACATTCCTGCCAACGGCATTACGGCTTTATAATAAATCACCGCTTGCCAGATCCTCTGACTAACCACATGTATATATATATTTTGCACAATCCCAGCTATTTCTATTTTATTTTATTATTATTTTTATTATTATTGTATATATCTTTTATCTTTCATCCTGCTGTTTTTATTTATTTTGTTGTAAGTTGCTGCTACCCCCGACACCAAATTTCCCCTCGGGGATTAATAAAGTATATATTCATTCATTCAAGAGATGAAACTGATGGGCAGCCACTTCAAATATCCTTGAAGTCTCTTGTTAATCAGCCTTGTTGTTGACTGATTATCATGAGAGCTAAAGATGCACTTGCACACTAAGTGTACGATTTCAAGTACCAGTTGTTCCAGTACAATCAACCCACTGGGCAGTGCAGCAGGTTTGAAATGAAATTTGTTCATGATGCATGCAGTGATGTTCAATTCTGATACAAAGCCACAGCCGCGGGAACACTTAACAGCATCAAAACACAATATATATATAAATAATAATATATACATGTATATGTATCACCTGCTGGGGTAAATGGATACAGGGCTGGAGTGTGTGCGCAGTGCTCTTGTGTTTGTGAACATACCCGTGGAGTAGATGGCTACCCGGTCGATGCCTCGGTCCTCCGCCTGGAGCTGTTGCAGGAACACTCCCACGCAGTCACTGAGAGGCTTCAGGGTGAACTGACAGCGCTCTCGCCGGGACGGCAAACTGACTGAGATCACCGGCAGCCCGTTCTGATACACCACTGTCACCTCTGTGAGGGGGTGGCAGGCAAGAAGGACGACAAATGTCACACAAGCAGAAGGTGTAAAAATGACACCTTAAGGTCTTAACTGAACCGTGGGAATGAGCTTTCGTGTAGATGATATTTCTGATTGAATAAGGATGCATAGGCAACAGACAGTACATCGCTTATTTTGTTCAGCACTAGTTAGTCTCTGTATTGTCTGTACAGAAATGTGAATTACTTACTAATGCGAAAACAATAGTTACATCTGTTTGGAAATGTAATTCCTGTAAATTGACCATATAAATCTGGATACTACAAACTAACTCCAACACTCTGATGGTGCTAACTGTGCGCTACTTATTTAGCTTGACGACTCAGAGGAGTGTGGTTTGAACCCCAGCAGGGGGCAGTACAACAAAAGAGCTCCACCTACCAGAGCAGTCCCCCAAATACAAACCCTTCATTATCTATCGTTGTGTCATCAATCCACTTTGGTTCACAAAACAGAATACTGGAGTCACTGGTTTGAGCTTTATGACAAGTTAGTGTACTCTTCTGTGACTGCCAATACCCAATAGGATCTCGCTGCATACAGTATGTGCAAAAAGGAACTAATTCAAGAGCCTTCATGAATTCTGATTCAACATATGACTAATTGATCATCAGTGTGTTCACACACATGCAAGTACAGGCTTATACATGGAGACACGTTTGTGTCCCAAATAGCTAGTAATTGTAATCCAGCTCTATTGGTCTGAAACCAAACTCTGGTTATAATGAGCCTGCACAGCTTATACTATTATCATGCTGAGTGGCCCCTCATGACAGAGCCCACGACGGTCCAAGGGGATCCAAGCTGCCTTGATGCTGCTGCAGCACCAAACAACCTGTGCCCGCCGCTCGGGACCACTGCAGTGAATCAGCAGATCTCTGCTTGAGCTCGCACCCAAAGGTGAAGGATCACCGGCTGGCACAGGCAGTACCGGCTGGGCTCCGTCTCAAGAGTGTCTCTTGACCAGGTTCAAAGACGCAGTGGTGCAGACATTGTATTTCACACCCACTTCTTCATTATGGTGACAATGTGAAACCTTGCCCCGAGCATCATACTTGTTTCTGCACCTAGTCCCCTTGTCCTCTGCTACCTTGTCATCATAGGCACATTGGGGGAAAGTGTGAGGATCCTGTGTCCATCTCTGCTTCTATCCTACAGCTATCAAGGCCCACTTTAAAATCCCATCAGTATGTTCTGCAACCGCGCCGCCTCCTCATCCTCCCAGCCCCCCTAGCTCTCTCTCCCTCCCTCTGTTCAGGTCACACTCTCAATCTCTCCCGTCTCTCGCACAGACGAGCAGATGCTTCCCCGAGACAGATTCCATATTAATGACCAATGACTGTTAATGTCAAATGAGCCTCCGGTGCCTGATCAATGCAGCATTCCCCTTAAGCGAAGAACTCATTTGTCTCGGACAAGGAGCAGAGGCTGGATTTGGGGAACCCTTGATGCTGGTCATGTGGACAGAAATAAACTGAATGAAGTGAGAGGAGACAAGGACTTACCCTCTGAAGCAGTGGAGGAACACAACAGTCTCTGGCCATGCCATGAGGGGGCGCCCCTCCAAACCTGCAGACAGGACGACAAGAGTGCAACAACATGGTTATTCCATTTGAACACAGATTTTTCTTGACTAATGTTTTTACGTTCTTGGAAGTGTGCTGAGAGCCAATGTGTGACACTGAGCAACATGACACAACCCCATAATCAAGGCTTTTTACTTCTCTAATTGTTCATTTGAAAGACTGACGGTGGTTTATGTTACAAAATGGCTTCCTCTGTTCCAGTTTCTAGAAATGTTCCAATAGCCAGGCTGGAGCCACACCCATGAAGCACAGTTTCAACTACAGCTTCCTGGTCACGGAAAGATTTTACAATGGGATGACGCGTAAATAAATAAAAAAATCAGTGACAGACACTCCTAAATACACCAGTACTCAAGACATAGTAACCACTACTTGGAGGAAACCACCATAGAGGGAGACACATAAAGAAGGCAGCCAAATGCAGCCAGTATAATAACAGTATAGTTCAGTATGAATTTTCCATTTGTGTAACAGCCTGGAGTGCCTCACTAGTGAGTGAGGGAGGGAGGGAGGGAGGGAGGAGGAGGGGAGGAATGCGAACAGAGCTTGGGAAAACCCTCCTTTTTTTTCTATCGCCATTGTAACCCGGCAATAGAGTTTCTGCACGTGTTTCGAATTACAGACCTCGTCATGTTTCCTGCCGAGTGGCGATGGGGCCTTTTAAGGCATGAGGCGGGCTGTCAGAGCTCCTCACACTTACACAGAATGATTGGGAGTGAGGATGAGGCATCGGAAATCAAGCAAGAAAGAGTGCCAGGGGGCGAAAACTGAACTTTGTTGAATTAATTTTTAATTATGAGCACACTCAAACAAAATTGGAGAAAAAAAAAAAGGCCACGTTTCTTTCCCAAATGGTCCTGGTGACATTGTTGTGCTGTATATCCTGCATATGCAGCACATTCTCCACTGAGTGTAAAGCATCACATTCATTAATATCATATTTACAATATGCACACAATCAGATAGCGAGCAAATGGTCGACGTCAGCGAGTCAAGATCAAGGCCAGTGTCTTTCTCCATCGACCTGAAAAACACAGTCGCCAATCAAGAGCTCTCGATTAAATGTCAAAGCTGTCAATCAGGGAAGGTGGCCGCCAAGCCCACCTCCACAGACCGCAGTGACGATGTGAAGGGATATACGTGTAGACGAACACAAACGACGACAGAGACCCACCACTGTCACTTTCTTGCCCCCCATGGACATCGTTGTGATTCGTCAATACTTGACCACTACTGACATGAATTAGTGATGAGGCGCGAGCCAGTCTGCTGTCAGCTCTCCACTGCAATGCTACACTGACTCTCCTCCACGCAGAGGCTCAGCGAGGGGCCACAGATGGACGCCTTTGCTGAGTCTTCACTATTTCGGTGTTGCCTTCTTGTTAGAGCCCCCAAGAGAAAATAAAAACTTCTTCAAATGCAGAGGAATGGTTAAAAAAAAAAAAAAAGTTGAAGAGGTCTGAAAGCGTTTATGAAAAGTATCTACTACCACTGCAGCAGCTCCACTGTAAACTGAGCACCAGCCCCAGGGATCCAAGGGGTGTATGACACCGCCACGCAAAAGATGACAGACAAGTGTGTGTGTGTGTGTGTGTCCTAAACGAGAATGCTGATTGCCGTCCCTTGGCACCAGGTGAAGCCCAAACAGTGATCGGGCTGCTGATCAGATGACATGCTGAGGAAGGTGTTTTGGCTGGTCTGGAATAACTGCACAGACAGCAGTCCAGCACCGCTTTGCTCATTCATTAACTTTTCCTCTGCTTGAAACCGGGAGGAAAGATTCTCACCGAGAACACATCCCACAACATCCGCGACACCGACCCACGCTCCCCGGATCAGGGCGGTGTAACGCGCCGAAAGCAAAAATGTGGCACTGACGTACATGGAGATCCATCTGTGGAGTGACATGCATGTGCGAATGTACCTCTGCGTGTTTGCAGGTGGTGTGTGTGCGTGTGCGTGTGCGTGTGCGTGTGCGTGTGCGAGAGTGAGTGTGTCCACCCGTCTGTTCACCAGTCTGTTTGTCAGCAGTAGTTGCAGAGCGACTGAGCAGAGCCCCCTCCTCCTCTCCCTCGGCACACAGCCACTGAAATGCTGCCTGAAATATTTAACAGCAGCAGCAGCAGCAGTCAATAGCACAGCAACCTTGGAATCAATGTCATGCGGATGTAACCGAGGGAGTGGAAGAAAGAAACGGGCATCGGCGATGGCCAGGGAAGATGGACTGATGAGCTGGACGAGAGAAAGAGGTGTGGAGGACGAGGATAAATGGAGCAGCAGCAGGGGAGCGGAGCGATAGAGATAAATGAAGGCTGGAGTAAAGCGGCGCTTGCATTTCTAACCATGTGCTGCATATACACTGTACCCTGCAACAGACCATCCCTCCACACTGAAACGTGACCGTACTGTGTGTTTGAAGCGGAGATGGTGGCTAGAGAGGGAGAATGAAGGAGAGAGGGAGAGAATGAAGGGAAACAGAGGAAGGAGAAATAGTGAGTGGGGGATACAAAAAAAAGAAGAGAAAAGCATGTGGAGAAAAGGGGAGGGAGGAAGGAGAGGAGCAGTAGACTTGCTGGGAGGGGAGGAGGGTGGGATGGAGGGAGAGGAGGAGGAGGGGGGACTGCTGATCACTGCAGTAAAGGAATCCCTCGTCTAGAAAGGGGGGTTGCCCCTCGCCTCCCTCCCTCCCTCCATCCCCCCCCCCCCCCCCCCCCCCCTCCCTCCATCTCTGTCCTACTCACACTGAATCCTGATGTGCTGGTTTTGATCTTCTATCAATTCTCATCTGCACTGCGCTTTAACTTCCGCTGCATTTCATCATACCACACAATCTAAAATTTTAAATCACGCTGTCAGCGTTGTAAAGGCACATGAAGCAGGGACACAATAGATCATACAGTATATACTGTGGGATGTGATACTAAGCTTCTTAGTAGCAGCCCAGGCGGTGTGTTACATAAGGAGTCCTTCCCTGCTCTGAGCGTAACGCAGCAACACATACAAGAGGTAGGATATCGATCTACAGTTAAAGTCAATCCTCCTCATACAGTACGGCCGTAACAATCTCACAAAGTAGTTTCAGTGGGGAAAAAAAGAAACTCCACACATTCACACTGTATAAACCCGAGGGAGGGAATCAAACTTCGAGCGTGAAACTGCTGCAGCTCTTCCCACTGTCGATATCTCCCCCATGTACTAACGTTTCCCTTTGCTGTGGTGGAGTCGAGCCACATAATGAAATTCCTGCCTTCGTTTCAGTCGAGATTATGTACGCAGAGAAATGTGCAAGATTTATTAGGCCCCTCCTCCGGTTAGCAGAGCCGCTTTGAGTGTGGAATGAAATTAGTGGCAGAAAAACAGAAAAGAAACGGGATTGTCGTTGCAGTTCTGTGACAAAATGTGTGACGTCATAAATGATCATGATACAATTATGTATTTGGCGACACAAACACCCACCGTTCATACAGTATTGCCACCCTTTTTAGTGGGACATCAGCCCTGTTAGATTAACTCTAGTACCCCTTCACTCACCTCAGTCCTTTTGAACTGATCCTAAACTGAATGTTACATTAATACATTGGATATATAGCTTATAATACCGTTTTTATACATATGAACTGCCAATGTTTCGGCTGTTTGGTCAAGTTTGAAGTCTGAAGCAGGAGCCTTCGACTATTTATCCATTCGCTATTTATTTAGTTATTTATCCATTATTTTGAATTAACATTTTAATTGCTTACTTTAAGTACTTTAAGCTTTTTCCATCACTCTCATAGCACCACATAACTTGTGTTCAGGTGTTACAGCTGATTCAATATATGGATATATACGCTATTTCAATCAAATCATAATTTCGTTGTTTTTTTCAAACGTGTCAAGTCGCTCTACAATTAAATTTTTAAATTAGATTTTTGAAATATCACACATCACAAACTTGCCTCAGAGCCATACACCATGTGACATGCTCTGTCCTTGTACCCTCTCTCATCTGATAAGGACAGCTTTGTTGTTACGGCTGGATCTGAACACAAAATGACACAGCGGTTTAAAGATCTCTTTTTCCTCAAAAACGCATCCATTTATCTCCAAACACACCAAAGGGCAAATCCTACTGCCGAGCACGGCATAACACGTGTGCGTGTGGGTAAGTGTGTTACTGACGCCATTGCTGAGGAATATCGTCGTTGACATAATTCCCATTTCATGGTGCCCTTCTGGGGGAGAGGAAACCTCTGCCATTTATCTGCACAATGGCTGCTTCCATCTATGTGGTAATGTGCTGTCCTGGGCCGCGCCTACGGGCCAGATAACGCGGGTAGTCATACAAAGTCATTCAGGGAATCCTTCATGGATGTTCATATACACCTCACCCATGTAAATAGAGCACATGCTATACACCCATTCTAGGCATCACATGTATCTAAATCATCTTTCAATGCTTAAAATCCTCTCTCTTTTTTTCAATTCCTTTCACCGGTCGAAGTCATAACGTCAGGACGGATTTACAATCGAAGGAGCTGGGATCGATTTCCCAGCGGCCCAGTCGTTTGATGAAGGCAAGGGTCAAGGAGAGGCGTGGTCCGCCATCATGACAGATATAGAGCCGGGACAGGACTGCATGTTCAAGCTGGGGTCAGAAGGACAATATGAGATGGACTAGATGAATATGAATCCAGGCTAGATTTACAATACGTCACCAATAATAAGCTGTGAAAACATTCCTACTCTATTTTATGTTGATTGTTAAGAGTATGCAAATGTTGTTTATGAACTATTAAATTGGAAATACTGCGCGTCTACCGTCTCAGCTGTTGGGAGGAATGTGTGTGGACAACGCTCTCATTCATTAAGTTAGTGAGATGATTCTGTTTGTATCCCTGTGTTTCTATCTTTATTACTTTTTTTTATAGCACATTAGGAAACTGCCGACTGTGGCTATTCAAATAATTATTTCCAGTGATGTGCAGTATTTCTTTCATTTCCAGAAAGAATTCAATATCAACTCAATTAAAATTAATTAATTAAATCAAAGTACTATTTGTTGGATTAGTATTTACTTTTCAGACAAAAGAAGTGGCTTAAAAATTACACATTGAGACATTTTTCATCTCTCTTGATAATTGAACAGGGGTCTTGAGTACACACATTTGAATTAAATACAAACAAATCTTAGCTGGGACAAAAATGAATTGCCAACTAATCTTTAGATACATTTTATTTATTTTTTTCGTTTAATTGCTTGATTGTTTAAGTTTGTAAAATATCAGAAAATTGTGACCATGTCCACGATTGCCGAACTGATTAATAGACCACTGGCTTGAATTCCCTCACACTGAGGGAAAAAGGTATTAAAACAGTTCAAACAAATGTGCTGGCTCACATCTTCTAAGGTAAACATCATATGTAACGGTCATGTTGTGGCAGTGCAGGCTGATGTGTTCACTTTTCTATCTCGCTGCCATGCCGCATGCCACCTCTTCCCCCTGCCCTGCTCCGGAGAGGTCCTGCCCACTCAGCTCCTTGCAGCCCACACTTCCCCACAGTGGGGTTAACAAGTCGAAAAGCACAGCTGCGCCCGTTCAAACACGCTCACAATCCCCGGCACGCACACACCCACACTCTCCGTGCCCTCAGAAATACAGACAAAAGCACATATACACCGAGATGAGGCAGGCACTCAGCAATTGGTACAGAAGAAAGTGGATTTGAGTAGTGTGACAGTAATCTCTGTCATTTTGTCCGCCGCAGCACCGTCGAGCTTATGTAACAAATAAAACAAAAATCTGCCTTTTCTGTCGGCTGTGTTCCTCGTCTCGTAAAAGCCATTAACAGATATGAAATCTGCAGTCACATCCTTGGGCGGCGCGGTATTAAGTAATCTCCGTTCACGCGTCGAGAGGCAAGCGGTGACAAAGCACAGCGCAACAAGCCTGTACCAACCTGACCTCCCACTGCAATGCAGAGCTCAACCTTCCCCTGATGAGGCCATTTCAAACATCAAAAGCCCCACACCAGTTCCAGTAAGACATAAATAATTTCATCTTAATCTTTCATTCCATTTCAATAAATTTTCGTTCAGACCCCCAGACACGCTTTGATTAATTAATACCAGCTCATGACTTGCTTAATCCGTGGGATAACATCTCAGCTGTGAATGAATCCGTCACTTGACACATGGGCTACTTCAGCCGGTTTGGACCCTCAGAGTCACACCACTCACTAAACCCCTCCCAGGGGCCAACAACACTGGAGCCGGATGCATTATTAAACAGCTGTGCAGTCTTTCACGCTCGGCCATTGTGCTTCCCAGCTCTGCTCCTCGAAGGACTCAATCTGGCTGAGGGTCTTGGTTGGGAATTTTCTGACTCCCTCGGGTCGCTTTTCAGATGAAAGCAGTGCAGTGTTTGCATGCATAATGCATATATAAATATAGTGCGTGTGTACGTGCGTGTGGTCAGTCTGCAGACCATCTTTGATTGCTCATACAGCAGATGGCACTAGCTGCTTGTGTCGGTGTACATTTCACTGCAGGTCACGCAACAGCCCCTCACCTATTGTAGCAGACAAGATGAAGGAACTTCTCCTTGCTCTCCTTTTTTCCAACCTCCCACTCACTTTATCAGATCTTCCCTTTGAACGCAACCGAGGCCCTACTGCCACTCATGAACACGCATCGAAGGAATGCATGCAAATCCAGAATCCCTATGCATACTTACTCACTAGCTGGTGACCTCAACAACCCTGATTAAGCCTTGAGAGTGTGAAAAGGTTCCTGCAGTTCCATCACACCACACACCAATCACTGCTGCTGAGTGCTGAATAAGCACTGTTCACCTCTTATCCTCCTCACTCTCTTTCTTTCTCCTCCCACCACCACTAGTGTCCTTGCTATCAACCTATACCCCCCCCCCCCCACCAGTATAGCTATCCTCTTTGCAATCACAACTCCGCTGAGCTTTATTTTGCACCATTCCCCATTGTGTTTGGTTGCTATAATCGTAGTGGATGCTGCAGCACTTGTTTTATATTGAGGGAAATATAATATCACCCATTTGTGCTCTCTAATGCAGCACAGTGGTCCTCTTTGACCAATACACCACTTGTTCATGCTGAAGCTGCTTCAGGCCACAGAGAAACGGCGACATTCTGCAGAGCTTTATAGAAATGTTTGGCCTAGGGATAGTCTGTCAAATCGCCATGATATCTAGGTGTCAGATAAAAAATGGTCCATTAAAGAGGCACAAAGCACAACTTTTCAAAGGATTCCTGTGGCAAAAACATTCCCCTCCAGGATTCTAAGCTCAAGAGTTCAGAGCAGACGCATTAGTACTAGGTCATCACCGATTTATCATCTGGGGCGCTGAAGGGTGAACGATGCTCCACTTCTCCCTCTGCTGCTTCATCGCTTGCCATGCTTTCGTAATCCGACGCCAAAGTTATGTTTCGGGCAAAGAGCCACACACAAAAACTTTCTTCCTTCATCTAATCTTTGTAAATCAATATAATTATTCTGTGTAAACACGTTTCAACATCTTGCTGTTGAGGTCACATAAACACAAAAACTTGTCATTCCACGAATACAGAAAATCTATTAGCAAAAAGTCTGATAATTGATTAATTGTCAATGTATAATGGGTTTTGGGACTTTGGTCAAATAAAACAAGCACTTTAAATAGGTCTCCATTACAAAGTGTGCAGAATCAGTAATTAGCATTTCCTGTTTGAAAGGTACCCCATTGATATACAACTATCACCGGATTACTTTGATACGGAAGCAAACTTCTTAAGCTATGAAAAGTAGCTTTTTCTTTGATTCTCAGCGGATTTATCCTCAGAGGGACAATATCACACTGAATCTACAGTGAATGTATGTGTATCATGGCGGTATAACAATAATATCCTGAGTTATGACTAAAAAAATGTGATGCACATTACAGCAATTGGGCCCGATGGGCTTATAAGTACCTTTATAACCTTCATGAGCCGTGTATCACAGCGACTGCTGCAGCTCAATCTGTTGACTGGAGAGATAGAGACGGGGGAAACTAAATAACCTGTGAAGGGCAATCCAAAATATGAAAATATTAAAACCTCTGTTAAAGACTGAATAGTTATCTCTGAACCGTAATCAACAGATTAATCCATAATAAAAAAATAACTGCTGTCAACAGAACACAATTTACGTTTTCTTACCATAGTCCTTCATAAAAAGTTAATCAACAGTGTTCACCTTTCAGTTCATCTTTAGTCTTTGAAAGGGTACAAGCTTTTTAGGAGGGATTGGCTGATTAAATGCCAGCTGAGACAAAACATGTGGCTCAACGGTGAAAATGTCCAATTAAAGTTTCAAGGCAGCCAGGTCGCTATTAATCTTGACTGGGGCTAATTTAGTCCTTCTTATTATTCTAAGTTTTGCAGTGAGCGATGAGGTGAAGTGAAATGTTATGTGTTGTTTGACTAATAGGGCTGATCAGTGGTGACCCTGCTTTTACCTGCAGGCCCTGAAACGACTCACACCGTCCGACTCCAGGACAGAGGGACGCAAAGGGCAAAATGTAATTGGGAAATTCATAAATATGGGGATCATCTGGTGTCTGTGTTAACAATTAAAGCAATTGCACAATAATTTTATTTGTAGGAAGCCTCAGTCATATAAAGACCACCAGTGAATTCCCTCCCTGCACACTGAGAACCAGAAGAGGATCTGGGGGTCGTTGTGATCATTTGACAGCTGCTACCATAAATGGTCAAAAAGCAGCTGTTTTACCAATATTCCCATGGCGCAGAGATGACCTTGGATGCTTGAGAGAGCATGTGAGGTGACATTCAGGGCAGCGTACATTGTCTCACAGACCACTGTGATTTCCTCCGGTAGCTGATATTTATGGAGCGGGGCCTGGGAATGCTCCTTTTGAGGAACTTTGACAGCGCTCTGCCGATGTCTGCGTCAGTGTCCAACTATCTGCAGCATTAGTGGTCTGGGTCTCACCAGTAAACGGTCCGTGGAGAGGACAAGAGCGTCCGTACTAAACTGAATCCACACAATTAAAACTTGCTGCCCTGTCAGCGAGTGTGTTTTAGTTTTACCCTGCTGTGGTCCATATGGACATACGGCATGCAGACAGGCCAGATCTAAAACCAGGCTAGTGGATGCCGCTCAGACACAGACTGGACCAGGCACTGCTGAGGGAGCTGAGGGAGGCTGCAGCACATCGACCGTCTCAAACAGAGCACAGTAACACACAGCTCTCTTCGGAAGACATTTGCTAGAACAGAAGCTACAAGGATTTCAGTCTTTTCTAACTACAATGATGATTTTGAAGTTTAGAGCTACAAAAAGTAGTGAATGCGATAGACAAAAACTATAAAGTACATTTGTCAGGATGGATTTTCGCCCAAGATAGATGAATGACTAGTCTCAACTTTTCCTTTCACTGAGCCCCTTCCCTGCTCAACCCTCTGCTAAGCCTGGAGAAACTCCTTCATGCCGTCTGCAGCTGCTCCTTTGACCTGAACTGAGCACTGTTTCTGTGGTGGTCAGTCTGCATTTTACATGTGGCCTTTCTGAATAATAACAACAACAACAAAGACGTTCCCTTCCCAGAGAGAATATAAAAAATACAACTGAACCAGTGGCTGCTAGTTTAAAAATGGAGTAGCGTATAGAGTGTTTCACATTTAGAGCCAAGGGTGCAGCAGTAAATCCATATTTTAAGATCTGTGTCACACAGAAGTAGTAAAGTGTATTCATAGTACTTGGCTTACAGAGAAGAGTAACTCATCTTGACTTCAACTCCAAATACTGACAAGTAGATATAAGATAAGAAGAAAGAAAAGAAGAAAGAAAAAAGAAGAAATAGATAGAAGATATACTTACAATTTACATTCAGGAGGCATTTATCTTCGCGGCAAAAACATTGTTTGAGACAAATCAAACCAGGAAATATAAAACAGCTAAAGTCTTTTCAAGTGAAGACTAAAAGTGGGTCACGCTCAGATGTTACTGTATTTCCAAAAATTCAACATTTGGGCTATTTTACATTCTTGTCACTATGGCATAATTTCCACAAAGTTATGAGACAGAAGTTGAAGGTTCAAATATATCTCTTGAATTAACTGCGTCTACTTTTTGATCAAGTAGCGTCCACGCTAGCACAAAGAGCTATTGTGACTGATTAGCGTTAGCTTGTTTAGGCCTAGCAAGCGCCAACAAGCTTCTAACGCCACCCATTTCAATTGGACTTTGCTGTACTACTTCTTGGAGAGACTAATGCTTCACTCCTCAGTCAGCAGAAGATACAACTGCCTTGACCACAGCCCTACTTGTGACACAATCAAGTCGGTATTGATTTTGAGAGTATTCTTAGAAAGACAGTGAGTCTAGCATTAGTTTCTGTCGGGTCCAGCCCGCTCTCACACAGACTTTGCACAGTTTACAGAAAGTGGGCCAGCGTCTGTAAACCGTCTATCAGTCTGCCCACCTGGAGGGCCGGGGAATGGAAGTCAGAGCTTTCAAATAAGCAGATGTCTTTCACGCCTCAAAAGGGTCCTGGGTCAGTATCGCCCTCCCCTCCCGCCTGCCTGTGATGGGACGGTCTGTTCTTCCACGAGCTCTGGGAGCCTCAACAGACACAGCCCCCTGACTCACAGACCACATAAGGGGCAGGCGAAAATAAGCCAAAAGAACTGAGCAGTGTCTAATTAAGTCAGCTAAAATTAATGCCGGATCAGAACGCATGGCTGATGACGATGTTAAAGATCGCCCGCATCCGCTCTCATCTCGCCTCTAGCTCTTCCTCTCATCTCTGCCCTTTCATCTCCCCTAAATGACATCATGACCTTAACTTGAAGTGTGCTCGTCAGCTTCCCCAATGCTCACCGTATCTCTCTGTCCTTCGTGCTTTAATTCAGAATATCTTAATCCTCATCACCAGAATGATGTCCCCTGCGCTGCCTTTCCTCCTCGAACCTCGAATGTGATTTCATATTGCCATCTCTCTCGAGTGCCCGACCCCCCACTGACTTTGTTCCTGCCCGTTTCCCTCTCTCTCTCCCTCAGTGCAGGAGTCAGTTGAACTTGGATGTTGGCAAATGAGCTCAAGGCAAGGGCACCAAAGTATCCATCACAGTGCCTCCCACAACGAACTAAGTTGCTTCCCATGGTTCTGAGATAATTCATGTGATATACCTTAAAGTAAAACATCTTCCTTTTCTGTACCAGATGTTAATAATATGCATGTTAAGTTAGCCTCCAAGGGCCACTATTACAACAATTTAGAGGTTGAACAGCTTCAGTGTGATCACTGTGTTTCTGAGAGCAGTGCCTCACGTTGGCAGCCCTGGTGAGCTGCCAGACGCAGCATGGCCCCGACTTGATCACTGGTGTTAACTGGAACGTAGAAAGTCCTTTGATGTCAGCCCAATACACCTTTAAACCCATTGACGCTTACAAAAAAACATATCATTTTTTCAGTATTTGTTGAGTTATTTTGTTGTTTGCGTCATCTTGAATTGCAGGTAATATGATGTCACGCTATAGAAAATATTTATCGCTGTCTAAAATATCAGCTGCAAATGTCATCTTATCTCCTCAACTTCTCAAATTCAAAAGGCCAAGGCTTTTCTGGAGACTCATCTTGCAGCTATTCAGCAGTGTCTTTATTTACACACACAAATAAATACTCTTATCATAGTCATAGTGTGATTAAAGCATTAATGCAGGTAAAATAAGACTCCCATGACTACCATATTCTCACGATGTGATTATACTTTATGAGACTACTTACAATTTACTTTATTGTACTATATAGTGTCGTGAATACAACCTGGTCATTCGGTGCTTAACTGAATGGATTGTCTCACAGATATCCAAGGAAGACAAAGTCAGTCCAGTTTTTCAGGAATTCCCGGCTGTTCTTTTAAGACAAACATCAACTTTTACATTGTGCTTTTGATTGTGCTCGCCGAGCACAATCAATGAAACTTTAAAAGGTGTGAACGGTAATGAGTTTGCTCAAACAGATAACCGAAGAAAATGTCTGAAAGGAAATCTGCTTTCTTCTTGAAATTCTTTATATGGATATATGGATCAGACAATTGTTATAAAGTAGACTCTTGAACAGACTTTTTTCATGAAAGATTGTAGTGATCAAAATTAAAAGTTCTAACCATAACAACGTCATGTCTGTGTTCTGAAACTTCCTCTGACTGAAAATGTAAACAGAAATAAGAATCTCAACAGATCTTCTTTTGCAATGTTATTTGTGGAATATCTGTGAAAGGCACCAACACACAGACACACACACGAATAGATCAATAATGTTATTGGATGCAGTGGTGGTATCTCAGCCTTGCAGGTAGTTTTAATCCTCACAAAGCCTCCCAGCATCTGTGTGTTGTGATGGTATAATCAATTTGATTTGAAAGCAACAAACTACATGACAAGTATTTCTTATTGCACTTCTTTCACACAGCATCGGCACACTGACAAAGAGCCGTTTGGATACATTGAGACTGGGTTGAGCTTTTTGTTTCATCTCCTATCAAATGGCACTTCAACTAAATCTCATAACAGTCAGCTGCGATGACTCATCTCACTTTGCACTGCGACTCAAAACAGATAATTATTTATATTAATGCTTTTAGCAACATCCCAATTAACTGTTGAGTTAATCAAAGCCGACAACTCTGCAAGTGCATTTTCAGGCATTTCAGTGGGTGAACTTTAAAAAAATCCATCGGTTAAAAGCAGTGGTGCCATTTTGTAAACTAACACTCCTTACTCTTTATCTTCCCCAGACAACCATGAAAGATTAAGAAAATAAAAGCTCGCTCTTGCCCCTGTGGGAGAGTCAGGACTGTACAGAACAATCAGAAGAGGCTTCAGCACAAGCAGCAAGTCAATCAATCTTTTTGAGCCTTTGGGATAAATTGGACCCACCTTTACATGTCGGCTCTCTACTCTATATTCATTGGACACTGCCAGTGAGGAGCAGGTCAAATAGAGAGGTAGGCAAATCCTTTTTGAGGGATTGATACATTTCTTTTCCTTTAATTGTAATTGAAATTGCATAAATAAAATGTTAGTATGACTAATCTGTGAAGAAAACATTCCTGGGATTAGGAAGGGAAAGAAAGTGTTGTGCAACTGAGATGTAGTAACTTTATGAGAGTGTGTTTGTGTGTGATAAGGCATGATTATAATGACAGCCATTTAGGTCTACCGTCTCCTTAAAAAGGTGCAGTTAAGCCAGAGGAAACTAGACCAGCCAGTCTACATCACGGGTTTTCAAAGTCTGAAAGACGGTGCCCCCTGTAATGAGTATGAATGGATGGATGAGGAAGATTAGGATAGTTTTGATATTCTAGGAATATACAAATAAAAAAGACTGGACATTGTGAGTGTTAGTAATGTAAAAATAAATGAATATTGATGGTACATGAACATGAATAACATTCTTATTAATGGGTTTAGTCACATCTATCTTTATACCCCCCCCCCCCACACACACACACACACACACACCACCTTCGTAGGTAACTATGCTCTAGGTTATGGAACTACAATTCTTATAGTCTGGGGTTTATGGGAGTGTAAACAGGAAGTACAGTATTGCCATGGAGTCAGTGAGTTAGCCACAGTTTTTAAAGCCGATATTGTCACGTTTTTTTTAAATTTGCCCCATTAAAAAGTGTGCCGAACTAGCTATTAGCACTTCCAATATGCAATGTATCCATTGCGACAAAGACCACTATCACTGGGCTACTTTCATATTGAAGGAAAAGTAAAAACATGATGATTCTCAGCGAAGTTCTGGAATTATATTATATAATATAATTTATTTTTCTCTACGATCTCTAAACAGATTTAGCGTCATTTAATTGTGCCGAAAAATAACGATGATATCACACTGTATCTCTGTGTATCGTGTCTATGTGCCAATATATGACAGAGAAGAAGTATGTTTTTCACTCAAATTGCACTGTGTATTTTCCACTCACGTTTCTCACTCCAATCCACTCACAGGAGAGTGAAATGAAACCTCTGGTTCATTTAGTCTAAATGATTGAAAACTGGGAAAAGGCATGACCCTATAAAAGAAGAATGATTGAGTGGATATATGAACCGCATGGACAACTGGAGCAAAACCTTTATTACTTTTCCACATTGTTTGGGTCCAGGTCTCCTTGCTGACGTAATACAACAACAACAACAAAGATTTTGGTTTTAAAATGAGCGTTGATGGAAAATACTTTGTGACAACATTCAAATTAGACTTACTGGGTGATGAGCAAGTTTAGACTAGCCTACACAGTTTATAGTCAGTCCAGAGTAAATTAATGGTATGGCACAAACTCTTGACTTGATGCCGTAAAAAGAGAGAGGAGGCGATGGAAAAACATGCACATGCGCACGCACACACATGCGCACGCACACGCACACAAAAAAAAGAGTTGAAGGGGACTATAAGGAAACAGAGAGCATCACTGCTCTCTGTTTCCTTATAGTCCCCTTCAACTCAGCTACTTTGCTCGGTCAGTTCAATGAATCATTTTAACAAAGCAACATGGCTCTCTTCATAACACACCTGCCTCCTGGAGAAAACAGCAGCCATTGTTTTTTTGTAAGTGGCTATTTCCCGACTGCTTATCACACCGATGAAAGTCTGGATAATGAGCTCATTCTGCCTTTGAACTACACCCACCTGACAGATTGGAAAGTGTGTGATTTCCCAAGTTGGTTTCGTCAACTTACAAAATCACCCCGCAAAGAGAGAGGAAAGAGCAAAAAACACTTAAACTGACTGAACATTTTTTTTTTTTTGGCGGATCAATGTCTTTCCTGCCTTCAAGAGAAACATTACATGACGGGGCTGATGCTTTCTCAGGGGGGAAAAGAGCGCTCCTACTGACGTAGACAGGCTTGGTGAAGACACGAGGCAGGGAACAGGTTCAAAGTGCCTGTCAAGTGGGACTTGCTCAAGAGCTCTGCAGACTGCAGTCGCAACAACTCCTCCCCACGCCCTATACCCTTCTGCCGTGTTCACAGTCGCACTACGAGCGACACAGCGGCCGGCTATTTTCAATGGAAGCCCGTGACATGAAGCAACACACTGACACCCAACACTTGTCGCTGTGCGGTGGATGTGACGCCCAACAACTCAAAGTTGAGCTGGTCTCAACTTCTTTCAGCAGTGAAGCGGCAACCAGTCATATGTTTTTGGTTTACCCTCTTCCGTTAAAAAACAACTAAACAGTGATATTTAACAGCATAAACTACGTCAACTTCGACAACACTTCAACGGTGATTGGCCCACAATGCAGCTGGCCACACTTGGCCCTCTTGTTGCTCGCAGTGTGAACAAAACATTACGCTCCTCCTTTTCCATCCATCTTACCTTCAATCCTTCCGCCAATGTACCCTGCAACGTTTTCTTGCGTACTATTAGGGTGAAAGGGTTTTTACTATCTCTTTAGGGGAGTTTTTCCTGATCCGATGTGAGGTCCCGGGACAGGGATGTTATGTGTACAGATTGTAAAGCCCTCCGAGGCAAACTTGTATTTGTGATGTTGGGCTATATAAAATAAACTGAATTGAATTATTACGGTACAGAACCCAGGTGAACAATATTCTGGTCTACGGAGATGACAACGACCTCATCCTCAACACAGACAAGACCAAAGAAGTAATACTGGACTTCAGGAAGAATTCTCTCCCTTTACAAGAGCTTCTTCCCTGCCACAGTCAGACTGATGGCAAAACAAAAGCCTATTTATTTATTACTGAAATTTAACATTGTTTTCATAAAACTGTATCTAATACCCCTCTTGTATATACGACCACCTTTGTACATATACCGCTGTATGTATAGTGTTTTCATATTTTATATTTTGTATAGTGTTCACATATTTTATATTTTTCTTTTCCAAAACTGTTGACTCAGAGAGCCCTGCACAAAAAATTCCAATGAGTCTGGACTGTTGGTCTAGGCACAACTGGCCAAATAAAAACCTTGAACCTTGAACTATTACACCTTGAGTAACATCAATTGTATAAACTGCCAAGTTTCCAATGAGGAACCAACAACTCGTTTCCTCCTAGTTTCAGACTTCTCCATTCATGTGTTGGTGTGACATTTGTCAACTTCTCCAAATTGCCTTCGGTTCCCATCTGTAGGAGCTGTAGTCACAGATGGGCCGAGAGGTCCATGCATGAATAGTGCTGCTGAGAACGGCTGTGTGTGTGTGTGTGTGTGCGTGCGTGTGCGTGTGTGTGTATAGCTGTGACCCATCAGGCCCCATGGGGCGCTGCAGCTAAACTGATGAATGCCAAGGAGCAATAGAGAGGAGGAGGAGTCAGACACAAGTGTCTGTACTGCAGCAATGCAAGAGCAAGGAAGAGCGATGTCGATGCAATGGAAAATAGTGAAAAATGGGGAGAAAACAATGCAGTGCACAAATGGCAGCCGGCGCAGCATGCATGGTTAGAGACAATGTTTGCAAGACTAACAAGTTTATGCCTCCTGATTTCCATGTACCCTCCTTCTACTGCAGTTATGACAGTATCATCCTCAGCCCTACCTCAGCAGAGGCAACAAGCCCTGGCAAGGCAAACACTCCCTGCTGAACCTCCTGCGTCTCCTCGCTCCCCCAGTCCTCTGAACAAACAGCTCTCCCTCCGGAGGCCAGGAGGCGGGCAGAGGGACACTCGGGACACTCAGACCACTCGGGACTATCGACCAGCTCCCTCTCAGCTCCCTCTCAGCTCCCTCTCAGCTCCCTCTCAGCTCTGTTGTTTCACCCTGTTGTGAACAAGGCCTTGCTAGGATAACCCACAGCTGATGTTTTGACTTCCCAGCAGCGGAAGTAATGTACACATTTCCGCGGTTCTCTTTCACCGACCTTCCCTCCCCCAATGCCTCGCCGAGTGGCCTGCTGCAGTGAAAAGTAAACACAGTCCGAGGAAAACCGCTGCTCATTTTTCACCGTACAGCCGCCCCCACCTTGGGCAAACCCGTGCCCGCCTTCTCCATTTCATACAGCCCAATGACACATCAAAACACATACACCAACACAAACAAAGCACACTGAACATACACAAGCTCCCCGGAGCAAAACCACACATGCATACACATCCATGTGAGCACAGAAAGACAAAAGGGATGAGCTAATGCACTGCGATCCATAGTCGAAGGATTGCAAGCACTCAAGGAACAAAGATCCTGTTCTCATCATAAAATGTTCATTCCGCGCAAGCTTGTTGGAGGGCCGAGAGCATTAAATGGAGAAGATTATACACACTTAACCTTGAGCTGATCTTTTTAACATAATGCGTCTGCTTCATTGGATTACAGCTGGACCGTACTCACAGAAATACCAAGCGCAAAGAGTTGTGGTCCGACAAGGCAAGTTGGAAGAGTCCTTCTGCCAGATCTTATGATCTGGGCGTCATGTTCTTTTGGAAGGTCGCTGATATGACACCTTGACCTGAGAATAGAGTTGTACTAATCCTCAAGTAATACCATGTCGGAACCAAGCTAATTCACAAGTAACCATAAACAGGTTATTTATTGCACGCACAAATCACAGCAGAATAATGTAAAAATGAGTTGACAATTATTTAAATATTTTAGTAATAAATAAATAAAAATTGGATGTGACGTGGGGTGACATTTGACAACTACTGTTGGGCATCAGTGTGTTGCCTCATGTCAACAGCTTTTGAAAATAGCCTGCTGCTGTGTCGCTAATAGGTTGACTGTGAACAGAGCATAAGGGTATCGAGCGCGGGGAGGAGGTGTTGCCCCTGCAGTCTGCAGAGCTCGACTGCAACTACTAGCGTTAGCACTGGCTAAGTAGTCAGATTCAGACTCCTCAGTAGTTGGTGAAGGCAGAACTAGTGGGATTATGAAATGGCTACAAAGTCCCAAAAAACTGTCAAGAGGGATGTGACGATGCTCGTTCTGACAGTTCAGAGTCAGACGAACCTTTCAATGCTGCGAAGTGGCGCCATTTACGGCAAGAAAATGAAAAGACGTTACTCGGCGAGTCTGGTATGGGCCGTCACAGGGCCAGAGGAACAGCCAAGGCCGTGTGGGCCAGGTGGTCTTTCATTGTTGCAGTGTTGGTACCTGCAGTGGGGAGCTCTTGAGATATTCGGTTTTGTACATAGTGGTACATGGTTTGAAAAGTTTAAAGGATCTAATGCTTATTTGTTTACTATTGTTTTAAATATGAATTGTGGCACATTAGCCACATCTGAATTGCACTGCATGTCACAAATAAATCGTTAAATCTAGATAAAAAAAAAAAGCTAATCAGATGATGAAGATGATGTGATATAATCAAAAGCCCAGAAGAGGACACTGAATCAACCTTGTGTGAGCTACCGTTTCCAAGGTCAGAAATGATGAGTCAATATTACTTTATTTTTGTTATTTTGCATCTGTTCTATACCACACAAGCCTCCAGACTGCTGACACGAGCGATGTGGAAAACCACATGAGAGTACTTTCAACAATTTGTTGCTCCGTTTCTGCAACACAACACTGCAGAGAGACAAACTCAACGCTTGCACTTGGATTGCACCACCATGTGATCCAAAAACACATGGCAATAGTCAATCATATTTATACCTTTTTTTGCATTGGTGTCACGCTACTAGGCTCAGAAAGAGACACGCATACAATAACACAAACTCATCCATTATTTTGTCAGATAAGAAATTTCAATTTAAAAGCGCCACGCGTGCCGGGCAGTGGTTGGTGTATTAAACATCTGCACAACTTATGTGGTTCTAAAAAAAAAAGAAAAAGAGAAAAACTACCTCATGTAGCACTAATCATTAAATGCAATATGTTTTTTGCGTGCACACAAAAATATAATAATTCACACACACACACACCTGGTGGTTTGCCTTCACATCCATTCAAATAACTTGTTCTCAATTGGTACATGCCACATTCCATTTGCAAAACTTGCTGGTGTTTATAATCCAAACACGAATTTGTCAAATGGCAGCATACGCTGCTTCATGTCAACACTGAATCAAAGTAACGACACCCCAGTGGAGAGGCTGCTTTGAACAGTGGGATTTTTGCATATATTTGAATAGATTCCTTCCGGTAATGGCTTTATTAACCCTCTGAGGTCGGCGCCCGCGTCGAAGCGTTAAACCAGGTGTCTAAATGTTTAATAAAATTATAATCATCACAATAATACGTCACATAAATATGGTTAAAAATCTGGCGGATATGGTTTCCACTTCCGCGTCTGAGCATCTAAACATGGACATGTATGAGGCGTGCAAAGCTTCACTGTGAGTCAAAAGATGCCAAGCAAAGAGTCCTGAGCAGAGCTATATTGGAGGGGACTGACGGCGCAGCTTCAGAGCCTGAAGGATTCACTAACAAGGAGCTAGCCGGAGCTAACGGGCCAGATAGCTGGCCACAGCGTTTCTGTGAGACTGAACGGTGAGTAATCAATTGTTGAATCTATCACGTTAACTTGTTACAGTGAACATAGTACGACCAGTAGTGCTGGACCTCCATTATGTGTTTGTAAGACAGTAAATAACATGTGTGTTGACGATAGCTTCGTAGCGGTTAGCACGTCACTACACAGTGCCGTTTTGGCTGTTATCATCCGTATATATGACTAAACGGGGCATAATCAATTGTTGAATCTATCACGTTAATTTGTTACAGTGACCATAGTACGACCAGTAGTGTTGGACCTCCATTATATGTTTGTAAGACAGTAAATAACATGTGTGTGTTGACGATAGCTTCGTAGCGGTTAGCACGTCACTAAATAGAGCCGTGTTGGCTGTTCCCTTCCGTGTCTATGACTGAACGGTGCATAATCAACTGTTGTCTCTATCACGTTAACTTTCTTACAGTGAACTCATACTGACTGTATTAATGTATTTTACAGAGTGGATTCAGAGCTGTGAGGGTCCAGAGGGCAACATGCAGCATCGCTGCAGCAGTCTCCCTGTCCGTCTGCCTGCCTGAACACATCACCTAGCAGGCCGCAAAGCCAGCCACAGCTCATCATCCCCACCATATAATAATAAATTTGGTTTTAGACATTAAATTACATGTGTCTACCATTTTATTCATATATTCCACTGCTTTTGTGAATCTAAGACCTTTTGGTAAACCAATTTCCATCACCAAAACCGCTATCCCACCGGAGTAAAGTTATGTTTTCACAACAAATATGAGACATTTCCAAAATCAAGATTCAATTTTTCAGCTTTAGTCATATTTTCATATTTACACTTGTGCCTTTGGGACAATGGTGCCTCATTATATAGATAGCTGAGATTGTTCTGTATTTTTATATATACAACACATGATTATGTATCATATGCTAGTGACTTTAAAAAGGGGAATTTAAAAAGTATGTAAAATCAAGAAAAATCAAGAAATTGACCCCCAGACTCCCAAGTGTTAAAAGGCTGCCGTCCCACGACCTTCAAAGGAGTCTCGCCTAAATAGGCCTTGCATGCTAAATCACTGGAAAAAAAATAATAGAAACAACAACAGATTGCCAAAACAGGTGGAGGATTAATCGGATTTGGATGACAGGTGTTTTAGTCGTTGACATCAATCCAAAAACATTGAAACTGAGGCTGCCAAAAGAAACCGTTTTGTGCTGAATGTGGGGTTTAGCACAGAGTTTCGGTCTTTCAGCACTTAAAAAGGTCACAGCGTAATAAAAGTATCCATCGCGACTGACATCTTTTAGCGTAGTTGGCAGCTTCTTGAGGAAGAATGACGCAGCTTACACTAACTGCCAATACCAATAGGCCGATATCGATCAGACTTTTAAAACAATCGGAAATCATGACACAACAATATTCTGACTTTACAAATGACTTTAAAAACTGCAATAGAGTGATGAAGGCTTTCGATAGTGCTGACGATGCTGGTGCTCGCTGCTGTCAAGATATTGAAAAGCTTTGGATTGTCAATGAGCCACACACACACACACACACACACACACACACACACACACACACACACACACACACACACACACACACACACACCTAGCTCTAATCAATTTGGATTTGTTCTAGACGCCAGATGGTACAATAATCAATAATGTCTAAAAATGAAAATGACATGTTATTTTCAATTCCTTTTCCACACACACACACACACACACACACACACACACACACACACACACACACACACACACACACACACACACACACACACACACACACACACTAACCTGTGGAGACAGGGCAGTGGGAGGCTGGGTGAAGAGTGTTGAGGGGGCTGCAGGCCGGAGGCCATGTGCTCGCCTGACAGTCTGATGGGTGAAAGAAGCAGACAGTACCTCCTGCTGAAGAAAAGACACAAAACAGTCAAAAATTAAACACGTTGGGGAGCGTCATGGTTAGCGCCAAGTGGAAACAAAGTGTTTGGGATAATCAGAATAAACTAGAAAATAGCAAACCTCGTGCTATTTTCGCAACAGCCACCATCTGGACCGACAGTAAGTCACAATGAGCTAAAAAGAGGCTTAAAATAATGAGGCGTGAAAGTGGTCGTTTTACTTTCTATTCCCGACACAGGCCAGGGCAATTTCCTCTTTGCAGCTATTTTCCAACACACCGTGTGGTCGGCGCTGTGCGTGCGAAACAGTCGCGCTATCATGTGAAGCTCCTTGTGTACGCTGGGGGAGGCAGCCTCTGCTGCTGTGACCGTCAATCAGAGATGAAAGAGCTGACCCGCCTGCAGCTGCTCCTCAGTCCATTTATAAAGCAGAGAGGTATTTATTCACTATATCAATTAGGTTGATTGCAAGGCGACTGTTGTCATATGAGAGGAAAAGCACAAAATACAGTTGCTTTGATGGTTCTGGATGTGTTCATTTTTGTTCGTGTGTGTGTGTGTGTGTGTGTGTGTGTGTGTGTGTGTGTGTGTGTGTGTGTGATGGTAGACTGGAATGACTAAAATAATTTCCCCTTCAAGTTAGTGTTCCCTGCCTCCCAGCTCGCCCTGATGAAAGATAAGATGGAGATAAAGTGGGTTGCTCTCCCAATATAAAACACAGGGAGCACCTCGACTGCGCCCACTGAACAACATCTAGTGCAGCCCATAAACCACTCATATTAGACCTGTGTATTTGGGGGTTTTCTGCCTCTAGGGGGGTCGGACCACAGACACTTTCAGAAAACAAGCCGCTCAGCACCTTAACACTCCACAAACCTGCTCCCGGCTTTCTACGGTGAGCAATAACAACAAGAAAGGTCAGGTGTGATTTCATTTTTGAAAACCATCCACCGTCACATTTAAGAGGCAACGCTGTCAAAAATGAAACAGTTAGTTACCTGATTTACCGAGATCCAAAATCTGCACGTGCTAAACAGAGTTTCAAAAATGTGTGGAAGACAGCAGGTGCAAACTAGAAAACATGTAAATATTGATTTCTTATCACTTCGTTTTTCTGATTGAACCAAAACTCAATAAGAATTTCATATCACTCAAAAAGCTGAACTTTTCTCAATCACGTTTTGCGCAAATGTATGTGATTCAATGTATAATATAAAAGGAATAGTTTGACATCTCTTACGTGCTTTCTTGCTGAGAGTTAAATGTGAGGATAGATACCACTCTGTACGCTGAATATGAAGCGACAGCCAGCGGCCAGTTAGCTTAGCTTAGCACAAAGGCTGAGAACATGAGGAAACAGCACCTCTAAAGCTCACCAATAAACATGATAGTGCCATTGCATCTTCTCACCTTAGACAAAGAACATAATGCTTATTTCCCAAAATGTCAAATGATCATTCAGTGAATACATTTAATGAATTGCTTCATAAATTGGTTATAACACAAGCTATCCTTCCATCAAGGGTGAAGTCCTTCCCATCATGCATTGGCTTGAAGAGGCTTTGTACACCCAGGCCAGGCTGCTGGAATAACACACTGGATTCCAGCTGTGTCGTGTAGTTATCCACTAAGCCACCGTGCTGACGGTAAATGTAAGCTATACATTAATTAATCAATAGTAAATCACTGACACAGCCTATAATAAGGAGGCCGGCGCACGGAGCCTCGGTTTAGCAGTAATTGTCTAATTACATATTTGCTGTGTGTCTTTTCCACAAACAGCTCCAATCTGTGTAAATAGATCTGGGCTTAACAATGTCTCGCCGCACATACACTCACAAATATCTTTTATTTTAACGACTTTCAGCCTTAGTCAATAACGACTGAAAAGAAAAGACAACAATATAATTTTTTCCAGTGGTAACAGTTAGGAATATATCTTGATACAATTAACGCTTGGGTAAATTAGATCTGCAGTGTCTCTCACATTAATCGGCTATCCTCAGCATCCAGGCCTGTGAAGGTTCAGCACAGGTCAACCTCGAACATGAGCTTCCCTGCAGAGGTGCTGGGATAACTAGCATTGATGACATTCGTTTTGTGATCCAGCTTCGCAAACAAGCAGAAGTCACTTTTGAACTGTTGAGGACAGTTAATGAAACGCACTGTCCATTGTTCGTTATCGTGTTTGCCGTGCCCTGTTCAACACAAACTGGAGCTTTTGAACAGAGTGTCTTTAACATTAGATAAGATAATGGACCGTGGTTCTAAGATAGCATGATGCAGCAGAATTATTGCCTCCTCTTTATCTTTGCCAAGTCAGACTTACAGCATCAACTCAAAGGAGAGGCCTGTATTCAGGACTCAAGGGAACTATAAAAGTGTCCATGAACTGCCAAGAGATTCTCCTCCGGTCTGCTATACTGCGGAGCAGCAACTAGCATTTCTTCAAATTGTTGACGCCGTAATGTGGGAATTTACTGATGCTAGTTCTCTGCCAAACAACCAAACTGACTCATTTTCATTCTGGCAGCAAATTCAAGATGCAGCAATACATTTAGAAAATAATGTGGCTGAATGGGTAGTAATCTCCCATTTAAAAAGAAATTTGTGCAAAATAAACACCACAGAATTAATAAGAAACCAAATATATGTCATACATCAAATTCTATGTTTGTTTTTTTGCAGAATCACATGGTGTATATAAAATCCATATTCAAATAAGATTTTTTTTTGAGATTTCACAATAATTGTATATTATTAATGCGAGACCACAAAAACAATGGCATTTCCACAGACTGTTAAACACAGAACAAACCTGTGCTGCCGGTTCTGAGCAATAATTAAGTCCCCTGAGCGGGAGAGGTGAGCTGATCCAACAGCTTCAGACACACATACATTCACGTGCAACTGGACTGAAATGTGTGTAACAATATAAAACGTTACAAAACACAACAAAGATTAAAAGTCAAAGCTAGGGGTTAATGATTCACAAGCTTTAATGTTATTCACAATGTGACAGATATACTACCATGTGCTCCGGCTTACATATACGAGTTGTTTCTGACAGACTGCTGTAACCTCTCCTCTGCAGCAAAGGAAGTTCCCCGTCTATTTCTGTTGGTTAGATTGCCACAGAGGAATACAACCGCTCTCTCTCTCGATACCAACCACAACACAC
Organism: Myoxocephalus aenaeus; assembly: GCA_038501785.1. Taxonomy (NCBI): domain Eukaryota; kingdom Metazoa; phylum Chordata; class Actinopteri; order Perciformes; family Cottidae; genus Myoxocephalus; species Myoxocephalus aenaeus. The sequence goes on along the minus strand of JBAMJR010000028.1, from coordinate 2,925,179 downwards.
AGGGTAGAATCCTCCAGAAGGTACGCACACTCAAGACCCACCACCTAATTCTCCTGATACAAGAGGCACCAGCTGACGACACCTTCTCTTTGTGGATAAACACAATAAGCAACACACAGGTGAGGAGGCCGACCTATTTTCTGCTGGCAAAGTGGCAACTCAAAGGTAACAAACAGGAAAACATCCCACATTGTGAACAGTTAGTTCTTTATAGGTCACAGAAGGGCTGGGCAATAAACTGGTCAATACCTAATAGACAATTAAAAATGGACAATAAAAGGCACTTTCTCAATTGCTTGATGTTTTACAGCGTTAACAGCACGATAAAAAAAAAAAGAATTAAGTGTTCACCCATTGAAAGATGATGATTTTCCAATGGGAAATTCTGTCATTATCAATTACAAAAAGTAAGAAATATTCTCTATGTACTTGTAACCGGTCGTATCTGGACCCAAATGACACACACCAGATTCCAGGGATCTTTGACCTTTTATTTCAACTTCCAGAAAGAGCAGGCAGAGTTAAACAGAGTCAGGATCAAAAAAGGCTGGTCGGTTCACCGGGAGTCAGGCTAGCGGGTTAAACAGGGACAGGCAGGGCCGGTTACAGGAGATCAGTCCGTGAGAGAGTGCTGGAGAACAATCTGGCAAGGTGTGTCTGGGAGGCAGGAGTCTATATAGGGGCCTGATTAGTGATTAGAGGCAGGTGAGTGAACAGGTGAAGGGAGTTAGACTGACGAGGAGGGAGTGACTGACAAATAGAGTGAGGAGGGTGTGGAGCTGAACTGTGACAGTACTCAATGATTTGCTATTGGAGAGCCGTGTATCTAAACCATATAAAATAGAAATACTCCCCAAAAAATTATAAGGGCATTGCTGCTACGTGTTCCCGATTATGGATTAAAGTAAAACTGTCTGAAACCGTCTGACTCTGCAACAAGTGGACTCTTCCAAAACATTGAATTATTATCATGAGGACCTTCTCAGTCGTATTTTCCAACAGTAGCGCAAGAGACCAGCATTTTGAAGACACTGTTAAGAAAAATGTATGTTTCGGAAACAAGTCACTGGGTGGCCTTTTGTACGCATCAATCAGCCACATCACGCGTGTCATACTCCTCGTCACAGTGAGGAAATTAGCGACCACTGGCTGCCACAAATTGATTTATTGATAGACTTACGGTGCTCGATAGATAGATAGATAGAGATACTTTATTCATCCCCAGGGGGAAATTTGTTTGTGACAGCAGCAAGCAAAGTTACATAGGAGACAAACAAATATTAAGTATGGAAAATACTCAATATACACAATACAATAAAATAGCAGAGCAGAACATATTAGCTTTAAGAAATTAAATAATAATGAAAATGCAAAGTATATACAGTAGTATAAAGAAAAAAAGAAACATGCACTTTATTAATCCCCTTGTGGAAATTCTTCTCTGCATTTGAACCATCCCTGGATAGGGAGCAGTGGGCAGCCCTGTGAACCCCAGTTAAGGGTTCGGTGTCTTGCTCAAGGACACTTCGACATGCGGGCTATGGGGGGACTGGGGATCGAACCGGCTACCTTGTGGTTGCGGGACGACCACTCGTCCCCCTGAGCTACAGCCGCTATACAGTGAAGTAGAAGTATATGCAGTGACTAACTAAATGACAAAAGCAGTGCTAGGGTTATTGATGATTCGATTGAAGGAGGATCTGGCCAGAGGTGATTTATTATAAAGCTTGCTATGAGCTTGCTGCTGCCTCGAGACCGATCTCCATGGGTCGCAGACACGTCAGACCCGAACCTAAGGTCTTCTCAGGTAACTGCAATCACACCGACTACTTATCCATTGCGCTTCACATGTCGTCAGTCTGATGTGTTTGACACCCGAGTGCCACCTGATCCGCAACAACACATACTGGAGTGTTTACAAGAGCTCCCAGTCAGGGCCAGACTCCAGCATTTTGTCACCTCTGCACATTCCCCTCGCCTGAACTGACGTGATCCCCCAGCAGCTCTAATCACTGGAAAGGACTCATCAGCACGCAGCCAGAACACTCAGATGTCTCCTGATGCAACAGCTCAGATCGGCTAATGGTTAATCTTAGATGTCACAGACCATGCTAAGTTAAGGGGGCCTCTCTGCAGTGGAATAGGCCTGTGGGTGTGCTGAAGAAGTGTCAGTCCGTGTTTATCAGCACCGCCTACCAGAGATAATCTGTAATTATTCAACACTTCACATTCACAGTAATAGCTCAGGGGATCCAGATGGGGGGGACATTTGTATAAAAACCATTACCCAATATTTTTTACTTTCCTAAACCCCAAAAACTGCTTCTGAGGCTAAATAATAAACACTGGATCCTCGGTAGGGTTTTAACTAGCCTCTCAATTATAGAAATAATTGATAAAGGGGTCAAGCAGGTGTCAGAACATGGTCTGACCACGGCTATTATTTTTGGCTTACCTCAATATTGCCCGTTGTATTTATATGCATGTTTGTTTAAATAAGACTGTCATCAACATGACACCAGAATAAACATCAGGGTTTTCCCTCACCATTATAAGACTTGGGCATTGCATGACCCACTGATTGCACATTTATGTGCAAGCAATGTGCATGTACGGTTTGTGTGGTTTCATTTTATTTATGTCTTTTTTATTTATTTACGATATTCAAATATCTTTGTCACATTCCAATTCCATGTGTCTTTATATTCTTAAGCATTCAAGTTCATTGCTCTTTAAAATATATTGTCATTATATCAGTGGCATTAAATGGTCTTGAAATAACAATATTGTTTATCGCAATTATTTAACAAAGCTTGGGAATGCCATTTGTTCCATTTTAAGTGAGTTAACAAGAACAGCAGAAGGTAAATAGAATAGAAAAGAGATGCATGACGGCCATTTTTACCTCCCCCATATCCTCTTGTCCTCAAATATACAGAGCTATTTAATACTGCATGTAGAGTACGTACACACAACGGCATGTCTCTTATGTGTTCCCTTTGAAGTCAGCAGGCTCTGCAACGCTGCAACTTCTCAATGACTCTGCACCAAAGTAACCAACATGTATTGTGATTCACATTCTGATCTGGCCATCTCTGCCCATTCCCTTATCTTTCTTTCAGTTTCTCTTCCTGCCTTGCTCATTCGTCCTCTCTGCAGCTCGCTTACTAGGAGAAGGGCAGTCAACCCCAGGGAGATGTGGGAGAAAGAGAAGGAGGGGTGAGGGATGGAGAACGCGGGGAGGCTGCTAGCAATCACTGGCCACAGAGAGCAGAGATGAGAGAGTGAGATAGGAGAGGGAAAGAGGAGAGTTAAATGAAATTTCCAACACATTAAGCACACCCTTTAGCCAGTGCCTGCACATGCAGGGTAAAGAGGAGCGGCTGAGTGACCACTATCAAATACAAGTATTTTACAGCCAAGGAGAACGGATCCAGTTACAGGGTTTCCCCAGATGTTCCCCGGTGACAGGCAGACATATAAAGGATAGAGAGCAATAACCTGTCCAGGTTAAGCCAACGGGATGTGAAGGACTCAAACTAACGACGTCCTAGACACAGTCAAGACTCCTGCTGAACCCAAAAGTTAACCTCTTCTCTCAAGGACATGCAGACATTTTTTTGTATCCATGCCTGCGGATGAACAAGTGGGTGGTTGTGTGAGCTTTGCTGCAAGGCTGGACAAAGACATGACCGGAGCCACGCTGCAGGGTTCCTGCAAACCGATATACACCAGACAGAAGGGGAGAGGGCTGCCTTCGCCATTCATCACTGGAGAGACGTGACGCAACCACGTCCCACCCACGTCCCACCATGTATTCACGGAGACACACACATATACGCAAACCGGGTCATTGAGGCAGGCGGCGTTGTGCAGAGAGTGAGGTTGCCAGCTTAGCGGCGGCTGCTGCAGCAGAGATAAATGGGCGGGTTGAAAACTGCCTTCATTCATAATGGAATACGGCAACAAAGCAGCTTCATCCCTAGGTGTCTCTGGGACTCTAAGAGGAGAACAGACAAAAGGAAAGGAAAGGAGAGCAGGGGTAGACTAGGACAGGATAAGAGAGCTGTGCAGGCAGCACAGAGGTCGATACATGCTAGAAAGAGGTCTAGACATCTACCATAAAACATATTCGTCAGATTCGTTGCCCCAGCTGTTACCTATATAAAGCTCAGAAGGGTAGAGAGAGAGAGAGAGAGAAACACCATACCATTGTTGGTATTGTTGCACCACAATGGCCTGGAAATGTCAGAACAAACATTGCTGACTTAATCCCACTTTTAAAGGCCAGGTTCCATCGAGCTTTTAAGAGCAGTATACAAGAGGGAACTGAATATGAAAAAATTAGGAATGACCAAAAAAGGATTTAAAGTCAGCACAGTACGCTTTAATGTAAATAGATGTTGTACGGAATGTGCCGTTTGCTTTATCTCATACAAAAAGACACATAAGCGTCCGAGCAAGCTGTGGAGATGAAGCTGGTGATCAGCGGTACTGAGAGTAGAAGCGTAGGCGTGAGGGGGAGGAAGCAGAGCCACATGAGAGAGAGACGGAGTGCGTGAGCATCAGAGAGGAGGGACTGTGCATGAAAAAAATCTGTCTGTGTGTGTGTGTGTGTGTGTGTGTGTGTGTGTGTGTGTGTGTGTGTGTGTGTGTGTGTGTGTCGTCATTACAAAGAAACAAAGCCAGCACTCCTTAGCGTCAGTGAAAGCCACAAATAGAAAGAACCACCTACTTACCCAATGCTATATGAATAAATAACCTTGTTAAATTATAATAGTGGAAGAGAAAATGGCACATTTTATCTTCAGTCAATACCAGCATTCTGTGTTTACACAATTCGGTATAAACACTGGGATAAAGTTGTATATATTAAGGAAAATGTGGCTTACACAGTATTGTCGGGTTCCCAAACTAAGTGGCTTTAATTCTACATTGCCAGCAGAAAAGTCCTGTATTCACACATTGTGGGTCTCTATAGAATAGGAAGCAGTTTGATAACATGAGTCAGCTGCTGCATGAGCACAAAAGGACAACCACACCTTGTCCACACACTGTGTCTCTGCAGTTAAGTCCAACTCAAGCTGTGCAACCATCAGCACATCTCCAGTGACACTACTTCTTTTGGCCTCCTGATGGATGAGTCTGGAGACCGGCTTCCAACACTACAGCTCAGCTTTAGCTTCAAGTTGAGCCTGTAGTGTAACTGTATAGTCCAATGGTTCTCAACCATTGTCTCGAGCTCGATTGTCTCGAACAGCTGATGTTGTAGTTCACTTTCACACTGTGATCTGTAGGCTTTAGCGTCTAACTTTATCTTTTGAACCCGTTTTCACTGCTGAGTCAGTTTGACATTCTGGATTTTTCCTTCAAATGCTTATTGTAGAACCTTGTGTTTTTTTTACAAAGATAAGAAAAAAATATTCAGGGAGTGCAGTGCAGTTGGTGGCAGTGTGCGCTCCATGGCAGCTCTGACAGCTTGACGGAGTAGCGAAGTTGTAGCCTCCACCTGCTGTTTTTGAATGATTATTGTGAATGCTCTGATAAATAAATGTAAATAAACAATACGTTGATTGATGATACGTTCCGTGACTTTTTCCTCTCCTCATCGACGGAAATCCCCTCATGTGCACGCACACTTTGACTATCACAAAGACGTTCAATAAAATCTATTCCAAGGCAAATAATATCCCTGGTAGAGGGAATGTAAACCATTCTCCAGTCAAAAATATTTGCAGGTGCGCTGTTAAAGGAAATAAATAAATATATATATATATATATATATAGGGCCCGCTAAGCCTTCTCTGCTGGCCTAAACAGAATCACAAAGTTTAAATAATTTTATTTTTTTATAATTAAAGGTTATATCTATTTTATAATTTAATTGTTTTTCACAAATACACATGTATTATAATTATTTATCGCGCCGCGATCAGCTGTTAAACTAAACAGCAGGTGTAGGTACCAAATCCACGGCCCGCCACTGATTTTGCCAATCTATATCAACAGCAACACATCATGTAAGTGTGTGTGCGATGACCTCTGCCCTTTCCTGCCAATCTGTCCGTCATGTTTTCCAGATACCTGGTGGCAGGGGGTCGTTAAGGCCAACTGGGAACACCTGTGTCCGGTGTTCCCAGTTGGCCCTGACTGCTACTGCTGTCTCATTGTTGTGGCCTAAAGAGCCGGGTCATAACAACACTTACACAGATCCATTTGAATACAACTGTGTTTTTTTATTAGAATGTTTATCAGCTGGTTAAGAATCACATTTACATTTCAAAGATTTAACTGCATGTTTTTAGGTCAAGGGGCTACAGGATAACCCACCGCTTCCACCCACAACACTTGGCTGAAGGGCTTCTCCTTTCTCCTGCAGTATGTCCTTCTTAAACCGGCTCATTATAGCACACTTGATTTGTGGGCATTGCGAGGCTGTATATCATTTGCACTGCACGTATCAGGAAGTAACTGGGCTGACCTACAATATCATGGCCCTGCTTATGAGCTGCTGTTTGTTAGATTTTATTAATGCAAATGGAACACGCTGTGCTGCTCATTCACAGCAAACATTTCCCATCAGCAAGGCCTCTATACTGAAGCATCATTGAGGGCTTTGACCAATCTGTATAACCTTTGCTGACTTTTTTTCTCATTGCAGTTACTTTGAAGCAAACCTTCCTGTCAAAAGCTTAACTGCCCTGCTCACATCACCGGTGCCGATACCAGTACAGGCATCAGGATCATACCGAAGCTTTTGACACACATCCCCTGCCATCTTGTTCTGTTTTTCATTACAGCAGTGGTCTCGTAGCTTTTGCGCCACCAGAATCTGGGGAGCACAGTCGCCATTATTCTGATTAATGTCTGTTTGTATGAGGCCATGTGAGGGACTGCTGCTACTCTGACACTCCCACTCACCGTATGCATTTTTCCCTTCTGGGTTTTGTGGCAATTGCAAAATAAGTTAAACATTGAGCAGCAGTAACTCTCTTCCATTTATATTTGACAAAATAATGATTTATATTCAATTTTGCATCAAAGGAAGTATAAATTTGAAGGAAAGCCTCAAAGACAATTCAATAATTCAAGACCCGAATGAACACTGCCTGTGCAGCGCAGCGTTACATGTCTTCCAAAGAGGCGACTGAATGGAGGCAAGTGATGAGTGCAGTGAGGAAGGCCTTCTACTGAATGCAGGTATGCACAGGGAACTGTACCCTATCCTGGACATTTCTGCATAAGAAGCAGAGAACCGGAGACAATGAGATGAATAACCTTCAATTCTCTGTTGGCAAAAGGACATCTTCAGCTTGCAAAGTGTTACCCAGGCAACAGCAGCACCAGGACTTGAAACGCTCCAGGAACCTGCGCATCTACTTCTCTTCTCACCTCCAAAATCAAACTCCACCCGCACTTTGTAGCCTTGGTTTCTGGCCAGGAGAATTACTCACGTCTTCCCAATGTCGGTGTAAAATATCTGGATTTACAAGACAGCTTAATACATTGTAACTTTAGAAACGTTGCCTAAGGCAGCAAACAAAACAAAAAAGGCTTTGCAATCGTGTTGCTATTACCTGTCGAAAAAGGAGATGCTATATGCTGTACCTAATCTCCAACTCCTCCAATCTCCCCCCTCTCCTCCCTCATTCCTTTGCTTTTTTCTCCCCCCCCCCATCTCCTTCCTTCCCATCCAGTGCATGTTTAGGTTGGGCTTTCCCGAGGGTTCCCCCCGGGACCTGGGTTGATAAAGGCTCTGGCAGAGCGAGTTGAAAGCTCAGCTGGAGGTGCTTCACTGATCTGCTCTGCTGTTAAGCTCAGCCGTTCTGCCTCATCACTGCTCAACTGTTTTCCCTGGGAAAACAACGACCGGGCTGATACCTGGTGACTGTCTGGCTGAATGACAAGCATTTGATTTCCATGCAGCGGGTATATGGAGGAATAAGTCGGACGGTGACCTTTCTCTGACAAGCAGATAATTGGCTTCTCTCTGCGAATAACAGAGAAGGCATGGGGCTCTGATGCAGATGTGCTACGCAGCAGGCAAAACCCCACACGAGAGACACAAATAACTGGGTCAGAAGAAGTGTATCAGCTTTTTATTTGCACAGTGGAAAGAGCGCCTTTTTTTTGTATTCCAATGCCACAGCCCCCCCAAAGACCACAGTGACACTCCGTTGGCCACATTAGCAGAACAGGGAAGCGAAAACATTCAAATTTAAAATAGCTGCCACAAGCTAGACACCGTGGCCACTTTGACATACTTTAAGAGCAACCTCATGGAGCGCAATTATAGCGAGGCTCGTGACTCATACAGGCTGCCAGTGGGGTCATGAGATTCCAGTGCAAAAGCCTCAGATGCTCCTACTCTTAGAGAACATAATATTTGGTGTGTTTGTGAGCCTGACTGTCTGTGCATGTGGGTGGTAATAAGCGAGACAGAATGATGTAAACTTCACAAACAATGGTCTGCAGCAGCCTATTTCATGTTGCTTCCCAAACAATATGGGGGAAGCTGCTGCTGCTGCAGTGCTCAGAGTCGATTCAGGCATCTGCAACCAGAAGAGAGGAGCACACTTGTTGTAGTTTCCAAACTGCTATGGCAACGCTGTCCTGACCATATGTAATGTAAATACATACTTTTGGCTAAACTCGCCAAGAATCCTGTCCTCCTCAATGGCTCGACTCTGATCACACAGCGACAGCCCACAGAGGAGCGTCTCCATGGAAATGCAATTCACAAAGTCTCCTCTCCACCATCTCCTCAGTCCTATTTATAGAACGGTTGGGGCACCAGCTCGCTGGCAAAGGATGAATAACCGTATAGTGAGAATGGAAATGTCTCGTATCTCCACAGTGCTTGTCTTCCTGCGCGCAGCTTCATTTCAAATCAAAGACTTTGAACGGGCGTTCGCACAAGCAGCTGACAAACAATCCCCAGCCTCCACGAGAGAAAGCAGGTCCTAAGTGTGTGAAGTTGCGGAGAAGCGGGTGTGTGTTTCAAGTTGATGCAAGGCCTGCAGGTTACACACCAAGTGCCAGACAGCAGCGTGAAGACAGCGGGCAGCGGGGGTCTCTGTGGCCCGTTGCTTTTTGACCTCGTCTGTGGAATGAGGACGTTAAAACCACGGGTGTTTTTTAGGTCAACAACTTCTTCCTCCGTCTCAATCAGGACACGAGGCAAGTGTGTCTGTGTGCCAAAGCACATGAAGGGAAATGAATAAATAAAAAGATAAGATATTTCTGAGCTGGACGAGTATATGGCTATAGCACACAGTGCAGAGTAGTCTCAGCCTATTAAGAGAGCAACGAAAAGAGCTCCATCTCAGTGCCTTTAAGGTAAGAGTCACAATCTGAAAACACCGTCGGAGTTCAAAGGAGAAATCCTCCCCAATCGTGCAGATAGCGCTAATTAGCATTAGGCTACACCAGCGTCACGCTTATTACTACCACACTGCAGTGGCACCACAAAGAGGAGCTCCTGCACACAGCATGGCGTTAACTCAATGACTGAGAACAACAATTAGGACCGTCGGCTTTCATTAGCAAGACACGCTCACTCAACGACTGCTAAGGAGACCACGAGTCGCCAGCATTTCTTCAATCAAACATCACCAGTTGCTGCCGTTGTTGTTGTTACTGGATACATCTCCTCTTAAATGCCCTGATGCCGCTGTGAGTCAAGAGTTAAATGATCTTTCGATCCAAAAGATGAATTACTAAATCCTCCATGTCGGGCTGTCACATCGCCTCATCAACAAAAGATTACATGAGCAGATCTATTTACATAAGCAATTTACTTAATGCTCCGTTCCCCGGAGGTGAAATGAGCAGAGACCAGATTGTATCTCTCACACACACGTCTTCCCCTCTAAGTCCTTTCTGACTTTCATGTACAAGAAGGAAGAAGACTACTTTATAAAGGCAGGGCAGTGTTTTGGAACAGGTTGGATTGGTCATTGTGAAGTTGTGAAATGACAACGTATTTCTGAGACAATATATTTATTCACTTTAAAAAGGGGTTTTCTGTACATTACATAATGTGGTGGCAGTTCCTTTAATGCGGTATAACTGATTGCATTAAGTCATTGTGGTTCTACTTAACATTATCAGCAGTGAGTAAACTCATTCGATGCACTAAACCGTACAGTCATGTTACAGCATTTATAGTAGATATGCAAACTGAATGCCGCTATGGATAATTTCTCTCGTGATGTACAACTGTTTTGTCACAGAAAAGCATTTGAGATTAAATCAATCAGTGTGTGTGAATGGAAAGTTGAGAATAAACAGCAGTACATTCAGTTAACACTAATGCCACATCAATATATCAGACAAATATCGCAGGCTTGGCAATGCTTGCAAAAAACAAATAAGAATAAGGATCTAATAGGATTATCTGGTCAATACCTCCAGTCCACACAGAGACAAAGAATACCATTAACTTCACAAAGGCTCCAGAGTGCGGAGGCAGCAAAAGGCAGCCGTATCCCCATCACTACCACCACCATACTACATATCTGACCCCACCTCTTCCATATACAACCTCAGCTGAGCTCTCTGAAACAGGCATGCTTATTCCCCTTGTGTCTCCGACCACTGATCCACTACTGATATAACTTAATTAAAAGAGACAAGGCTCAAAGCTCAGACCCCTGATTCATTTAAAACTAGCAGTTAAGTAGTCAGAGGAGACCGGCCACCTATCTAGAGGAAAGCTATTGGAGTCCTCGCCATGCAGAGCAGCAGAAAAACTGTGCATGCACATCAAAAAGCACTCAGCTTGGGTCGTGATTGAGCTTGTCGTAACGCGAGCGAGAAACGTTTGGCTCGTCTCTCTGGTCGAGCTAATCATTGCAAATAACACAATATGACTTGAGGGCTTAGAGTCCATTGTTTGTCGGAGATGTGTATATTTGTTTGTTTTCTCCATGGTGAACCCCCCCTGTGTGCTTGTGTCTACCTTGGCACTGCTACAACCTGGGTAATTACAGTGCAAACAAACTTGGCGCCGGGCCGAACAGAGTGTCTTGCTTTCTGCGGCTCTTTGACTCCTTCCGTGTGTTCGGAGTCTGATCAATCGTGATGACCATCGTTCAGAAAGCACAGACGGCTCGTTTCAGGCAGAGAGCAGGCTGGGAAGGCCATTTGGAAAAGCTAAGAGGGACAATACAGGAACAGTTTTGTGAGTCAGCAAAAAGGAGACTCGAAGCTCCCAGAGACACAAGAAAGGACATCAGAGCCTGCTTCACTCCAGCATACTATGTTGGTTGTGGGTGGCAGACATCCCATTTCCTGTCATGACCTTTCAGACCACATGTCGTCTCTGAGCAGCTGCCAAGCAACCTCTTATTTCTGTTTGCTTACTGGGATACAGTTGTTTCATGTTTAAAAGACCCCCCGACCTGTTTCTTTGTCATGAGCGTGCTGAATTCTCATATTCAAAGCACCATCTACAGCCATGTTAATGCCTAGATATTGCTCGGTCTCAATTCATAGAACCGTGGCTATATACGTAACTTTAGTTTTATCGTCTATACAAGCCACGACAGCTTGACTGTCATTCACACGACCGCCCAGCCAACATTTGATGGAGGGGGTTGAGCGTGGCGTTGCCTCGAAGGGGCATGACGAACCAGGCAACATCATCAACAGCTCAGAATTACTGGATATTCTCTCGAAAAAATTCAATATTTGTATCTTGTAATGAACACTAGACTGGGAGCAGGATCATTTGAGAGTGCTGACAGTGTTCAACTTCCGTGTTGAATGTGTTCCCTTCCTCATTAAACAATTGAAGAGTCTGTTTTCCCTACCTTCGCTGGTGCAATACAACATTATTTGGCATGTTTTTGCCACTTTAGAGCGGTGAAATAGCATGAAACAACAGCAAAGAAGTTTCACATGCATGTCCTCAAGTGTTTGCTCAAATTAATACTTAGTGTTATTCAGGGTTAACAAAATCCAGAGTGACTTTAAATCACATTTCTAGAAATTGTGGAGAAGGTATTACAATTTTATGCTACTATATCCTGATAAAAAATATACTTTTCTTTGTCACCTTACATCTTTTGAATTTGGTTTGATCGAGAGAATGTGTGATTTTCACTAAAATGCCCTTTCACCCTTTAATTAAGGAGACATGACAAAGCTGCTCGCTTCATTGATTTGCTCCTGGCACAAAGCGTGCAGTATATATAGTACATTGTGCATTTTTACACAAGCCCTAATATGATGGCTGTAGCTAATGCCTGCCAGCCACCACGGGTAGAAAAGTGAACCGGTGCTGAAAAGAAACAACAAACGGCAGCCTGCTTGGCAACAGGCCTCACTAAGCCGCCACGGAGAGAGATTTCCTCTCAACTCGACACACACGCGTCTCCCACTAGCCACAATGACCTCAACACAGGGATGATGTCGCAGCCCTCCATACATCCTGTTTAACCATGACCAGCAAACCCTTCATCTCTCTGGCAAACTAACGCCAGTACGTTTTCCAACGCTGATGATTTCCCTCCAGCGGAGCTGCCTCATATGTCCCCAGAGATGAACTGGCTTCATCAGAGGAGACACTGGCCCGCTCGCTCAAATCAGCAGGCCTAAAAAAGGTAGAACAAATTTGAAAATGTCACGCCCTGCTTCCATTAACCCAGTACAGTAGGTCGATCCGGCAGGAACAGAAGGACAACTTGCGTTTGTGTGTGTGTGTTTAAGTTTGAGTTTAAGTTTGCACGGGTCCCCTTTGAAAGTGACCCGTTTAGCTATCTGTGCACTTTATTTGGCTTTTTTGGTTAAACTTGAACCTAATGGAGCAGAATGTTGTGCTTGAATGCCCAGTAATATATTACTTATTCCTCCAGCTGAGACACTTATATGCATGCACCAATAATTTACAGAGTAATTATACTCAAATGTGTTGTCAGGGATCCTAAATGCTCCTGCTTCACCATCATATACGATAGATCTCATTAGATGCATGCTTCTAAAAAAAAACGGTGGCCGTTTGGAGGGTACTGGTATTCACAGCTATTTTAAAATTGTCAGTTCTACCAAAAAAATTAAAAAAGGAACACTTGATACCTACGCATCTACTAATTTAAAACGTCAATTTCCAAGCCAGTTGTGCTCTATAGTTAGACATGCACAATAATCCCTTCGGTGGAGCCGGCAGTGAGATGTGGGAGCTGTAATGAGACGCAGCCCAGTGAAAGAGGTGAAACTTAGGCCGAGGGAATCCTCACATCACACAATCCCATCATTCCTCTCATCAACAACACAGCCATTACTCCAGCAGCAGAACAGCAGCCATTCATACATAATGCCACAAATTCCAATTAAGAGCAGCCTCGCTGTTGACAGCGAAGCTGGTTTCTTCTCTCTTCCCGCCATGATTCTCCTCTTGCTGCTCTGCCCTGATAGGATTGTTTTCTACTTTAAACTCGGGATGCACCGATACTGATATCGGCCGATACCGACTCAAAGCGAGCATCGGTGTGGATTTGAACTGTTATATATTGTTTACTTTATATATACACACACCTGTTAATTGTGAATATGTTTTTACCAAGTTGCTGGTGTACAATTCAATATCTTAATATTCAATAGCAATTCAATAAATTCGTATCTATGTATTCATTTTGTTAAATGTTGTTAGGAGAGCAATAATCACACTTGAAAGAATGATCCACAGCTTATTAATTCAACACTGGTAACTGATCGGTACTCTGCATCAGCTGATAACCAAAATCCAGGTATCACCGTCGGTATCGGGACGGAAAAAGTCAGATTGCTGCATCACTATTCAAAACAGCACAATTGTAATTTATGGATCTGTCAGGTTCCATATACTCTGCCATATCGTTTTCAATTCGATAAACCAGCGTAATGTAGATAAGCGGGAGCATATTTTGGGTTCAAAGCTCTTTAATGGGGTTGATATGAGAACCTCAACACACAATCATCAGATTACGTTTTTTTACTTACATTATAAGGTCTATCTAATATTGACTCAATGTATTGGCTTTCATCGAGAATGTATATCTGCAGCTTAAAGACATTTTAATGGTTGAATTGTCACAACCCACTGTGTCCCCGCAGTATCCACCCTACTGCTTGTATTAATCACCATGAACTTGAATAAACAAGGGTATAAACAATCAATACTACCTGAATAGAGGTCGACTACGCTAATTAGCTGCGTATTGGAGAGTCTTGATATTTTGCAGGGCGAAGTTCTGTCAAACTGAACTCTGCAAAGAAAACAAGGTGGGATCAATTTGCGAAGGGAAGCAAAAGCTTCTCGTCCCTTTTCTCGCTTGAGAGGAGCCGGGAGGGTTATACCTCCAACAACAAGAAATGTAGGAAACCACACGAGTACTCTCAGGTAAGATATTACCACACTCACATAATGCTTGTTTTGAATTCAAGGTCATCTGACTTTGAACGTTCTGCATTTATAACCGACTACACCTCATGTTGTAATTGTGTTGCTCCTGTGTAATTTGTGACCAAGGTTTTATGCAAACTAAATGTTACAATGCAATAAATGAAGAAAACAAGCTCTCCGAGTCCAAAGAAGCCCACAACAACACAAGCAGCACATACAGTATCTAAACTGCTAAATTAATACTGGATGGCCGCATACAGCATTATACAAAACTGTTCAGTCAGCAGAAACGCAGTACTTAGTACTGCAATACTTAATAGTTGCAGTGCTTGTCGCTGTGTGGCGGAGACTAACTGCTCTGGACCCACTGACCCACACAAAAGGACAACAGAACCACCTCAATCAGGAAATGCTTTCCCATAACTGTCACACACTTTATGACAGATCATCTGGGACCAGCTGACCTTCAAACAAGCTAAATCTGCACTGTCCAATTTACCCTGCTCATTTAGACCCAGCATTGCCACAGATTAGTTTCGCCGTCCCGATAATGAGCCCGAGCTTATATCTGTTGACATGAAAGGCTGTGCTGCTGGTGGCCTTCAGGTACTACTCAGCTGCCCTCCTGGCAGAGGACGCCAGCAGCGCAACATCCCAGAGATGAGAGGGGGTAACCAAGCGTTGCCTCCATCCATCCATCATCACATTACACACGTTGGCCTAGTTTAATGTCCTTTTCAGACTTCACTGGAGACGCTGGGCCACACAGAAATACGGGAAGCAGCTAATTAGTCAACGCCAACAGAAGACGTTCACCAGTCATTTACCACTTCAAGGGTGAAATCCCTTCCAGAGGACTAATGAGGACTTTGTCCGTCACAATAGTCTCATCCACTTACCACATCTCTATAATGAACAGCAGATTACAGATGCATGTGGCCCCCAAATTCTCGCAAGGACTCAAAGCATTAGAATAATAATTGTACTGTATATTCAAACAAGGAGACGGTTGTGGTTGCAGCAGCCAGAGTTGCGAAACACAAATAAATACAGATATAAATATATTAGTACTGAACCTGTTCACCTTCCAGAACAGTTATTTTTCGACCGCGGGGCAAACAGCTGGTGAGCGTGCCGAGCAGGTGCTGCAATGTGATGGACTCGGTGAGCACAGGGAAATTAGAAGAAGCAAGCGCAGGGGAAACGGGACACGCTCTTGCATATGTCTGGAGATCGAGTAGAGCCGAGAAAAGCAAGTGGCAAAGAGTTTTTACCCCTATGCCCATGAATCAGCTGAATAGATGCAGTCAAAGTGACAAAATGCGCAGCTGTTCATGGGCCATGGGTGAGAATAGCTGCAGTGGAACCTGTTTCGCCGTGAGATGTTGTAATGTGATTATCATCGCTACACAATCACAACAAAGTTGTTTGAAATACTTATTTCCCCAAGAAATACTGCACGTCAACACTAAGCGCTCAACCATCTCTCGGACCTGGCAACCTAGTTACGTTGGAAACCGTGGGAAAGATGATGGAACCTCTGGAGAAAAATGTCCAAAAAGGGTGCAGCAGAACAAATGCGCCACCCTCGGTTTCCTGCCGGGTCAGCCGTACAACACCCAGACCATAGCAGACACTGGAAATGACTCCGGCTGGTGCTTGAGCTGACAGGCTCTCTGTCAGAAACACAGCCACTAAAGCCGTCAGCATTTCACCACTGTTCTAAGATGACAAAACACACGTGTGAGGCAAGTCGCGTGGCATTTTCACGACACTGCCATGAGATGTCAAGACTCAGGCCGCGTGGCCAGTTACAAAGCCGGACTAGTTCCTGACAAATTCCACACGTGTTCGAAATGAACTGTCATAATATAAAATGTCGACAGGGTCGTGTTACCACCCGGCTTTGAGGTTGCGTGCTCAACGTACCAGCCAAGTTGTCCCAGGACCGTTATCGAAAAGAGAAGAGTTTTGCTTCAATAATATTCAATGATCAATGCATATTATGCGAGTATGATTTTTTTTCCCCCTCACAATAATTAATACCTCTCCATTGTTTTCTTTTAATTAGGAAAGACAAGAATGGCGGGTTACGCGGCAGACGTGTGAGGATGATCAAATGATTAATTTCTTCATGTTCACTATAAGTCCACCTTTCACCTTGCCTTCTTTCCTCATCCCGCTGCTCACGCACAAACAAATGAGAGCAAACAGCAGTACCATAAGGGAGCACGGCTTTACTAACAAAACAAAGGATATGATGCTGTAGAAACATGGCCTCCTTTCATGGAAAACCGTTCCCCCATACAAAAAAAAAAACACAGAACATACGAGGGTCACACAGCTTGTGAACAAAGTCCAGATTTTACTGATCACTGAAGTCGTCCAGAAGAGCAAACACAACAAAGGGAATGACCGCATCATTCTGTATCTGGACATTGGTCCAATATGCCTGGCTGGCGACACAAGATTGGTTGCCTCTCCTCTATTTCCTGTTCATTGCTCTGCAGCCTTCCATCTAAAACTAATTCAAACACTGGAGGAGGTGAGCAATCACTTGTGGACTGAACCACTCTGTTGTTGGTGGGGACAGATGTGAAACTGGCTAAAAGCAGAGTTACACTGTGATGTTTCTGAATGAATATGTGCATGATTATAAGACGAGATTTAGTTTAATCGATGTACAATCTAGCGATGTCTCATTCAACCTTTTCAAGAACAATAATAAACACTATTTCTCTGGTAAAGTACGATATACCTGATCCTATTTTGTCGTGCTATAGCTCCCTCTTACCTCTTTTTTTTCCCCTTGTCCATAAGGCTCAAGATGACCACACTAGTTTAGTTCTTCACGTCTTTTACTGTAAAGTAAAAAAGCACTTCATAAAGCAGTTCCTTCATACTGTACAGTTGGTATAGGGGTCACTTTACCCAAGCCAGTTTATACTGTATGCTAATGGCAACATGCTAGCATGTAAAGATCAGTAGGAGGAATATGGCACATGGCCAGAGTGTAAAATCCAGTCACGAATCAATCATTTTTCTCATCATACCTTTGACTGACTGAAATTCTATCGTCTCACTTTGCCGAGCAGGACTGTATGAAACCCCGCAGGAAACCGATCAATTTTCTCAACCACAACAGAAAACCCTCTAAGTTGCACTTCATGCCCATTAAAATGTGCTCTGTCTATACAGATAGTAATCCAATATCAATGAAAAGATAGAACAGTCCAGCTGCGCTGGCCAAAGATTATTAAGGGTCCTTTCCATTAAGGTACCAGACATGAAATGATAAGATCTGCAATCATCATAAACCTTGATGATCATAAACAGCCAATCCAGCTTCATTTTCCATACAGGAGAAGATCGTTCACCTGTCAATCATCAGAAGAGAAAAAAATGGAATAATGACTTAGCCTTGACCGAACGAATGACAGCTAATGACACATTTCCTTCATTATTTCATGCCAGAACATTTGGTCCTCCATATAATGTGCATTATACATTCATGAAACGGCCTGTGTGGACAGGTTTATCAATCATTCAACCATCTTATCACCGCACGAACAGACAACAGCCACAAGCTGACAGTCACTCTCTTATCACACTAATCCGGATAACTTCTGTACTGAGCCTGTGAAGGCAGCCGGGATAAATTAGTTTACTCCTACACTGATTGGATTAAAAGCCAGGAATCGGCCTCGACCCCCTGGCCTCCAACACAACAGCCACCAACTGCTCAGCTTTAATGAACAAGTCGCCTTAAAAATAAATAAAATCACTTAAGAAAACATGAATTGATTTCACTTTTTTTTTATCTCAACCTATATTTTAAACACAATGGTTGCATTAACTCAGCGTGCTCTATAGAAAACCCAACTTCAACCTTTGATTTATAGCCGCTTTACAAGCACTGTTGATTCGCAATGACTCAACCCGCCTGCCAAGACAGCAGCATGTTGTATGACAGCTGACTCAATAGTAATCTGGTGCAGGTTAAATGTGAGCCTTGAAGCCCACGCTCTGCTTTGCATCCCTGGAGAGTTGACCCATCTCTGCAGCGCCTCGTTATTGAAGCAGCAGTCAGACCTGTTAAGTCTGCTGGCTGCTCGAAACTGCTCTTACATGTCCCGCCAACAGACACTACCTGCTTAATGGAAACTCATAAGTATGTGTCCCACTGCAGCTTTATAGTCTAGAAACGGAGAGTCCCCACTCTGCGGTGAAGGACAATGAATACAGCAGCTCGGCTGTCACACGGTGACAGGCCCACGTTAGGATCTGCAGCAGCAACGCTTCGATGGACAAAGACACAATATGACAGGCAAACAAAACTACAACCTGTGCAGGCTGAAATAAAATGAAAATGTATTAGGGCCAACTCTGCTGAGACACAGCGAGCCACAACCCTGTTTAATCATTTAAGGTTTAAATAGGCCTACGTATTGTAGAGGAGAGGAGACTATTACCTCCCCATGGGGGCAAATGTGTTCCATCGTAATAGTTCATAGTGGGCGACATGGTGGACCACGCGAGTCTATTCTGACAATTACTTAACCTCCAGGGTAGCCATATAACTCCACATGGCCTGTGAAGTGTGTGAGTGTTTGTATAAGGAGGAGGGAGAGGGGAAACACAAGAATGAGTGAAAGGTTATCAAAAGACAAATATAGAGTAAGAAAAAGAAGGGGGGGGGGGGGGGGATGGAGGTAAAATACAACTCACTAAACATCCCAGCAGTATCCTACAGTGAGGGGGACGTTCTGCCACGTGACTTCCTCATTCTTCGTATTCAAGTCCATCCTGTGCCTCACCTCCCTCCTCAGGCAGCTGCCGTAGAGGCTCAGACTTTTGAGGCAGTGGGTCACAGGGGCAGGAACAAGATGTGCAACCAATTTATTGTGAAACACATTCATGCTCTGGTGATTGGGAGCATTCATTTGGTTCGTTTTGAGGCTTCGTGCTTTGCTACAGTGGCTTTGTGAAGGATCTGCATGGGTTGTGCAGGGAAACCCATGGATCTCCCAGCCGAATGGGGAAACACCCACAAGAAGGGGAGAAACAGCAGGCTGGCTGGAGAGTCTGACATCATCCCCAAGTGTGGGCTTCCATGTTTCTGCACAGTCTCATATATGTGTTTGAGTGCATGAATAAACAGCGAGGATCTCCATCAGCCCCTCACTCGGCACGACTGTAGTTTTCCTCTGTAGCTGTGGTCAGACGTTCAATATCCTGAGTTGTTCTGCTGCTGCTGCACCACACACACACACACACACACACACACACACACACACACACACACACACACACACACACACACACACACAGGTAGAAGCAGAGAGGGATGAGGGACAACCATCGGTCATGGGCGGTCATCCAGACAACCCTTTCCCGGAGCTGCAGCCTCTGCTGCTCACGTCAAACGTCCTCGTTGCAACAGCACCAGAATAAGACACCCATCCCATTTCCGTCGTTAATCAGACCGATCCCAACATCTACTGCAGAAACAATCCCACGTCTTAAACCAGGATCGCATTCAAATCCACACACAGCAACAACAACCAGAAGAAGAAGAAAAGAAATCTGTCTGCAAAGTTGAAGGACACGAGAGATTATAAGGCGTTGTGTGGAAGCGGGGCAGAGTGTCTGAAGGCTGGTTACAGTAAACGGCGGGGCAGCGCCAGTGGGGTGTTGATGGGTTTACAAAAAAAAAAAAAAAAAAAAAAAAAAAAAACTGCATTGCCTCTGTCAAAGCTCTATACGTCCCACTGTGGATATAAACAACCACGCGACACCGGGTTGGGATACACATCATGACTCATCTAGTGCCTCACCTTTCCGTGAAGCGCAATCAGAAGGAAAGACATGAACGGAAAATCTTGAGGCTAGTTAGCTTTACTTCCTTAGCCAGCCCAGCCGCCACCGCCGCGCTCTCTCCGGGTCCAGCCAGCCTGCCTGCCCGGTCCTACACCTCTCCCCGTGCGCACCAGACGTCCTGGGACTTACCGGTCTTATGTGCTGATGATGTCGCTGCGAAGAGACAACAAGTGCGGGGAGGCTGCCGGCCACCGCTCCGCTGCTCCGGGACAACAGGAGTACTGATCTGCACACTTTCGCAGCCATCTCTGTAGTGAAACCTCGCCGGGAAGGAGACTGCTGCGGGCGGACCGAGACGCACCGAAGGGAAGAGGGAGGGTGGTGGGCGGGTTGCGGGGCTGGACTACGTACACGGCTTCGTACACATGCCCAGTGTTGCGCCAGTATATGCAAAGGACAGCCCGCTTTCCTGCTGCTGGCTAATTCAAAACAAGCGTGCACAGACTGCATGGCATTTGTCGCACCAACAAAACCAAAAAAAATGTAAATTAATCACAAGTGTGCGCAGACGTGGCAGTAAACACAGGGACAGTGGCCTGAAGCAGTGTACACGACGAGTAAAAGTGTCTTTTGGCTCTATTTTAGGTCACCAGATATTATATTACACACAAAGTGAAAGAAGAATGAAACCTGGGCTTCCTGTTTCAACACTGTACTGCAAGACAAATGAGGTTAACCCAACAGTGACATGGTAGTATTAAAGTGAAAGGAGATATAAAAAACAAAAATGGCCTTCCCTCAGTATTGGGCACCAACGGGGCAGCTGTCACTCCCAGTAGTAAAATAAATATAGGAGATTAAAACACTCTACAAACTCAGTATTGAGTTACTTTTTTTCAGTTTACAAAACATATACAAACTTAAACTCATCATTAATATCTGCCGTCAAAGTTTCTTTCTTTCTTTTGTTATTATATATTTATAATAATAAGTTATCATGTGTACACCCACTTGCTCAACCGCAACCACAACTTAAACTTCAAAGATCTTCCACTATCCTGAAAGACATAGGTAATATAACTTCTGAGTGTGTGTTCGGCGATATCTTGGCAGACTCTGACCGTGTCTAATATTAGCTTGTCCTTGAGTCACTCTTGCGACTACGTTCCAAAAGAGCAGCCGACAGGATCACATCTAATTGCATTGATCTTCAGTGACTTTTATTATATAATTTAAACAGCACTGGCTATGCACAAGCATTCTTCGGTGTGTCTGTCCCAAAATGGCAGATCATGAGGGTGAGCAGTCAAGTATAGTGTGTATTGTCTTTTCCAGAATCAGTCAACCACTATAAATGTAGGTAATAGGAGTGTTAATATGTCCGTTTGGTCAATGAATGCCAAGGAGACTCCCCTAAGTGGAATGTAACATGTTCTCCTTAATCTTTGACCTATAGCCTGTCACACAGTGCCGCCTGCCACACCTGTATTGGTCAAGGGAAAACACAGATAACATGGCCTACAGTAACTCTTGAATTGTTGATGTACACAAGCACATTTTGTAACTTTTACGGTATACGATTGATACGATACCATGCCTTCATGCCATGGCTCAAGCTTTGGAGAATAAGAAATAGACACATTAGAAACAAGATAAAAAAAGGTTTTGGTTGTTTTGTTGTTTGTTATTGTCTTCTGTTTGTTTGTGAAATGCATGTAGTAATATGCCATTGCTCCAGAACTCATCCCAGTTACTCCTGTACTTCTTCAGGTGCAGTGCATCGAGCTGTGTGGGCGATGCAATTTATATGCAAATACCCATCCATGGACATGGCCTCGAGGCTGCATCGATTCTCAAAGTGAATCTGTGTGTGGTGCCAAATACTACCAGGCACGGGTTGACATAAACTTTTACAGTATACCGCTGTAACTGTACCATGACAGTGTGCCGGTGCATATATGGTGTGTCAGCACTGCAAACAAGAGAAGCTATAGTAAGGTAAAAAGATTCCATCAAATAATTTAAGATAAGATGAGGTTTTGCATGATTTACAACATTAAATCAGTGTAATCAGCTCATGCAAAAAGCTATGCAAAGGGTAATTACTTAAATCAGACCGCAATATCTGAGTTTGTTGGATCCTGATACAAGTTATGCACAATACGCTAAATGATTACACCAATTTGGATTCAATTCAATTCTCATCTTACTGTTTCCATAGCCAATAAAGCCCTTTATAATAAAAGTAATACACAAGATTACGCAAACAATCTATCTACAGTACCAACTGCATGACTGTTGTTATATGACATATAAATAATAAGCAAGTAGTAACAGTGGTCAAAACACTGGTCAAATGAAACACTAGTAAATAAAAAAGTGCAGACTCAGATTTTCATTTCAAATTGTTCCTCATAAATTCCAGTTTCAAATGCATTAATGTTCTGAATTATGCAATTATACAATATGAGCATGGCAAATTCACAATAATCTTATTTAATTCAAATATAATTTTTGCCAACACTAATCATTTTTCAAAGTTGTCTACAGACTGTGAAAAAAAGAAAAACTTGAAGAGAGACAGAACTACACCCATATCTCAAGGTCAGAAATGGATATATTGAGCACAAGAAGAGGTGCATGCCTGTGTGTGTGCGTGTGTGTGTGTGTGTGTGTGTGTGTGTGTGTGTGTGTGTGTGTGTGTGTGTGTGTGTGTGTGTGTGTGTGTGCGTGTCTGTGCATGCATGCCTGAAATGTTTCCTAGCAGCATGAAATAGCCCCTCCCATGGGTCTACGAATAAGGCGATGCCCAAAGGAAGCATGCGTGGGTGTGTAACTATTTCATCACACCACCAATCTATCTCATGTAAACACAGACCTAATCAGGCAGTGTGTGCTGCCTTTTCTTTTTGTCCTGCTTACTCTTACGATGGCTCAGAGACACCACACAGTAATATGACTGCTGAAACCTGAGCCTGCTTTTGTCTGCAGGTCTTAACTCGAACCATCTTTCACCATTATAGAGAGCTACAGCTTGTGGATCAAGTTTCAGCGTATAGTTTTCATTACAAAGCAGCTCAGCTGTGGCCTTATCTCGGGTGCACAGAAACACAGAAAGGTAGCACGCCCATATGGATTAAGTGTGTTCTTAATGTCGCACTCAAGAGTGAGACACTCTCTTCGACTAAACACAAGTCACAGGGGTAGCAACACTGTCATTACGTACTAAATGAGCAGAAGCGTCTTATCACCTGCGCCACCTTTGCACCGCCACAATAGCAGGATGGATGTAATCGGCATGTAATGCTATTGTTAAGATTACCGTTGCAATGCAACGCAAAGACTGCAGGGTAAACAGTTACCTTATACGCATAACCTTCAACCCAAATAAAGTCAGACAATTGGGAAGTACAGAGTAGAAACTTGAGTAACAGAAAGCTGTGGTCTCATTTAAAGTTTACACGACTCAGTTAGTTGATGCCTAACTTCCAATAGGCCAGGACACTGAACCCTACACCATGAAAAGACACCCTGGACATGGTGACAGATTTTTCAAAACACTCTGGTCATTAATACTTTAGCAGCAATTATTTTCCAACTTGTTCAGACTCTATTATCTGAGTATGTATTTTGCATGTGTAACAGAGTGCTGGCCTATGGGGTGTTGATTAGTTCCATTATCCAAACCGGTATGTCTTTAGGACAATTTTAAGAACTGATCTGCATTGTGTTATGCATATTTATAAGAAAAATAAAAGACTGACATAGCGATTGCGAACAAGATTAATGGCATTAAACCAGAGAAAAATGCACTGCCATTATGGGCATCTTGACTGTGCTGAGGTTATTACTTTTCTTAAGCTATTCAAATTCAATATGCATTTTCGATAGTTGACAATAACATATTGTGTGGCCCTTTTGATAAATTGCTTGCATTAATGAACCCTGCACTGGAGGTCTGCAGGCACAATTAAGTAGCCTCCCTTATTAAAAAATAAGGAAGCGAGAGGGAGGGAGGGAGGGAGGAGGAAGAGGAGGGGGTTTTACAATTGCTATAAAATGGTGGAAAAAGACAAAGAGATTAGTAAAAGCAATAATTTGGAATAAGGAAAGTGGAGGTATTATTTGTGATGTATGTATTTTATATCATAGTGCTGTTAACTTCACTGACACTTTACTGAAAACAGTAACAGAAGCAACTATAAAAATAGCACACAAGCTCACAGAAAACTGCAGACCTTTTCGACCGCAGGCCATCCACAGGTTATTGTAATAGTTGTGTGGATTGAGAAATAGACAAAATGCTCAGATTATAATCTCCTTCGTCAGCACAGTGTTATATCTCTAAATGCAAAAAAAATCTTATTCTCTTTGAATATCAGGAATGCTCAAAGGAGAAACATTTGGCTCAGTTTTCAATGTGTATACCTTGAATCAATTCTAAAGCTATTACACCTGCTGGCTTTATGCATCATACCCAACAAAGTGTCACGAGAAACTGATGATCTGATACAACAGAAGATTGCAGGACTGGTGTATTAACATTCTGTAGTTAATGTACCAAAGTGGGATGACATTATTGTGTTGCCATAAACAGCATGCTAAATGAGGAGTCCCAGACCCGCTGAGCAAAGAAGGTGTTTCCAACGTGCCCCCTCCTGCTTTTAAACTTAAAAGGCACTTCTGAACGTAACCAGCTGATGTTTGGAATCGACCAAACAATCACTGCTGTATAGCATTGCATTTTATTTTATTCACTTTACTTTATTCATAACCTCATTTAACAGACGGCCACACCAAGCTAAAATGTGACCTGCACTTACACTGGATGTGACAAGTCACTGACATCCCCAGTCGACTCAGCAGCTCCCCAGCTTTTCCGTTCACATTATGCCTTTAGACCAGCAAATATGTATTCAAGGCAACAATTAGAACTGGCACACATCCACAAGGCAAGTAATTTAGTTTTGATACATTTTTTACACTGGAGATCTTTCTAGGCATGCATGACTGACAGCAGAGACCCCCTTTCTCCCAGCTCAATTCAGTTATGTTATTAAAATTCATGTTTTTTTAATCAGAAATAGAATTGCCAAAGCTGTATAAATCAAAGCATATAAACAGTTTATTCATTGAACTCAAATGCTATATATTCTACAATAGTTTGATTCACAGTTATCCAATTTCATTAAAAAAAAGCAATATAAAAAGATACTATTCAATCCAATGGGATTAGTCAATAATAACAGATTGGATTTATTTAGCTCAATGTGCTTTTAGGGAACCATTTTCTGCTGTTTACCTTTTGTTGATGGCCAAAATGTAAGACCTATTCAATATACAGCTCTTGCGTTTGGTGCTGAATAGGAGCTTGTAATTGTAGCTAGCTGATGAAATTACATGAAATGCGTTACAGACATTTGATTTTGGGCCATTCACACAGTAATCAACAACGGCGGGACAGAGCCCGTCCAAACTGCACGGGGCGGGATGCGCGTGCGCGTGCGTGTCGCCCCGCCCAGCCCCGCTGTCTCCGCGCGGTTGTTGCTCAACGCGGAACTGCTGTTTACGCTGCGCTCCATCTCTGCAGACACAAGAGAGGAAGACAACACGCCGGAGACTTTTTTTGTTATCATTCAGGACTAACGGGCGTTTCGTCTCCTCGCTAACGTGAGTAACCGTGACGCCAAGTGTGTGTGTAACCGATGAAGTCGCCTCTCCACGGAGCGGACAGGAAACGTCATGCTAACGGTCATCGTTAGCTTGCTAGCTAGCGTTAACTGCCCTGCGAAACAATTAAGCTACCGGACTGCTGGACTGGACAGCTGAGCGCTGTCACACCACCACGACCGTGTGAGACACAATTAGGACCGACGTTGGAAACATGTCACGTTATTGCCTGTTAAACAGCTAAACATTAGCTAGGTTATATCATCGCAAACTGACGGCTACGATGTCAACTTAACGGCTAAAAACAAAACATTGGGGTACTTGTCTGTCATGGGAACTTTTCTTGTTTCCGCTCTGATACGTTGACACCATTATGTTTTTGACCATTATGTATTTGCCACGATCAAGATGGATATGTTTAACTATTTTAGTGTACCGTGGTGAATGTTGTTGTCAAACATCTTCATGTCATCACTTGCTAGTCGTGCGCTAACTTCTGCTGAAAGTAAGCCTTTCCTCATTTTACCTGGGGACGGTTTCACGTGAACCTTGCAGGTTAGGACCCCTGGGTGTCTCTGGACCCCTGGGTGCTTCCAGACCCCTGGGTGCCGCTGGACCCCAGTTTTCCAGCAGGAGCAATTGACCAAACTGAGCTGTCAGGTCTGTTCAGGCCGTGGCACAATACACATGTTGGACCATTCATTTGTGACACCTTTACTCCAGTGTTTGTAACTTTTTTTTCTTCAATTAGATAGGTAGAAGGTAGACATGCAAACTTCTCTTCATCTGTGCGCCTTGTACTCCTGACAATAATCCCCACTTTCTCTTTTATTTACCACTCGGAGGCAGAAAACATCCCCAATCACCAGAGGAGCTGCAAAGTTTAGCGTCTTGGAGAGAAATGGATCACTAGTTTGTGAGGGCAAAAGACATCATTTGTAGTGCCTCAGGCTGTTGAGGTGACACTGCCCACCTTTTGGGTTTTATAGGATGCAATCGTCCAAGTACAGAGAAGTGTATACAACATAAACACTCATGTTTCTCTTGTGGGCCTCTCAACACATAACTGTCAGGATGCGGACAATGTTGATGACCAACAGCGATATTGGTTTACCAGGTCCCAGGTAGACTGCAAGGTCTGAATGTGATTCTGGATTGAGCTGTTGGACTAGCTTTATTGTAACAGCTAGGTAACATTGGATGTAAACTATAGCATCCATTGTAAATAAGAATTAGTTTTGTATTGACTTGCCTGGTTAAAAAAAAGGTTACATAAAAATAAAAGAATACATACTTTGCTAGGGTTTGATGTTAATATTTGAAGTGTTCAGTGATCTGATCAATTTTGGACAATCATTAAACATTTATCTTGATAACAATGATCAAAACTATCTCTAGAAAGAAGAGTCGTTATACTGTATTATGTTATAGACACGGTAAACTCTTCTAATGTTGTAGCTTACTTTATGGATGTAGAACAAAGGCAAGAAATGGGGGATGCCAGTGACTTGATGATAATTGGCTGTTGTTCAGCGCCTGTTAGGAGCGCATGGCCGTTTGGAGCAGACCAATTGCTTGGCCTCCAGAAGAGCTGCTTGCAGCGCTGTTGAGAACA
The DNA here is from genome assembly GCA_038501785.1 of Myoxocephalus aenaeus. Taxonomy (NCBI): domain Eukaryota; kingdom Metazoa; phylum Chordata; class Actinopteri; order Perciformes; family Cottidae; genus Myoxocephalus; species Myoxocephalus aenaeus. The sequence goes on along the minus strand of JBAMJR010000028.1, from coordinate 2,897,688 downwards.
GCTCATCTCTCGGTAACTCCTGGGAAGTGAAGAAGAGTTAGGTTGTAACGTTAGTATATCCAGCAGCAAATGTGAATGTGTCTGAGCTGTGGCCTGTAAACAAACACTGCTTGAGAAAGCTTTTACCAAACATATGAAAAATAACTGTCCAGCTTTTACAAAATGCAGAATGTGTAATAATGTACTGTTCACTTTGCTAAAACCTCACTCCAACACACTTACATCTTTATAATATATATATATATGTGTTATAAAGTTTGTTGTAATAATTTATATAATTTGTTGTCATAGCATATTGTAGTCTCTGAACCTCCCTCATTGTAGTGTGTGTTTCTGCATTTGCAAGTTTTTGAATGTATGGTCTTCAAAATAGATTTCTCCAACAAAGGTAGTAGGTCACCTTATTTTAATAACACAGTGCCCTTCTGTGCCCTGTGAGATACAGGAGTTGTAGCTGTAGTCTGGCTCACAGTTTTTTCATTCAATATAGTTTTCACATTCCCAGTGCTGCTTCAAAAAGAGTGCATTGGTGTGTCTCAGCTGTCAAAATATATTTTCTTTACAAGCGCCAAGCTCCCAACTGGGGATTTCACAGATCATGGGTAACTTTCACTTTGAAAATAATTAATTTAAGCTCAGTTGACATATTCAGAGACCCAAGAAAATATCAATTATACTAGCCTAAATGGGCGGTCCTCAGCTGGCAGCTTAGAGTCAAACGGACCGAGAAAAACAAATCTGTGTTTTTGTTGTTTTGTCCTTTGCCTCTTGTATATTTAGGCTTGTTGTGGCATATGTGTGTACATATCTGTAGCTGAGATGAGGTTCCAGTTGAACATAAAACCATCTGAATGCATTTCAAGCAGATCTAATATGGGCATCAATACATTCTCTCATGTCATTTGTGAAATTATTCAGAAATGATTGCCTCAATTCATCATTTCACTTTGTTATAAAAAAGATATGGCTAATTGTTCCTAGTTTTTAGTACTTAATTACTTTATATGACACTTTTTTGTCCAAACAGACTTACAATGAGTGCATTTAAACAAACCACATTGAGCAAGAGCTAGAGATCATCCAAAATGGAAAGTGTATCCCCTTTTTTCAACAAATAAACATGTTCAGAACCACAATACAAGTGCTTAAAGATTTTTCTGTGCCATCGACTTTCATTCAAGTGGTTCTGTTTCACTGAAAAGGTTTTTCGTCTCACTTATGTCAATAATATCTTTGGCACCGGTCTTTAAGCATCTCTCCAGCCTCATAGATTGTTGTGCATGCATCCTTGCTGTCCTCCTCAGTCCCAATAGTAATGGGCTGCCAAACCCCCCAATTAGCATATGCCATGTCTTCTGTCTTTCTACTGAATCAGTTTGACAATCGATGTCTAAATAGTTGATAGGATATCGACACGTGGCAGCTTCGGGCCTCAGTGGAATAAACTCATCTGTCCCATCCTTGGTACACACAGGAGAGCTGCAGATACACACCAGTGGCCCCTTGCCTAATTGTTATTCATCTTTCCATGACATGAAGCAACAGTCTGGTTTAAAAGGAAGTTCTGGAGCTTAGCTGCACTGGTTGCAATTTGTTTTATCCTTTCTTTCTGTTTATAAATTGAGGTGTGTGAGGATTCCAGGACATTAATGCATTGACTTTTGAAGGTACAGTTTTGTCTGCAGCGCTGTGTGAAGCCGGATCCCACGAGTGCACTGCTATTGTTCTAAGCTTTGCCTCTTGAGATGAGTGTTAATTAGTTTTTTAGTCAAATTCTCTAAATCCCTACCGAAGACTTCCATGACTTATGACTGCAGATGGACGGGAAGGCAGTGTCATTGCTTCTGTGTTATTTAGTTGTGGTTTGAAACCGCTTTATCTACCTATTTGCAATAACAGAAGCAGTTCTTTGCCATCTAACATTACTGTTTTGATTTAATGACATGCCAGAAAACATTTCCAAAAACGAAATTGGACAGTTTTATTTGTAACAGTACAGTCCTGTGTAGGCCCTGTTAAGATTGTCAGCCGTTTCACTGCTTCCTTTATTCTTTTCTCTGCAGAATGTTCCGCTTGCGGGCGTTGTCCGCCGTTTCGCTGGGGCTAGCGCAGCTGTCCCGGCGCTACCAGAGCGGGGCAGTGCGAAGCTCCGGCCGGAGGAGGCTGATGCTGGCAGCCCTGGCTGGTGTAACTGGTGTGTCTGCTACTGGTGGGCTGCTCTGGAAAAGGTAAGTCTGGGACAAGTTATACCTGTGTGCTTCTTTGTTGTACTGAGAAAATGGTAATGGCCTTCTGAAACTCCCATTCAATTTAAAAATACCTAATTTGTCCCTCAAGGCGCAATTCAGACCAAGCTGGTTTGCGCAAATAAAAACACAAATAATTAATACACATACAAATAAGTACAAGATATGTTGGTGTAAAGATTTGTACAGTGTATCAAATGTTCACGCAAACTTGTTCACCAACCCTAAACTCAGTGTTGCTTGCAACAATGTTGTGTAACTGGGTTTAAACATTTTCTGTGATATTCTCCTTGCGCGACACACCTTTCTTTAGAGTGCATTCCCTACGGCTAGACAGTTGTTTCTCCTCACACCATGACTTGCAAGCTCCTCTATCTGGCGTCGTCCCCATTACATGAACAGTCCTTGATCTACATTGAGTAAACTAGGATTTGTTTGCAGTATTTGACGGCAGTTTGGCTTTTGAGCACATGCCAAATTTGGTTCCCCAGCATTGTAAGGGAACCAACCCATATAGCTGCTTACCTGCATTCCTGTTGCCATGCCAAGCCACCACCCCAAGTGTGTCACAGTCTTATCCCTACTTTTTTTTTATGGATATCCATTACGAAGGAGGCTGGTGTTTAGTTAAGGCGAAACAGTGGAAAGGGTGTTGACGTGAGAGCTCTATGGGGACAGAATGACTGTGCTGCAGGAGGCAGAGTGATGGATGGTGCCTCGGGGCATTTGAGTCTGATGGGATGAGACTGTTCCAGGCCTTCACCCCAGGCTTCATTCTCCTTGTGTCTCGTTAAACTGAATTATTCAGCCTACCCCTGACAGACTTGGCTATTCATTATTATTATTATTATTATTAATCCAATATTCAATTTAGTTGGAAAAATGGTCAAGTGGAAGTTTGCTTCGGTAGACCCCTCTGCAAGCAAAACACAGCGAAGGACATAGTCACTTACTCATCATTCCCTCTCTCTTTTTTAACTGTTAAGCATCATAGATATATTACACACTTAGCTGCAAAAAGCATAGTCACTACGTACTCCCTTGATTCTACTTGGTCCCAGAGCAAAAGAGAAATTGCAACACTAAACCTTCTTTGTAAATGACATAGACATGTCTCTCAGGTGTTAACGTGTTTCTAATCTCTTTTTTTTGCTGAAAACTAGAGCATATGCAGAGGCAGGGTCCTCCGTTCGACACGCTGAGCAACCAGGCGGAGAGGGGGTTGATTTTGTGAGGGATGCAGTCGCTGAGGCGGAGTCCGAGAAATCGGTGGAGGCCAGCAGTGGAGGCGAAGAAGCAAATGACGGTGCTGAGGGGAAAAAAAAGAAGCCACGCTCTGGATTCCGTGACCGCAAGGTAATCAATAAACAATAAACATTCAGTAAGTCCAGTATTTAATTCACCTCTAGAATGGTGTTTTGAAAGCCCTCCCAATCAATGTCCAATATGCCAACGGCAGTATATTTTTTGACAGAATATTTTACGAAGACACACAAAGGTAATCAGCATTCATTGCTGCCGTCGTAAACAACAGGAAGGCGCCACCCATAAGATTTTATTGCTGTTAATTAGGCAGCAGATGACGAATGACAAACAGAAGAAGAATAAAGGGTCTTTGAAACGATGCAGAATAAACACAGTTGGCAGCTCTGTCGTTGGAGGATACGGAAGAAGGAAAGAGGAAGAACTTTGAATGTTCAATGCCATATTTTTCAAAGGAAATGTGATGTAATAGTACTTCTGACTTATGGATGCATGTCAGAATTGTGCAATCAGTCTTTCCTCAGCAGAAGCCTCAGTCTGCCGAAAGCATAGAGACTTCTAGGGAGCAAACTGTTTTAATGAATCACAGCATCGCAAGATTCACTTGTGTGTTGGTAAAGATAGGTTGTTTGTGCCAGCTCTCTCACGCTGTCAAGTGAAGAGTCTTGAGGTTTGATGAAGCGTACTGACTGAAGTCAATTCTGTGTATGTGTGCAAATGTCCGAGCATGTGCATCAGTGCTTCAGACTGAGAGTGCCCTCAAATGTGGATGTTGCACAGTATGTGTGTGCTGGGAAGTACTTACTACATTTCTTTTAGATTTTGGTTCTTCCATATGTTTTGTCTTTACCTTTCCTCAAAGGGCACTGTCTAAATAATGCGCAAATAACTAAAATGCTAAATAATGCAGCAAGAGGGAATTATCATTCAAATGTGTTTTAAAATGCAGTACTTTTACCTTCTTACTATTGAACTGAATCACCACTCTTGTCTCAGATGTTGCACAACCATCTTTCAAAATCTGAGGAAGCAACAAATAAATGACTGCTGTGCCTTGAATTGTACTCCTCTGGTTGTAGACGTGCACTTTGTGTCATGGAAAGTGAGGGCATAAATGTCTGAAAGCTGAAAAGAAGGGGCTTGGGTCTCCATCAGTGTGGGTGATGAAGGGATCAGTAGCCTGTAAATCTGAAGAGATGAGATCCAGAGAGAGATGACAGCGTGTCCCACACGACTCATCCATACACTGATGGTTGTCTCCTCTGAGGGGGCATGCTCTCGGTGATTTCCCTAAAGTGCAATAAGGTCTGCTAAAGAGCGGGAACCAACACAGAAGCATGCAATCATCGCTACGGACTCATTGAGAGAATCTAGTTTGATCAAAGTCTGTACAACTCTCTCACTCTTTCTGTTATCAAATTGTAGTGGATAACAGCTTAAAAAAAAGCTGAAGCTGTGAAATTTATTTTCCCCTCAGGGAGCTTGTGCAGTCCACACAATCATTCAACGTCACATGAAATAACAGTCTGTGAGGATTTACATGGCTGAGCTCGGCTCTCAAACATACTGTCAGTTTCCCAGTTATGCTGCATCTGTTTGGAATTTGTGCTGAAAAGTAAATGGCAAACATTGACAAGGCTAATGTGTGTAAAAGAGCTGAATACATTTGTTTTTTTTGTATTTTCCAAAATGTTGGACTTTGGTATGTCTGTGATGCCAATGCTGTTGGCCTTATGTCCCCCGGGCACAGTTCTGTGTGGCTGTGTTCGATGGGCAATCTCTTTTTACGTTAACCGGTCTGTCTGATGATGCTATACTATTTCCTGTTTTGATTATGTGATAGTTGAGTCAGGAGGTTAATATACCTTCCCATCAGGACTGTCATCCTGTTTTCCTGCCGCCACCTGCTTCTTTATTCTGGTCTCTCCTTCACCCTCTCTGTTAACGTCACTTCAGATCGTTTACCTTGCGACACACAGGATTAGAATATCGCCGGGTCTTTTGATTCGTTCGAGGTTTCGGGTATGTTGAGGGATGCTCGTGTCTAATGTATCACATTTAGTGTCATTAATTGTGGCTCCGGTCTGGTCGGCAGGTGATGGAGTATGAGAACAGGATAAGAGCCTACTCGACCCCAGACAAGATTTTTCGCTACTTTGCAACGCTGAAGGTCATCGGCGAGCATGGCGATGCTGAGGTTTACATGACGCCCCAGGACTTCATACGCTCCATCACACCTAACGAGAAGCAGCCCGAGAGTGAGTGTCCTCTCTTTCTTTCTTAACCTTTACTTCGTCTTCATCAATGACTGCTTTGCTCCTACTGGGCGGCTGTAGCTCAGGGGGATGAGTGGTCGTCCCGCAACCACAAGGTAGCAGGTTCGATACCCAGTCCCCACATGTCGAAGTGTCCCTGAGCAAGACACTGAACCCTAAATTGCTCCCCGGGCGCCTCTCAGGGCAGCCCACTGCTCCTTAAGATACCAAGGATGGGTTAAATGCAGAGAACACATTTCATGTATGTATGTACTATGACAAATAAAAAGGATTTCTATTTCTATTTCTGGCAAGCTACAGTCATTTTCAAGGGTAAGTGCATGTTTCGACTGGTTCTGCCTCTCATCCAGGTTCTTAACCCAGAATATACCCTGACAACCTTGCTGAGATCATATTACTCTACCGGTAGAGCATTAGCCCCCCCCACACACACACACACACACACACACACACAAATGCTCCATCCCACTACCGGGACACTCAGCACGCGCTTGGCAGTTCCCTACTAATGACAGTTCATGGTATAACTGTCCCGCTGACTGTGTTCACAAATATGAGCGGCGGAGGGGGGGCGAGTGACAGGGCTGTCCGATCCTGCTGAGTTGAGAGACTCGCGACACAGCAGTTGCTGCATCAATTAACAGGTCCAAACCAGAGCAGATCTCAGGCGTCACACATGGAGCGAGAGAGAGATATGTGATCTAAAGCCACGGGGAGGGTTGGGAAGGCGGGGAGCTGAAGTTGGCATAGACATGTTTCAGCACTACGCTAGTCTTTAACTGTCCTGGTTATTCAACACTAAAATTAATTTAGATTTACATGACATGGGAGTGTATTAAGCTCCATCTCAGAATTGTGGTTGAATGTACCGCGTGTGAGGGCCATTAAATCCTGCACATTCACCCACAGTAACGGAGGCAAGCCTGCAGTTAGCACTTAATAAGGACTTAACGGGGCCTGTCACGTCTGCGCTGCCATTCCTGCTCAACTCAGCACTTCCTATGTTAACTCAAGACTTGGCCTATCTTGGCCTGCATTGGCCTTCCATTCTTAGACCCGGTAACTTGCCTCCTCACTTTATGATGGCCCAGGTCTTCCTTTATTTATCCTGCTTCCAAACTGGAATTTAAGTAATGATGAGCTGAGCTCTGTCGGATAAGAGAAGGTTCAGCAAAGCAGATGAAAAAGCCAATAGAAGCTGCAGTTTACTTCAAAGGGAGCTGGCTGGCCAACTGGCTCCCCGGGTCAATAAAAAAAAAAAAAGAATGACTAAGTCTCCGTTGCTGATTAGTCTGCTTTTGTTGTTTGAATGCTCTGCAGATTCCCTCGCCCTTATATGATGAATAAACCATGACCCTGATTTAAAAATAAACTCTACTGTGGACAGGGTCTGTAAAGATATAGCATGTGTATATTCCAAGGTTCACATAAGGGCTCCTTGTGAATTGCATGACGAGGTTGTTCCCTCTGCCCTTAGCAGAATAGATTGTGGAATAGTGAAGAATGCTGGGAAGACCAGTTCGTCCGATTTTAAATTTAAACTAAACAAGGCTGCCTTTTTAAGTGCATTTGACAGACCTTGTTTGCCTGGCATTTGGGCAAGAAATGTGGCCCTTAGCTTCGTTATCCAGCCGCTTATTTGATAAATATATTGATTGTGTTAACTGACCTGAAGTTTAAGGATTACTGACTCGGCAGGGAAAGGTGGTAGGCTATTTTCAGAGGTCTTAGGTGATGAGGTTTTCTGTAATGCTGATGAAGCCAAGTTCAGTTTAATGAGATTATATTCTTGCCCTCAAAGTAAATCTGATTTGATGAGGCTTGTTTTAGCAGGTCACTTTGCTACTAGTCTTCCAGCGTGATAAGAGCCTGTGTGACTCCTTGAATATGTTATATAATATTTGAATACGCCACGCTTCATTTAACAGATTAGAACTGCTGCCTCACGCAGGAGCTTAGAAATAAATCACCTCAACAAAGTTTTTTTTGTTTGAATTTCATTAGTTGGAGGTAGGGTTGTCTTTTTCACACAAAATTCACAACTCATGTTTGAAGTATATTTGATTAAGAAAAAAAATCACATTTCAAATAATTCTTGCAGGGAGCAGAATATATTCAGCCACAGAATGAATTGCTGCTTTCTGCAGAGAAATACATGACACAGACCAGTGCCCGGTGAAGACTACTCATTTATTAACTGATCCATATGTGTGTTTCATTGGAGTCAGTAATGAACCACAACACCCAGACACTTTGAGATACTCATTTGAATTAATCATGTGAATAAATATACAAGAAAACACAGTTTTTCTTGGTATGCTGGTAGAGAACTTTGTTTTAACTGATGAACAGAAGAGTCAAAGCTGAATGCTGATGATTGTTTATTATATAAATTGCAAAATGGAAATGGGTTGTTAATGACTATTATTAATCTCCAGCACATGTCAGTGATTACGAAATAATCAGTAATGACACCATGTAAATACATTTGCTCTGCTTCATGCGAGGCATAAATCTTGATGCTCCTGCTGTGTAAGTGCTCTGCCTCACATCTTGTTTGTTATACATATTTGTGTCATCTATTTGTCACATCTGAACATCTGTTTTATATTTTCTCTCTTTTTTTTTTTTTTCAGGTCTAGGTCTGGATCAGTTCATTGTGAAGCGATATGATGGAAAGGTAAGAAGTCGGAAGAGGGTCAATTTAGCAATCCTCAGCAGCAGGGAATTATGTCTCAAACATTTCAACCCTAGTTTATAAATTCAGTAAATTCATAAATATGCTGTAGTGAGTATTGCATTTCCCAGAAAGCTGTGCTAATAGCATATTATTACATATTATTTCTTTTCCCAGTCTTACAGAGGGGTTTATTTTCCCAAATGGCAATAATTTCTTAGGAACTTCTTCTAACTAACCTAATTACCCATGTTGGTGTCCTGCCATGAAGGCAATTTCAGTTTTATGTGCTGAAGTTTTTAGATATGTTTCTTTGCCACTAACCCAATACAACGGAGGTGAATAGAATTATTTTTTTTGCGCCTTAAAGCAGTGAAAAAAAATAATTTAAAAACAGTAACATGTCTTTGCAGAAACAGTACTCCAGTTATTATTCACTCTTCCACAACTTACATATGGACGTTTGTAGTAAAAAGTAGTTCAAGGTAAAAGCTCAACATTCAGTAAAAATGTTAATATCCTTTTTTTTCTTCTTTTTTTTTTAAAGTTATCGTTTCAGAGTTTTGTCAGAAATTTGTCCCTTAACTCTTAAATATTTATCCTAATTTCAAACGACATCTGTACTTAATATTTTGGTATTATAATCCCCAGAGTACAGGGAGGGTTTTATCAGTTCATGGCTTGGATTTTTAATATGCATAAACAGAAAAGAAATTATAAGTTTTTCAAAAGTAAGGTCTTAATTCAGTGCAGTACTGAGGAAAGTTACTGAAGTTAAGTTAAAATAAAAGAAGAAAGAAAATAATCCATGTTTTCTAATTTATGAGGGGGCATTAATGATCAGCACAGACTTTCTGTGTATACCTCACAGTTGTTGATCAATTGTTATGCAGCATCTCCTTTAGTTTATTTTGAATTTGTCTTTTGCTGAACTGAATAGAATCTGTAGAATACATCTATGAATAACATCTCTGAAATGCAATATAAATCAAACAACTGCCACATTCTTTCATCGTTTAGGCTGAAATGACATTGAGGAAAACTGTGTATGAATTGTGGTGTTTACTCAATGTCATAGAAATAAACTGCTACTCCTAAGGGGCAGGGGGATTACATCATCGTAAAAGATGAAATATGCAAAGAGATAGTAGAGCAAATTCTAAGCAAAGAGTGCAGAAATTAATTTAACAAAAAATCCAAATGATACCATATGAAACACAGCTATGAAAATGTAAGCTGGCATTTCTGGGTCTACTTTGTTGTTTGTTGGAAGCATTTCTGTTGATCTCTTGTACACAAGCTGCTGCAGCCACTGCAGGTACAAGTTTTCACAGGAGAAAACATGTGAATGACATAAAACATCCACAGTGCATGTTCAGAAAATGTGGTCTCCCTTCCCTTAAAAGTTAAAGGATGTTGTTTTTCACGGGCCATATCCATGATATTATGTTCATCTTTTTTCATGTCTTTGCTTTAGTTCCTGCTTTGCTGTTTCCTTCTCAACCGTCACCTCATGTTATTTTCCAGTCACTAGAGCAGATGAGCATAATATCTTGCTTTCCAAATGTTGCTTGAGCGCTTTGAAGTTCAGAATAGGAATTAAAGGGTAGGGTAATGAAGTATATTGTTTTCAACCTACAACTGGATCTTATGTGCCTTCAGTTGGTTAAGCCTGGTGCATAGCAGCCTGGCTCTTTAACAGATCAGCTCCACACTTAATCATCAAGAGGGACATGTACAAAGTGTGTCTGTCCAGTGCATAATGACCCATTTAAAGACTTAAAGACAATAACAGCAGGTGAACTTTGGACAGACTCCCCCACCACCTCTGGCCACAGGCTGGCTTTAAAATGATCAATTCCCTGTTCTCTAAAAGATAGCATCTTTCTGTTCAGTCAGGAAAATAGAGGCCATCAATATAAATCATCAAACATCATTACTTTCATTACTGCTTTCCTTGATATTGATTTGTGACCATTACTGCCCTCTCACTGATCCCATGCCACATCTCTCACACCCAGGAGCCAACCGTCCTCATTCATTTAGCATTAGTTAATCTGCAGTGTGATGATTGTAGTTTCTAACCTCATTAGAAAATCCATCAGCCCCCAGGATGATATAATGATGAATAAAGTCTGGACCTCATCTCCATATTGTCGTCCGATGAACCACACAGAGTCAGTGTGGCTAAAGACAGCACTCTTTGTCACAACTTCCTCTCTTTGCTTCCTCCTGCAGCTCCGTAATGAGTTCCAGGTTTAGAGAACGTCCCAGGGAGAAACTTTGCCTCACCCATATTTCAAAAGCAGATTAACCTCAGCGCTTGGGCTATTCATTAATCCAAAGTAAATGTAAAATTCAGTCGAGTCTTTAAATCAAAATGTAACACTTTTTTTATGGCCCTTTTCTGCTTATGTAAATGTTGTCCCTATCTCCAGGCCTCCCTTATTTGCTTGGCAAATCCCTGGACACATGGTTTTCTCTGATACTGTATTTAGCTTGTATTGTCCCCTGAGATTTTCCTGCGAAGGCAAGAGCGACCCAAGAGCTCCACTTCCTCCCTGGCTCTGCCCAACCCCTTCTTTTTTTTTCTCCGAGTCGCGTGCCTCCTCCTCATTGGCTTGAAGGGCCCCCTTAGCTAGTTGGCAGAGGAATAAACTGTTACGTTTTCCTGCCATGAAATCTAGTTAAAATGAAACCTAAACCTACAGAGAATTATGTGGTGCAATATATGTAGTGTGCAAATCATGGAGTTGATGGAGGGTGTGGTGAAGTACAAGGGAAACCTTTCATCTGGGGGTCGGCTGGTAAACGGCAGAGAGGTGTGCAGTATTGTAACATGAGAGCTCTTTTAATACTTACTCCCCCATAGTTTGATTTAAAAATAGCCACGCCAACTGAGAGAGATTTGTCACATTGCCTAAGTGGAAGAGTGTTTAAACATGTACGTGTTATAAACCTCTCACTTCTCTCAATCCCCGTCCCCTCCTGCTGACACTGATTTGTCCAGGTTCAGTCTGTGTGTAAACATAATACGCCCTATAGAGTTGTTTAACAACTGTTCATATTGACCCACCCTCATATTGACGCACCATGTTTATTTTTTTTTATTTTTTTTTCCTGTCCATGAAAACACAGTTATTTGAGAAGTCGTGAAATGTCATTGTTTGTGTTTGCTCAACCAATTGTTTTACTACACCTTACTCCCTCTCCGCGTGGTCTTCTGCTCCCCTAATCACGTGGGCATGCTCTCGGCTGCCTTATGTTGATGTGACCTGACGTTGCCATTGTTAACTGTTGATTATTCGTTCCCTGCTTTTATCAGCCATCCCCTCTCATTCACATAACGAGTAATCCCTCCATTTTTTTTCTCTCTTCCCTTCCTCGTGAATAACCATCATCCTCAAACTCCCCCTTCTCTCAAAATCCTCACTTTTTCGCTGTCTCCTCTCCCCAATCATTCCATCTACTGATTCCCCATTCTCCACCGTCCCTCCTCTCCTCTTCTGTCCCCCTCCCTCCCTCCCTCCCTCCTCATCTCCTTCCCGTTCTGCCCCTCCCTCTCTGCAGGACTTCTGGCAGGTATGGGGTGTGTGCCGAGCAGCATGTGTGCACCTGAATGAAAAACTGCACTTTGTATTCTCTACCTACTCCCTCTTCTTCTGTCTCTGAATTGTTTTCTATCTTCTTATTACTCACTCTCTCACTCCTCTGTAGTAATATGGAGGGCACAGCTTTTTAGTGTTGTTAGTCCAGGGGAACAGCTAAATAAGTAGTTTTTCTGTATTTACCACATCTCAGCTTCAGCAAGTGTGAAACCAGAGTCACAGCCTCGGTTAAGTTTGTGACCGCCGCGTATAGGACGGCAGCCAAACTTTTTTCTTCCAATGAATCATTTCGAACAAGAAATCAGTGGACTGGTAATAAAATGTAGAATTTACATCTAGCTTTTCTCTCACAGGGTATACGTGCTGTAGGTGTTGAACACATCTTGATGAGGGGAGGACAGAAGTAGACCACCTCTGTATTTTCTCATACAATGAGGCCGATTATATCATGGCAATGGAAAGAATTGTTTCTGATTGGCTGGTCATCAATTTAACCACATTGCAAAACAATATTAAACCACAAATGACCCCACATTACGTATGATAACCAGGAGTTAGGTCTGTTTCAGAGACAACCGTTTTTAAACAACATTTAAAGATGGTTGATGAATGAGTACAGCTTGTCTTATTGCCTGTGGGAAGTTGCCATGGTATAAGCACAATAATACACTCAGATGTCCTTATATGGAAAATAACATATAAGGATGAGAAAACGCCACTCTGCCTTATCTGTTGATTTCATATACCAGGACACTTAAACCGCTTATAGCGCTTACATAAATGTGTATGAGTCAGTTCATTTGAGCATTTACTTGCTACTAGTTTCCAGAGATGCTCCAAAATGTTTCACCAGACTGCGCTGGAGAAACCTTTTGTGATTCAAATGCTTCTGATATACACATTTTATATCGGTACATGAAAATAAATGAGCCTTGACCTATAAGCTTTATCGACTAAATTATTTGGCCTTTTGAGCGAGTCTGAATGCCTCAGCCAGTCGGGATGACTCAAAGATAAGCCAAAGGGCAGGTTACTACCTGTGCACCTTATAATGACGGGGAGTGTCAGAAACAGAAATAGGCACACCCCGTTGTGTGTGTGCACTCGTATGCAAACTCAAACTCTATTGTTATGAGATGGTGCCCTTTGTACAGCGTGTTGAAGGCAGCTGCGTGCCAGGCCTTCCCTGCTGAATTATTGAAAGTGAAGACTTTATACGTTGCCTCTACAGGGATTATTAAACACTGCAGCACTTCTACATAATTTACACCCTAGCCAGTGCCCCAAAGTAAAGTTAACATACATGTATTGCCAAATTCTAAGCGGAACATCAAGTCTTGCAAAGCTGAGATGCGAAGAGCGGCTAAAATGAGTCATTCAATAGGAACTTGTATCGGTCAATGCCCAATCATAGCAGTGCTGTTCCCCTGCACTTCCTCTGTCTTGCTTTATAAACGCACCTTTTCTTCCTCATCCCTTCTATGAAATATCAGCTCTAGCTTTTCACATGCTTTGGCACTCTAGCCTTTTTCCCAGCATGCACTGCTCTATTGCCTGTGCCTCACAGAGAAAGTAGCTGGTGGTGGCGCCCCGTCTCTGCGCATGGTGGCCTTCACGGGGTTGTTTTGGACCCAGGAAATGGCTCTGTTAGCTAAACGTCGAGGCTGTATTGATGTGCTTGATAGCCCTCACAAATTCATCCTCTGGATTGTCCGGATGTCAGTGCTGCATGATTTCTGTCGAGCATGGTTTAGAGTCACTGAAGGCAGGACATCTAAAATGTATCCAAACTGTTCCCACATGCCGTGGCCTCTAAAGTCACGGCGTCTTCCGTGTGACCAGCGACGACCGAGTGCGGACACCTGTCACTCGGAGGGAGTGCGGGGGGAGGGGGGGGCTGCTCCGATGAAAACAAGCCTCTTTTGTCACGTTCACTCTTTCTGATTTCACAGGAAGCTCCCAGGGGCCGCAGTTTGGACAGTCGCCGCTCTATTACTCCATCTTTTCACACTGTCTTCTGTTCTCACATGCTTTCTTTGCCCTCTCTGTCAATGTTCGTCCCTATAAAGGCTAACGCACACATACACAGTCACACTCACACCTAGTCTTTCTCCGTCTCCCTCTGCTCTATAATCTACAGTAATAGAGGTTGGGTTGTCTGTACTCGTGGTCGGCTAAATCGGTTCCTCCTCTCCCCTTGTGAGACAGCTGCCATTCCTCAGTGACTGAAATCTGTTTATTGAGCGTTCCACATCAGGGTACGTTATTCTATTCGGTGTTCCCAGAATAATTACGAGTTATTAACAGTACACCTGCTTTGCAGTGACTCCTGGGACTAGAGGTGGAAAGCTAATTCATCAGTGTTCTCTCCGCCCACACACCCGCCCGCCTACAGACTGCAGTGTTTTTGTCCCAGAGTATCATCGCATACGAGCAGAAAATATTCACCCATGACCACTCGGATGGTCACGGATGAATTTTGGTTATGTGTGTTTTGGTAGTTCAAGGAGTAGGAAGTAGTGTAGAATAATTTAGTGTGTGCGGTCTTCTTCTTCTGGTGCCCACGTTGTAGGTGGTGTAGCACAGGCCAAGTGCACTTACACACGGTGAGAGCTTACAGTCGCCATTCAGAAATGTCAGGCGGAGGCCCGGGTTGACTTTTCCCCTCAAGCAGGTCATACCGAATTCCCTTTCCCTTGAAACACTTCTTTCATTGAACCTGTCAAAGTGACAGTAACCCCAGAGCTACCCCATCACACGAAGCCACGCAAAGTGCTGGCGGAGCAGCATAAATAACGAGACTGAAGCTAGCAGAAAGTGGATGGGTGATATCATTTTAGTAGCCAAGTGTCCAAGTTAGAAATCTGCAGTATAGTGTATTAAATTATGTGTCAATCAGTCACTTCGCCAACTGCCTGTTTCCTTTTATTACGACATGATGATGCTGGATGTCAGCGACGTGCGCCTTCTCGTCAGCACCGCTGTGATTTAACACCCATCAGTGTCATGCGGTAGATTTGATCATGTAAAAGTTGTTTATATTCTTCTGTTTTTGGATTTAACAATGAAATGTTAAAAAAGAGCTTTTTATGTAGTTCAAGTTTCCAAGTGTGCCACATCTTCATGGTGTGCTTAGAAAGTGTTCCTTCGGCTCGCGTGTGAAATGAGCAGAAAGAGATAACGCCTCTTTGCAGGCATGCCTCTGGCTGTACTTGACTTGCATGGGCCTCATTTGTTGGACTCTTTAAGTTCGGGTTAGTTTAATTTTGGCCACGGCAGCTATCAGGCTGCTCTGTCGCCCGGTGCACTGGAGAGATTAGCCGTGGCCAAGCCCATAACCCATAACGCAGGCTGTGTGCATATGAGAGCAGTACATTTGATTGCCCAGCCAGAAGCTCTGTCAGAAATGTGTTTTTGCCTCAGCTCACAGGCTAGTTGGGTTCTCCATCATCTGGCCCGTAGACTTGGCCAAAAAGTAGCTGACACATACAGACATATATGAACACATGAACAGGCTCAAGGCAAAGATGTAAAAAGAAATCACTCTCGCCTACACAGACGGCTACGAAGTTGACTCTAATCAACAGACACGCGCGCTGACAGACCAGGCGTAAGATGTTAATTAACTTGAGTGCTGCAGCAATTAGAATTAGTCATTTGAAGATCAGTGCTTTGGGAAAAATCTAAGATGGGTGTTAAATACAGACTCCAATGAAGTTGAGATCCTTTTAGTTTGCGACCGCATATTTGAAAGGCATAATGTCCTCTGGGTAGATAAATCAAAACTGAGGAAAGTATAAACCGATAAGATACAGAGTCCGGGGAATCAAGTAACCTAATAGGGATCTCTTGTAGGTAAAACGTGTTTTACCAGTTATCTGAATTATACATGCATTTGAAAGGCTTGTTGCCGGAGCACCTAACAAGTTCAGTGGGAATTTAAGGCCTTGCATCAGCGAAGGAAAGATAAAGAATGAAGAGTAGGTGAGACGGGGTTTCACAGCGGAGCTCCACGGAAAAGGCTTAAAAGCCAAGGTGAAAGCCCCAACACAGCGTGATATACACACTGCCATCCCTCTCTGTCTGCTGGAGAGTGTGCAGCGTTACATCATACAATTGTTGGAGAGATTTACAGCATGATAGCACATTGTGTATGTGAGAGAGAGCAGGGAGTGAAAGCTATACTGTACGCTCAGCAGTGACTCTGTGGCTGTAGTGGGCTCCTGAAAGAGAGACTCGTGTTCTCTTCTGACAGGAACACAGGCTGCGTCAGAGAAGACTAAAAGCTCCATGTTTGTGTGTTTATTGGTTCATTTCCATACACACCTTGAGATCTCTTTCATCAGCTGAATATGCTATTTGGCTCCTCTCTTTGGCCAATTATATTTGCTTTTTCGTTGAACATCACTTTGGCTATTCTGCGGGGGTGTTTTTGTCCCTGACTCGCCGGGAAAAAAAGGAGTTAGTATGCTTAATGTTCTCTGGGCCTCTGTTCTAATCATTATAATGAGGCCCAGTGTGTTCGTGTCTCGTGTGTGTAGCTTTCTGTGCAGGTGTGAGTACGCGCTTGCCCGTTGAAATACACATGTGCACGGTTGTGTGTTTTTTGGACTGGTGCTAGGACACAGGCCTGGAGTCTCTGTGTGTCATTGTTCCAAACTCGGGGGGGGGGCAATACCAACCTCTTTTACTCTGTTTTTACTCTTCTTTTTTTTTTTTTTCTTTGTGTACACACCTGTCCCTCTCTAGTATTATATTACACTCACCTGTATGTTTATGCCACAAAGAATACACATTTTTCCTTTTGTTCTCTCCCTGTCTCTGTCTCTGCCTCTCAACCACTAACACGGCTCCAAAAATAACTTTTCTTCTCTCTCACCTCCCCCTCTCTCTCCCACTCCCTTCTCCCTTTATACTGTAAATGTACAGCAGATACCATAAATAATAAATGTGACAGTAAAAACCACTATTTCATATATATATATATATATATATATATATATATATATATATATATATGTGTCAAGACACCAATTGGGAACAGTGATATATTTTAAAAGCTTATACCAATTCTTTAGCAGCGATTTCTGTTTATCATGAGGAGGGAGTCGGTTTATGGGGAAATAATGTGATGTTATGCTGTTAAGGGGGGTGCCACCCATTTTTTGGTATTCGGTATATGTTTTTCCTAATTAATTTAAGTCCATGTTCTTTTTAAGAGAGAAACCTGGACTCGCTTTCATTTGCGAATTTCACTCGGCATACAGCTCCATTGACTGATTGTTATAACGGACTTGTTAGTGGTGCTGCATCACAGTCTCACAGATGCAGAGACAGCGAGACATCATTTAATTTGAGTGGTATCCCCCAATTATCTTGTTTTGAGCAAGATACTTTCTGTGTGTGTGTGTGTGTGTGTGTGTGTGTACACTATGAATGCACATGCGTGTCTACTATGAATGCACATGCGTGTCTACTATGAATGCACATGCGTGTCTTTGTCGTTCAAGGCCCTGCTAAAGACAGCAGAGGCCACGCTGCTCTCTAACAGTTGTTTCTCCTCCTTCCTCCTCTGAATTGGACCTCTTACAGACGGAGGTAACTCCACATGGGCAAAGCGTGGCCCCGCCCCTCCCTCCTCCCTCGGCATGCTCTGTCCGTCTGTCCACTCTGTTTGATGGAGCGTCTTTCGGACGCTGTCTTTTCAAGTCTCTATCACTGAGTGTGTAGTGTGCATGTGTTAAGTCACTCTTTCATGCAATGCTGTGAATATACACATGCTGACAGAAAAACGTTAGTGAACTGTGTGTGTGTGTGTGTGTGTGTGGAAGAGAGAGCTAAAGTTGCTTTTGTTTTTAATGATTAATACATTTCGGTTGTGTCATCTATATGGTTAATCAATAGTGTGTGTTTGTGCCACAGTCTCTCGTGATGTTTTTCCTCTCTTTGTCAATTTCTCACTGTGAGTACGGCCTCTGGTGGATAAAGCATTTGGAACTGACTACAAACTAATTGCTTGTCACCACAACCTTGTCTTGCCTGTACGGCTTCATGTGTATGCAGCATTTGCATGATTGTTATTGTGAAAAACCGTCTCTCCATAACCATCCTTGTGTACCAGGAATATTACTGTGTGTGTGTGTGGAAGTATAGTAAGTGTGTACATTTCTGTATTTTGAACATAGCCAGACTCGGATTGAGCTTAACTCTCAGACGCACACATACACACTATGCTTACACACACACACAAAGCCACACCTGGGACTATTGTAAAAGCTGTAAGGCTTGTGCTGAATCATGTGAAATGTTTTTAATATATCTTTTTCTTCTCCGTCGACCTAAATGAGCAGAAGATCGCCCAGGAGAGAGAGAAGTTTGCAGATGAGGACAGCATATTTTTCACATTGGGAGAATGTGGCCTTATCTCCTTCTCTGACTACATCTTCCTCACCACTGTGCTGTCCAGTAAGTACTTTGTTGACTCCAAAGAGATCTAATGTTTCATATGCGACTCATCCCCTTCAATCCCGCATCCTTAAAATCTTACACACTGATCACAAATCAAATCCAAAGAAGAGCTTTTCATTTCCTTCTCTGTGCTGTTTTTTGTTGTTGTTTTTTTACTGAATCACTTTAACACAGCGATATTTTCCAATATGATATTATTCGCCAGGTTACAGAGCTGTCTGTCTGTTCAGTATGATCTCCAGGTTAATAATGTGTGTCTACCAAGCTAGCCGCCTTGGTGATGTTTCACAGAATCTGTTTGCTTGAGCTGGATCTAGCATTGGTGGTGAATACAGAGAGTTAATGTCACATGAAATTACAGTTCATAGTAATGAAAATAAGGCTCTGACTCCTTACTCTTTTAATGCCTAGTAAAGTCATATCCCAATATAGCTTAGCTTGACCATTTTATATAATTCGTTCACATGGAGAAAGTCTCTGGGGATGTTTTCAAGGAAAAGTCATTTTTAAGCAGACCCGACAGTGTACTTTATGGTTGGTTTCAATCCATTTAACACAACCACAAAAATTGTGCAAAGGAGGATTTCACCTAACAGACACACACGGGTTCACGCCTGGTGGTCATACATATTTACTGCTTTTATGCAGTTATGAATCCTTCAAGATAAGACTCAATTAATCTTTAATGTATCCCTTGAGGGTGTTGGTTTGCTAAAGCAAGAATTGTTTATCGTTGTATACAGTAGTAAAATTGAAAATAATTTACTGAAAAGATGTTGTATAAGTGTAAATAATATTGCGTTCGCTCTATATTGAATCAAATAAACAGTGTTGACATTATAGCCCTTGTGCACACTGTCCAAAAATGGGCAGCACTGTGTATAAACCGGAAGTGGGTCAGATATTTAAAGGTCAATAAAGAGTTATTATGATGTAAAAATGTACCAAAGAAAGCTTAAATATAATGGCCTAAATCGTTACATGATTTTCTAAGTAAAATGCTTATATACATGCAATATGTGCAGTATCTGATAGTTGTACATGTTAAAATGATAACATTAATTTTTGTATTATTCTAGATATAGATACAGGATTTTAATTACATATAATATGTGAATGTATAGTTCATACATCTGATCACTTCAAGAATCCTACAGAGGGCCAAAGAAAATGTTAATATGTTCACATTATTCAATTCAATGTAGTTCTATAGCATCGAATCATAACGGATGTTATCTTAAGACCCTTTTCATATAGAGCAGGTGTATATCTTAGTCTATAAATTACCAAGACCCAACATTCCCTCATGATCAAGCACAGGGGCGATAGAGGCAAGGAAAGAAAACGGATAGAAACCTTGGGCAGAACCCGGCTCTGGGTGGGCGGCCATCTGCGTCGGCTGGTTGGGTAGGAAGAGAGAGAGAGATGAAGAGAGAGGAGCTGTCTCTATAAAACTCTAAATGGAAGTAATGTTTGTCTAACCATTCGCTTTTGTGTTTGTTCTGTCATTATCAGACTGGGTGCTAACACTGTGAACTCAGCCTTGTTATCCTGCTGTACTGAAAACTAATTTCACTGTCTCTGGCCGTGTGGTCATTAAAGTGGCGTGGGCGTTTAGTAGCAGAAGAACAGCGAATGCCATTTGCTGTCCATGGAAGAAGAAACAAAAACATTTTGTATTCCAGATCTGTACAGTCTGGCGGCTGTAGAGCATCTAAAGTGCCCCATGTTGCACCACTGGAGGCTCCAGTGTGACGTGCCATTTTCATATTGTGCCGTATTGATTTCAGAATGTGTTTTTGTGTCCCGTGGTGTCCAGCTCCCCAAAGGAACTTTGAGATTGCTTTCAAGATGTTTGATCTGAACGGTGATGGAGAGGTGGATCTGGAGGAGTTTGAACAGGTAACTAGCCACACACACAAACACGCACACAATCAGCATATTGAAAGAGACATAAGGTTAAAACAGCCAGGCCACACGTTGGGACTGTGCTATATCTACAGTGGCGACTGATTGCATTACAGTAACCATTAACTCAAACTGACAGGCACTAAAGGAAGGTTGATGTGCAGCACTGTGACATTTTCTCAGAGGGAAAAGATAAGTGCTGTGCTCGGCACTCTGTAATATATCATGATCTCTACCCCTGGATGTGGTGGGGTTTATGATGTACAGTAGTATGTGTACAGTATTGTTTGTATAGAGGTTTTATTTTAAGTTAAACCTCATTCTGTAAGAAAATTAATGAAAGATGCTTTTAATTGTAATATGAAGCAACCAAGTGATCTGCTTCTACAAACCGTAGAGGCTTTTTATTATTGCCGGTTGTATGATAACATCCTTTTTAAAAACAATTAATGGCTTATTATAAGTAAATGGTCACAAGTACTTCTGACACCTATTCTACACCATCATCCTGGCTGACATGGGACCTCTCAATCCTTAGGTCCAGAGCATCATTCGTTCCCAGACCAGTATGGGCATGCGACATCGCGACCGCTCCACCACAGGAAACACGCTGAGGACGGCCGGCTGCAGCTCTGCTCTCACCACCTACTTCTTTGGAGAAGACCTGAAGGGGAAACTTACCATCGGCAGCTTTCTGGAGTTTCAGAGGAAACTGCAGCATGATGTGCTCAAACTAGAGGTAATGAAAGAGGAGGAATAGAGTACTCTGAGTTTTCATCAACTTTAAGGTTTAATGTACTATTGCTTCCAATTATAATAAATACATGTGAATGCTACAGCTTAAATCTTAGTCTCCGCTGCAGCTATTCAGGGTCTAGCCTATGATAATTGACAGCGGATAGCTGTAAATAGTATTGTCCTTGTTACATTTAGTCCCCCGGTAAACACGCAAATAAACCCCCAAAAAATGTGAGGAGGCGAGTGACAGGTGAACGTTGTGTATGAAACAAATTAAAACCAGTGTCGAGGATGACCGAAGCGCTATTCGGATTGTCTGTCAGCACTGGCCAGTGTCAGTCTCTCAAAGCTGGGACATTTGGTTATAAAAGCCATCTTCTGTCTGCTCAGTGACACCAGACCTCTCCCCTGCCTCTACAGTTACAGCAACCGATCAGTGTTGTTGAGCATATGGTTATTCTGTTTAATTAGCGTGGGTAGTGCCTGACTGATCGCTGAACCGCAATGGGCGCCGTCATCTGACGCTCCAAGAATAGGACAGGAGTCGGAGCATCTGCCAGAAATGCGAGGGAAATCATAACACCACAGATAAGGAGGACACCAACATGGATAATACAATATAATTCCTCCAATTCACTGCTCTGTTTGATTTGCTGACCCTGCAGCTCACCCAAGGCCATGTTTCACCAGCTGCCAGGTGCTCAGCTACGTTCTTTTATTCTTTTCTTAACTTTTATGGTTCCCCTTGTTGTTGAAATCCCAAACAAGCTGGATATGCAAAAAGGTTTCAGAGCATCATGTATAATTTTTTTTTTAAATGCAGTAAATCAAACAGAAATATCAAAATAATCAGAGCTACTGTCCTTAACAGGGTTCGTACGGTCATGGAAAACCTGGAAAAGTCATGGCATTTTAAAATGGTTATTTCCAGGCCTGAAAAAGTCCTTGAAAAAAAAAAAAGTTTTGGAAAAGTCATGGAAATTTGTTATATTTATATGTTCATGTCGTTCATTTACGCTGAGTTTAAAATAATCAATATGCTTTTAAAAGAAAGTCGCTCAAAATATAAGCAGGCGTCCCATTGTTGGTTTAAATACTACATTTTCTCACTTTTTCATGTATACACCGAGATTTCACAAAATGTTTGGTCATGGAAATGTGGTTTAAAGTCATGGAAATCCATTAGTCAAAATGTGTATGAACCCTGTTAAGCATGTCCTGCCATCATCTTTACTGTTTTGGTTCACTCTCACCGCTCCAATAATGTCGTTTTCAGCAGAAAAGGCACCAAAAAAAAGTTAAACCACTACGCTACCTGCTCATCACCTACTTTAATGTGACTTTGCCTGACAACAGGTAGATCCTCTGCGGGTGCATGAACGGTCAAGTCACCCCTGAAATCTTTACTCCGGGCTTATTTCTGCTCAGTCATGAGCTGCCTCTCACAAGTGCGACAAATTACCATTTTGAGAGGTCGGCATGTTCAGAGAGAGAAAGAGAGAGAAAGAAGGGAGGGAGCTGCATAGCCTCAGACATAAATCGACTGGATTGACCTGACACAGCCACGGCCCACTGCTGTTAAGCCATGCTCCAGTGGAACATTGTTAAAAAAAAAAAATACAATAAAAGCATGCACATGCAGATTTAGTGTCGCCAATGCCAGCTCCAAGCATGATTCAACTTGAAGCCTGACACCAGTATTTACCGTTTCCCATCTCGCCATGCCCTCCTCCTCCTATTAATGTGTTTGTCCCTCTGCACGGCACTCAGTCTTCATCTGTCTCTCTCCTACACTACAGTTCGAGAGGAACGATCCTGTGAACGGCAGAATCAGCGAGAGACAGTTTGGGGGTATGCTGCTGGCCTACAGCGGCGTCCAGTCTCGGAAACTCAAGCAGATGCAGAAGGGCTTGAAGAAGATGTTTAAGGATGCACAGGTAGATACGCGCGTGTTCTTCTTCACGCTTCTACGGTGCTCTGAGATAAGTGATTGGTGCTTTGTGGTTATATATATGGCGCTAACTAAGTGGACTACATGTGAGGATGCGTGACAGACGGTGTGTGTGTGTGTGTGTGTGTGTGTGTGTGTGTGTGTGTGTGTGTGTGTGTGTGTGTGTGTGTGTGTGTGTGTGTGTGTGTGTGTGTGTGTGTGTGTGTGTGCCTGAGGGGGGAAAAGAGATTGTGCTGGGACATTGATAGTGTGTGAGACAGACTGGATGTAAGGTAATGCATCACCTGGAGAGGACAGCCTGACATTATCCACTTGACTGACACTTACTCTCTCCCACTCCTCTACCTTCCACTATCTCTGTTTGACCAAATACAGAGAAGCCAGTGCTGAGCAGCAGGACATAAATACTCCATCTCTCTTTGAGCTTCTTGATAAAGCCTTCAGGCTTTGTCCTCCTGGGTTGCTCTTCTATCAATAAACAACTTAAGGAGTCAGTTTAGTTATTATACTCAGTTAGTATAATTATTTAGTTTCAATCAGATGCATGGTTTCTTGCAAACAACAGTTTTCACATTGCTCTAAGCAACTAAAATGACTCTGCTGGGATCGACCAAACAGAGGAAATAATTTAAAAATATTTAAGATGCAGAAGGCTCGGAGCCAACATCAGTATATACCTATCCAGCTCCCATTTCCTCACCGTAATGAGCCGCATCAGTCAATTGATTGAAGATACGCCCATGCATATCATATATCCCCCAGAAGTGATGCAGCAAAAACACATCCCTTTTTATTTTTTTACCCCCCAAAGATGGTAAGCATCACATGAGCCTTAATAAGGCACAATTGATGGTTAAATGCAGTGTTTAGTAGAGAAAAGAAAGAATGAATGAATATATACTTTATTAATCCCCAAGGGGAAAGTTGTTGTCAGAGTAGCAGCAATTTACAGACTGAAATCAACATATTAAAAACAACAACAGGGATGAGATATATACTAAAATAGAAAATAAAAATAGCAGGGATGAAAACTGAAAGCTGGGACGTTACCGTGTCTCCAAGGCATTACAAAAGACGAGGCTGGTGCTGCCAGAGTGGTGTCTCTCTAAGGAATTAAACTGCAGCCCCCCCATCGCTTGTTATCCCTTCTTTTTCCAGGCTGGTGTGTGTCTCTCAGCATTGGCATAACCTGTAACGTAACTGAGAAAAGTGTTATTTACAGCCTGAGACCAGCTGCTCACTTTTCTTTGCAAATGAGCTCATCAGCAGTGTGGCAGCTGTGTGACGACGCGTCTCTGTTTGTCTGTGCATTTGTGTCTTTAGACCGTCTGTTCTGTCTTTCCACGGAACGCTGTTCATCCACGTGTGCCGACTGCCTCTGCCCACCGCCTCTTGTCATTTGTGTCACACTGCTGCTCTTAAAACGTATTGTGCGGTCTCTTGTAGTGACAACGTTAGGCTCGTTTTTTGTAATGATCGGGGAGCTCTGGTGGCTGAGGCAACAGCAGGAATGATTTGTTTCTGATTTGTCAAGAGTTTCTCACCAGACTCATTTTGTACGTCTTCCCATCTTGTGCAGGGCATCACTTTTGAGGAGGTGGAGAATTTCTTTACCTTCTTAAAGAATGTGAACGACGTGGACACAGCCTTAAGTTTCTACCACATGGCTGGAGCCTCCATAGACAAAGGTACACCCACGTTTGCCCTTTTCCTCTGACATGCTCACTTTCCTCCATAATTACTCCCTTTTAGACTCAACTGTTGTCACTTTCACTCGCTGTCTCTCAGAGCTGTTAACACTTCGTCAGTCAGGCTTCCCACCTCTCCTTTTGCCTGGCTTTGGTCCCAATCCTTGCTCATCCATTTTTGATCGTGGTGTCCATCCAATCATTTATCAACCGCGTCTTTCTCCAGGCCTGCAGGAGAAAGCGCGCTTAAACCCAAGAACCTCGAACATGACGGTTCATTTTGCAGGCTTACCAATGCTCACGGACATAAGCCAGCATCATCATCACTGAGGGGAAGGAGAGCAGGGTTGGGACTGGGCTGACCATCACGACCTGGTGGCTCCAGGATGGTGTATGTCACCTGTAAGCTGGAGGATGACAAAAGCTTAACCAACACTTCTAAAGTACCCTAAAGCAAGACGCTAACATAATACTCCAGCTAGCTCTCACTGAGCAACTACTTTGTTAGAAATACAACAAAGGAGCGACTGGTGCATCTGTTAAAAGTGCAGCTCAACAAACATACATTGTTTGTATAAAGGATCAGACAATAATCTGCCTTTCCCATCATCTCATGAGCAACCGCAATATGATTTCATGCTGGGGTGCTCGTTTCCAGTGTATGGGTTCAGCTGCAATAACAGTAACTGTGTGTGTGTGTGTGTGTGTGTGTGTGTGTGTGTGTGTGGGTGTGTGTGTGTGGGTGGGTGGTAGAGGGGTATTGAAAACATCCGGCTGCTGTCGGTTTGTTGGGAGCTGTCAGGCACCCCGTTGGCCGTGCAGTTAAACCGTCTTCACACCCGTCAAGCCTTAAACTTTAAGGAATACTTCGCCCACAATATGATCTTTTTGTTTGTCAGTTACTCGCCTCTTGTTGCCTCGAATCCCTAAAGAAAGCTTTGCTTTTCACGCATGCCTCCACGGGGAACGGTGGCTCAAAAAAAAATAACTGTCACACAACTCGTGCAGTACAATCCGAGTCATCTATCCAGGTGATCGCTCACGCAGCGCGCCAGCGTCGGACTGTTCATGCGGACGTGTTTTAAATCCTATGGTAAGTTTTCTTCAAGAATTCAAGGCAACACGAAGTGGAAAAGGTCATTTTGTGGATGAAGTATTCTTTTAAGGAGCGCTTATATTCCTCTCTCCTCTTTTACATCTTTTGTGTCTCTCTTTTCTGTCTTTCATCTCACTCTGATGATTTCACACCCTTTTAGTACGGTTTCCCACATGTGGGTGTTATCTGGAACTGCTCATTGTTGAGGGTAGAAAAGAAGGCCACTAATGAGATTCTTGGTGGAGTGATTCAGCCGGGTTCTTTTTTTGTCTTGCCATTTGCGGGGAGATTTTTGTTGAGATTTTATCCCTTTCATCCCCACCCTCTTCCTCATACTCCTCTGTTTCTCTTTAACTTCGCTCCTCCACTTGTGTGCCTTTTTGAAGTCTGAGACTAGGTACGTTTTCACCATCTTATTATCTATTTGTTTTTCTGAAATGACCCCATAGGCTTTTTTTTTCATTCCCCTCAGCCAGTCTCCTTTTAAGCGAGATGTCTTGCTATCCGCTCCTCCTCTTCCTCCTCCTCCTCCTCCTCCTCCTCCTCCTCCTCCTCCTCCTCCTCCTCCTCCTCCTCTCAGCCCCTTTCTCTCTCTTTCACTGTCAGATAAAGTCTGAATGGAAGTCCTGCCTGCTATCGATCACAAGCAGTTTGACTCGACACACATTCTCCTCCACATGAGACATTTATGAGCCGGCTTGTGTCACACGCACTTCTATTATTCTCTTCCACAAATGGTGAATCTCTCCGTCTGTGGTTTCCTCCCCCTCGTCGCTCAGTCACCATGAAGCAGGTGGCCCGCACCGTGGCCAAAGTGGAGCTGTCGGACCACGTGTGTGACGTGGTGTTCGCTCTGTTCGACTGCGACGGTAAGTCCCTGGCTGACTATATTCATGGGAAGCAAATAAAACCTCAACTGACGGGTGGAAAATCATCAATAAATGAACGTCGTCTCCTCCCCTCACTTCCTCTTCCTCTATTATTCTGTCATCTCGCCCCCTGTCCATCATCCTTTCTCTCCCTCCTCCTCCTCTTCTCTCCACCTGTCTGTCTTCCTCAGGGAACGGAGAGCTTAGTAATAGGGAGTTCATAGCAATTATGAAGCAGCGGCTCATGCGCGGGCTGGAGAAACCGAAGGACATGGGCTTCACCCGGCTGGTGCGGGCCATGTGTAAGTGTGCCCAGGACACGGCCTGGGACTTTGCCACACCGAAGACACAGTAGACACTGCGTGTGAAGAAAGCAGCAGCATCAAAGACCTTCACTCTCAACTGGTCTCCACGCTTCAAACGCACAATTAAGGCAACGGACTCATTCGGACCGCAGCTCTGAGCTGCATCTTCAACCATTAACGCATGTTGCTGTAGTTCAGACTATCAATAAAGTGACTGGAGCATGCTGACGCGGCACTCTGTCCCTCTAGCACGCCTGTCCAAGGCATCGTGGGTATTTGTATATATTAAAATTATTATTATTTCTGCCATGTTCTATTGAGGAATGCAGTGTCAGCAGGTAACTGTGATCCCTTGTCAAACGCAAAGAAAACGCTCTTTTATATTTGCATTTAACATGTTTTACTGCAAAAGAATCCATCTTATTTGACCTTCAGCTGTGTGAACGCTGCAGTATGTCTGTTCTACACGGTAAACGGAGCGTAGGTATTTCTTTGTGGGACAGAGAGCAGACGTCTGTAATCTTGTTAGCGCCTCTTCATCCCGTCTGCTGGCTCCAAGTGCGTCTTCATTTTGTCCCTGAAAAGATCAATGATGCTCATCTTGTACTGTTCAGAGTGTGTATTCTTCTAATTATTATTGCCCACTGAAACACTTTATAAAAGACGGATGTTAAAAGAAATGCAATATTAAAGATGTTTTTAATAAATATAACTATGTAAAAGTGATTAAGCTTTATTTATGAGCGCCTGTGTTCCGCTTGACGCGTAAATTGGATTGTTGTCCTGCCATGTTCTCATTTTTGCTCTTTGAGGCTGAAGGGAGAAGAACAGTC
The DNA here is from genome assembly GCA_038501785.1 of Myoxocephalus aenaeus. NCBI lineage: Eukaryota > Metazoa > Chordata > Actinopteri > Perciformes > Cottidae > Myoxocephalus > Myoxocephalus aenaeus. Next base: position 2,869,762 of record JBAMJR010000028.1, on the reverse strand, counting down.
GGGGATTAGTGAGACTAATCTGTGGCGCACCGAGGAAGTCATTTGTCGTGTGTAATGAAATTGGGTGTAACATTTCAAAGCAAAGCAAAACTCTGTGTGTGTGTGTGTGTGTGTGTGTGTGTGTGTGTGTGTGTGTGTGTGTGTGTGTGTGTGTGTGTGTGTGTGTGTGTGTGTGTGTGTGTGTGTGTGTGTGTGTGTGTGTGTGTGTGTGTGTGTGTGTGTGTGTTGTCAGCAGTTTTGTCTAATTGAAATGGACAGGATGAGCAGTCCTTGGCCTCTGCTGCCCATTTAAAATATTGTCCTGCAGCCCCTCATCGCTACACACTGCTGCATTGGCCTGAAACACACACACACACACACACACACACACACACACACACTGCGACTGACACACAGAAGGGTGCTCCGCTGTGATTGCTGGGCAGGAGAATAGGTTGAAGGGCCTCTCAGTATTCCTCACCCAGGTTCTTGTCGGAGCTTAAGTCTGGCGTTCCAATCACACGGATCGTAAAATGATTTTTTTTATCAACTTTACAACACTTTCCGGTAAGAACCACGTATTTCCAAATCATCCACTTTTCATGAGCGAAAAATTAATGTTTTCCTGTTTGTGAAAATGCATTTCTTTAAGATAGTCCAATGGGGTTTTAAATGTTGAGATCCCAATAATAACACACAATCCTTTTTCTTTTTTTTCAGAAAGATTTTAAACTTCCCAAAATAGGATTTGGTTTTCTTTCATCTGCTGTAGAGCCTTGCCCACCAGCACTTCCTTCATCATAACTAGTTCTGCTGATACTGGGCAATTATTATGAAAATTGGGCGTTATGCAGTCAAATTGTCGTATCCAATCATCAAAACCCCCCAAAACAATCTATTTATCTTGATATAAAAACATAAAAGCTGCTAAAACCAGTGATTGTACTCGATAAATGACTTTCACAACTAATTTACTATAAAAGAAATGTTGATTAGTTTTCTCTCAATTCATAATAAACTATTTTATTCCAGCACTGATAGCCGCAAAGCCAAACACTGGTTTCTTCTGCTTTAAAAAGCCTCAGGACTCAACTGGTCGTGTCTTCGAAGACTCCAATGTGCTGCCGGGATTAAAATTGCCCAACTGCATCGTCTCTCTCAACAACAGGTCCATCTGCACTGAGAGATTGCCCGGTAACAGTAACGGCTGTACAGGAGCTGTAAGGCAGACCCCTCCTCCTCCTCTCAGCACCTCAGCTGTGTAAACCCCAAGTGAGCGTGCTGTCAGATCTCCCTGCTTGGTGAGCACTGAAGCAACGCTCGGTGGTTAACTGTTGTCAGACTTTGGAAAGGGGGCTATATTTGGAGTGACTGCAGACCTCCCTCCTAAATCAACAGCTCTTTGTGTGTCGGCACAGAAACGTACACGCCATCTCTGGAGACTCCTAAACCGGAGGGACGGTGCTCATGCTGTTTGCCAAGTGTGCCGGGGAATTAGGCTTTTTCCTCACACTGGATGCAGCGAGTGTGTGCTCCATATGTTGTGTATTATACGTTAATGCAAAAATAATGAACTATATTTATTATTTATTGCAGAAACGTGAGAACAGAGTTCATCCAGTCAGCTTAGGCTAAAGTGTACAGCCAAAGGATCACTTTGCCCGCTTCTCCATAAGGTTTTAAAAAGGATAGATAGATAGATAGATAGATATAGATAGATATAGATCTATATATCTATATCTATATATATCTATATATATATATATATATATAGATATATATCTATCTATATCTATAGATATCTATAGATATAGATATCTATAGATATCTATAGATATAGATATATAGATAGATATCTATATATCTATAGATATATATATATATCTATCTATATATCTATCTATATATCTATCTATATCTATAGATATATAGATATATCTATCTAGATATATAGATATATAGATAGATAGAGATATATATATCTATATATATATATAGATATATATATATAGATAGATATACACAGTAACACAGGGCTTAATTAAGTTATTAACTATCATTGGTTACCAAGTGAAGCTTTATCTCTGAAGCCAGATTATTATACTGTTTTTTTCTTCCTTTTTTTCTTCACATTTGTAATGTGGCCTACCTGTGGGCAGAACGTTTTTATTTCATAAAACACAAGTGACTGAATAAAAGACCTAATTGAGTTGCAGTATAGTATTGAAATAAATAGGTGATCAATTCATAAGATCTGCTTGGTAAAACAATAAGACACATCCTGCATGTCTCCACACTGAACACTCTGGGCAGGTAAACTGAACCATTAAAAAGTTATTTAATAAATATTCTAAAACGTAAGTAAACTCAATTTCATATATTCTATATTAAATCAGACACTGATGTCAGTGCTGTGTATTACATCTTTTTTTCCACCAAAAATGATGTGCTGGTTAGGGGTTACACTGCTGAAAAAATATTTCACAGGGGGTACATCACAGAAAAAAGGTTGAGAACCACCGAGTTAGAGTTGCACTCCCCTGGTGATGTCATCAGGGTGAGCTCCCCTTGGGCTTGGTTAATGGAAGTGTAAGGTTTGGATCTTACACTTCCCTCTGGAGCTTGACCCATATTAGCAGCCACCCTCAACTGTCCCATGGCAAGTAATAAGCCGTCAGTTCAGTTTGTGAATTGACAGCTTATTAGCTCTCGCGCTACCCGACTGCCATCTAGTGGCGTCGATGAAAGTTTAGGGAGGGCTTTTCTCTTGTTCACTCTGCTTCCCCTCCAGAGAAATAGTTGCTTCCCTAATATTCCTTTAATAAAGAAAAAAACTCTGCTACATCACCACTGAAAACATGGACACCATCCCCGTTTATACGTAGGTAAAAACACAGCAAAATTAGAAACCAAGGACACATTAGCATCAGTATTATTTGAAGTAAAAAAAACAACAACAAAAAAACACCAATATTTAAGCATTTAGGTTTTAATTACAACTACAAGAATGAATAAAAAGTTAATGAACAAACGTTCATACAGGAAAATCAAATAGTTGAAACGCACACATACCTGTTACGTTGGCGAATAATACATTTCATACCACTGATGAACAGATTAGGGATGGTTCAACAGAAGTATCGTATCAGAAGAAATGATTATTTCAAAGTAAAATGGCTTGAGAATAGGATGGAAAAGACCACCTGAGGTCTTACACATTTAAATGGAATACAACTTAATAAATACACAGTATAAAACTCAGTTCTACTCCAAATGTTTGTGTAATGTAAAAAGAAAAAACAGCACAGAGCCCTCTCCACTCAAATGTGGCCAAATAAAAGTTGACAAACCAAACGAACTTGTAGAACCCATGTTATCCATTAGAAGTCATTACCAGCCTTTTCCCAACACTACTATAAAGAACACGGCGCGATGCATGGCTGTCATTCATACGTAGACAAATGAGAAAAACGTACAGGTTGACAAAGTCATAAGTCAAAAACTAAAAGGGCCCAACATACACTGGAGTTATTTTCCATTAACAGGTGGCCTGCAGCCACCTAGTGGCTATAAGTTGTAATGTCACATGCATGTCAACCTTTAGCAGTACAGTTTTAAATCACAGTTGGGGGACACCTCTCTCTTGCTGCCAAAGCTCCACTAACCGTTGCTGATGATCAGAGAAACAAACCAACGCCATCCATAATGATAGTGATGATAGAGGACCGTTTACAGGGGGAGAACGCAGACAGCGGATAGTCCTGATCACAGGTACAGTAACGTTCAGGTGGGAGGGGCCAGATTGTCCTTAATCACTGTCAAACTTAATAGAGTTGACTGACTGGGAGATGGCTCCGCCGCAGTAGCTTCCCCTCTTCTTCTTTGTCTTTTCTTGGCGGAATGACTTGCCTTTTGTCAACCTGAGCGTGTCGTTAGCTCTCTGGCCCCAGTCCCCTCTGGATCCAGCCTGGAATAGCAGAGACAAAATGAACATGTTTGAGAGTAAATTATTAGAACACTAGGATCATTAATGGCTTGTACGAATGCTCACAGCGGTTACTGAGCTTACCTTTGCATCAAAAGAGTTGTCTTGCAGACGGGGATCCACTTCTACGTCTTCTTCTCTTATTCTACGGAATGGCAGGTTGGACGTCTGAAAGACAAGTCATTTCCATCAAATTATGGTTCCTCCCCTTCAGGAAACTCAGACTAAGTTAATGTATAGCAGGCTTTATTTACCCTATTGGCTTTAGGAAACGTTTGTGGTGTGGTGGTTATTTTCTTGGTTTTCGGTGTATTGACTTCCGTCTCTTCACTTTCTGCTGATTCATCTTTTTTTCTCTTTCCATTGGTACCTGCATACATCAGAGGGAAAAAAGTTACTTGTGCTGCTATTATAAGTGGAGGCCATTTCTGAATCAGTCAACAATGTAAGTGTTGCATGAAATTGTGCAACATTTAAAAGACCAGTAAAAAAAAATGGATATTGGCTTTTTGAGGGATCTGTGCCGTTAACAGGGAAATCAAATGTATCAACGGTTAAGTGGCCACATCAGTATTTGTTCGGGACTCACTATTTGTCACAGGGGTGGTGGGTGCTGTGGCTGCCCTTTTTGGTGCTTCCTCTTCGTCTGATGAACTGTCTGAGGAGCTGCTGCTCTCCTGAGGTTTAGAAGCAGGGGTCGTCTTGGGTGTTGCAGCAGGTGTAGCGGGTTTCACGGTACTTTTACTAGCTGCCTCTTCCTCGTCAGAGCTGCTGTCACTGGATGAGGACTCGGCTGGCTTTACTGGAGTCTTTGGCGTTGCCGCCTTGGGTGTTGCAGTCTTTCCATTGGTGAGTGCAGGCTTAGCAGGGGTGGCCTTGGTCTCCGTCTCTGAATCAGAGCTGTCCGAGCTGCTATCCCCAGCCTTCTTTGTTGGAGCTGCAGCTGCCTTTGTGACTTTGGGCGTGCCAGCAGGGGCCGCTGCTGCCGGAGTTTGTTTCTTGACTGCCGGTTTGGCTGCCTCATTCTCAGAGTCTGAGCTGTCAGAGTCTGAGCTGCTCTCTGCTGCAGCAGCAGGCTTTGCTGCAGGAGTAGCTGGTTTTGCTGCAGGAGTAGCAGACTTTGCTGCTGCAGGCTTAGCCTTGACTGCTTCATCTTCAGAAGAGGAGTCAGAGTCTGAGCTGCTTTCGGCTGCTTTCGGCTTAGGTGTAGCAGGCTTTGCTGCAGGTTTAGGTGTAGCAGGCTTAGCCTTGACTGCTGCTTCATCTTCAGAAGAGGAGTCAGAGCTGCTCTCTGCTGCAGGTTTAGGTGTAGCAGGCTTTGCTGCTGCAGGCTTAGCCTTGACTGCTGGTTCATCTTCAGAAGAGGAGTCAGAGTCAGAGCTGCTTTCTGCTGCTGCAGGCTTTGCTGCAGGCTTTGCTGCAGGCTTTGCTGCAGGCTTAGGTGTAGCCGGCTTAGCCTTGACTGCTGCTTCATCTTCAGAAGAGGAGTCAGAGCTGCTCTCTGCTGCAGCAGGCTTTGCTGCAGGAGTAGCAGGCTTAGCTGCTGCAGATTTAACTGCTGCAGGCTTAGCCTTGACTGCTGCTTCATCTTCAGAAGATGAGTCAGAGTCTGAGCTGCTTTCTGCTGCTGCAGGCTTTGCTGCAGGTTTAGGTGTAGCAGGCTTTGCTGCAGCAGGTTTAGCCTTGACTGCTGGTTCTTCGTCTTCAGAAGAGTCAGAGCTGCTTTCTTCTGCTGCAGGCTTAGGTGTAGCAGGCTTTGCTGCAGGCTTTGCTGCAGGCTTAGGTGTAGCAGGTTTAGCCTTGACTGCTGGTTCTTCGTCTTCGGAAGACGAGTCAGAGCTGCTTTCTTCTGCTGCAGGCTTAGGTGTAGCAGCCTTTGCTGCAGGCTTAGGTGTAGCAGCCTTTGCTGCAGCAGGTTTAGCCTTGACTGCTGGTTCTTCGTCTTCGGAAGATGAGTCAGAGCTGCTTTCTTCTGCTGCAGGCTTAGGTGTAGCAGCCTTTGCTGCAGCAGGTTTAGCCTTGACTGCTGGTTCTTCGTCTTCAGAAGAGTCAGAGTCTGAGCTGCTCTTTGCTGCAGCAGCAGGCTTTGCTGCAGGAGTAGCTGGTTTAGCTGCTGCAGGCTTAGCCTTGACTGCCGCTTCATCTTCAGAAGAGGAGTCAGAGTCTGAGCTGCTCTCTGCTGCAGGAGTAGCTGGTTTAGCTGCTGCAGGCTTAGCCTTGACTGCTGCAGGCTTAGCCTTGACTGCTGCAGGCTTAGCCTTGACTGCTGCAGGCTTAGCCTTGACTGCTGCAGGCTTAGCCTTGACTGCTGCAGGCTTAGCCTTGACTGCTGCTTCATCTTCAGAAGAGGAGTCAGAGTCTGAGCTGCTCTCTGCAGCAGGCTTTGATGCAGGAGTAGATGGTTTCGATACTGGCTTAGCTGCTGGCTTGACTTTCACCGGTTCATCCTCAGAGGAGTCCTCTGAATCAGAGCTGCTCTCAGCTTCCTTTGTTGGGGGTTTAGGAGCAGCAGGCGTCGACGTGTCTGCAGATTTAGTGGCAGGTTTGGCTGGAACTTCATCTTCAGAACTGCTTCCTGAATAAACATAATATTAAAATGTAAATAGACAGTAATGTACACTAAGTTGCCAGTTTATTGGTACACCCAGCTAAAATGATTACTGTGCAAAACAGCTCTGTAACAAATAATTTCACCGTATAAAACAGTTTCAACAAAAGCTGAATCCCATATCAAGGTAGAATGGGACCGTTGTAATTAGACTGCATTAGTTTTAACTGGGTAAAGCTACTAATCTGGCAACTGGAGTGTATGACACAAAGCAAGGGTAAAATGGAAATAATTTCATAACTCATGCTGGACTTTAATGATGAAAACTAGCCTTGACAAAATGGTAAAACAGGCAAAGAGATTAACATAAATTAAACTAAAATAATTCAAGCTATTACACTTTTACAGAAATGCCTCTCACATGATCAAAATCTAGTGTCTATTACCTGAGCTTGAGGACTCGTCTTTCTTTGCTGGGGTCTTGGCCGCTGCAGGTTTAGCTGCAGGCTTCTTTGCCACCTTTTCATCCGAGCTTGAATCTGGAAAAAAGACGGGCAAGAGGAAAAACATTAGTCACGTGTTTGACGGCAGGGATTTTTTTTGTGCAGATGATCCGATTATTACCTGAGCTCTCAGAGCTGGACTGCTTCTTTGCAGCGGGTTTGGGCACCGCAGATTTGGCAGCCGTGGCTTTTGCCGGTGCAGGTTTTGCTAAAGATTACAATGCTGTTAGACTTGGCATTATGAACACTGATACTTCAAAGTTGGAAAAGGTGGGCCCCTCTTACCAGCTACTTTTTTCTCTTCTTCCTCGTCACTGCTGTCTGAGGAGTCGCTGTCCTTGGCCTTGCTGGCTGCTGGTGCCGCCTTGACCGAAGCAGGAGGTGGGACTGCACTGTATGCACCTGCCAAAGCAAAGGAAACTGTGTCACAACATATACCTCAGAGTCTCTGTACAATATTTTAGGCACTTAGTGCAATCACCTGATGTTCACTAATATTCCCAGCACACTCATCCTTTATAACTAAACATTGTTGAGCTATTACATTGTGGTATGGCTTCCATCTCCATTTAGCCATATTTCTATCACCAAAAAACTAGCTCAACAAGATTTTGCTAAAATGATGTCCATTCAGATTACTCAGCGATAGTCTGGTAGATGAAGCAGGTGGTTGAACAGAAGGGCAACGTGTGTGCGTGTTAAACTACAGCAACAAAAATAAAGGATATGCCACGGCAACAATCCAACATGATACTTTAACTCAAGAAATGTAGCTCGTCCCTTTTGGCTCCTACACATTGTGTGTGGATGCCATTAAGGATATAATGGTATAAAGTAAAGGCATTAAAAACATACCTGCTTTAGCTTTTTTGATAGGTGGAGCCTCGTCTTCAGATGAAGAGTCTTCACTGCTCGATGCAGCAGCAGCAGCCTTTACCGGGGCAGGTTTGGCTGGAGCCTATCAGGACAGGTGGAGTAAGTATAGTGTCAATATATATTTACCTCGTACAATCACCGTTTGATTGAGGTTGCTCTACATCTTTCTAACCTCAGGAATCAAAACTATTAAGAACATGTAATGATATTTAGATGTGGCCAGAATCTATGTTTGCATACCTTGGCTGGTTTTTCATCTTCAGAATCTGAGGAACTATCTTCACTGCTGCTTGCCTGCTTTTTCTGAGCTGCAACTTTAGCCGGAGCAGTTGGTTTGGGTGCTGTGACGGCACCAGCCTTAGGTTCTAATAATCAGAGGCAAATCAGGTAAATTAGATAAAACAAATCATCAGCTCAATTTTAGTTCACAATTCAAGGCAGTTGCATGATACAATATTAATGACTTCTGGCTCTATACTCACTCGGTGTCGGGGCTTTGGCGAGCTGCTCGTCCTCAGAATCAGACTCTTCACTGCTAGAGCTGCTGTCTTTCTTCCTTAATGCTACAGTCGACGTCACAGAAACCTTTTTGGAGAAACAAAAATGGGAATGATAGCATAAATGCACAAGCACGCCCTTTATGACTAGGTCGGGGATGACTCTTTAAGATGGATGCTTCCTCTTACTTTTGCAGGAGCCTTTGCAGGAGCCTTTGCAGGAGCCTTCTCCTCTTCAGAGTCACTGGAGTCTTCACTGCTGCTGGGCGCAGCTTTACCAGCTGCTGCTGCTTTAGCAGGCACAGCTTTGGCTGCTAAAACAAACAGAGAACTGTAATCTGATATAAGATTTCAGAATGGCACATTACTGACATAATCCAACCAGATGTATCAGTTCTCGATGTCCAACATATTGACATTACCTGCAGGGGCTGCCTTGGTTGGTTTGGCAACAGCCTTTTCATCCTCGCTGCTTGACTCCTCGCTGCTGGAAGTCTCCGCGCTGTTTTTTGCTTTCTTGGCTGACGGGCCGTTTGTAGCTTCACCCTTGTTAGGAGGAGCCTTTCGTTTCTTGGCTTCAGGCGATCTGGGAAGACCCGTTGTTATATTAAAGCTTACAGTTTATTTTTGCAAAGGTTTCTCTTCAACAACAGAACAGCGAAAGAGTGTATTGATGTCCACTCGAGACAAATCCGGGAGCAGCTTCTCCGGGGAGCAAATTAATCCGTGGATACTGGGAGAGCAGCAGTGTGGATTCTATACATTAATTTATAAATACAGGGAAAATGTATAATGGCTGGCATCACCATAAATGTACTAGTGTAAACCAAATGTCAAATGGTGTCGTCCATACGTCAGATATTAAATTAGCTATCGAACATACTTTTAAGTATATATTAGGATACTTTCTACTTAACAATTGTAAATAGTGTTAATTCCAAATTCAAGGATTTGCAGATCAATTAAGTGTCGCCTGATAATGTCACCAGTTTTAAGGACGAATCTTCCCGGGAAAACTTGGCCTATGTTTGCACATATTGACTTTTGACAGTATGCTTTAAGGTAGATTTGTGCTTTGGAGGGATTCCGAGAGGAGACAACAGATCTGGTGAGACGTGACAGCATTTGATGGGGGGGGGGGACTCACAAAGCTGCTAGGCCACATTTTCAAACTATATTGATAATCGTATAAACTAAATAGACTTTAGCATTGAATGAGGAACGAAAAAGACAAACAACAACTCACTTCACCCAGAAGTCGTAGATGTTGACGAGGCTCTCGTCATTTTGATCTTGTTGAGTCTGTAGAGAAACACGTGAAGCACCAACTCAGCCACACAATTCCAGGAGTTTTAACGTGCACAGAATGTAACAAACAGTTGCATGTTCACACAATGCAAACCACCCACTGTATGGTTCCCGTTTACAGTTTAAAAGATGCGATGGTTCATTATTTGCAACTAAACAAAGTGGGAGATGAAACACAACGGGTGCGTGCGTGCCGCGACACGTGCCAACTTAACCGGCGGCTAACGTTGTACTTTTACTCCTCGTGAAACGACTTCACGTCAAAGCCACAGACGGACCGTCAACCACACGCGGGGAGCCGCTTACCACTTTTGTCTGTTTTATAAACTGCTGGGCCGCCTTCGTGAACTTGTTCTCCACCAGAAAGGAATATACGCATTTGTAAAGATCACTCGGCTTCGAGTTCTGCTCCGCCATCTTCAACACGCTCCTGGAAGGAAAGGAAGTGAGCGGAACATGTGAGCATGTGCGCCGGCGCCAAGTGATGACGTAGCACGTGGTCCATCCCGTTTACACGACTTTGGTTTGTGAATGTTTAAGTTTGAGGCATGTTAACCTATTTTAAAGTCCTTTTTATACATCCATGGTTTGGACTAAATACTTTAATTTCATCTACAGTTCCCTGACTATTTTATCTTTAAAATAATGTGACGCATTTATACAAGTTACAGATCTGGGTTTTAAACATATTTATATCCGGTGCCACCAGGAAGTTTCGTCACACCTCATTTCTCGATTTCAATTTCCTCCCATGATTATTTTTTACGTTTTCAATAAAACATATATTCGTTTATTGGCAGTGTACTAGTAGCACCACATTTGTTATATCGTATTGTCCACGTTTTATTCGTAATGTTGTTATCAACATAGACGCAGACTTTATACGTCATCACCAAGGACCTTTACTGTCCCCCTCGTGTCATAACATGGTTGCCTTGAGCCGAGTACTCTGGCAATGACACCGACCCACTGCCAGCTGAATTAAAAGTGTGAAACGAGGATTTTCAACGCGGAAGCCATGCCTCGCTACGAGCTGGCCCTGATCCTGAAGGCGATGCAGCGGCCGGGGACATCGGCTGCTCTCCGGCGGACGGTGGAGACCTTGATGGAGCGGGGCGCGGTGGTGAGGGACCTGGAGAACCTGGGGGAGAGACTGCTGCCCTACAGGATAACCAAACACAACCAGAGGCACAGCCGAGGGGCTTACTTTCTGGTCGATTTCTACGGAGCCCCCAGCATCCTCACTGGCTTACTGGATCATCTGCACCGTGATGTGGACGTGGTGAGGCCCACTGTGCTGAAGAAGGACGACCAGGTTCCCAGCAGCAACTGCTGTGGCCTGCAACAGTGATTGCATGTAAGGAATGGTGGATCAGAATCAGCTTTATTTGCTATGTGTATGTACACATACATGGAATTTGACTCCGGTTACATATTGGTCGTACATATTATATACAAATAAACAAGAGAAATATAACAAATACATTAAAGTAGAACACAGAAACTAGGCATCAATATTACCATTCAACTAGTATGTACAATATAAATATACATCGAATAATATATATTAACATAAGAACAATGACAATGGACAATTCATTTGGGATATTTAGTGCAGAACGGTTGTAATAGTGCAAGTAGTGCAGATGGAGGCGTCTGGTTAATTGTCCATCAGACTGACCGCCAGTGTAAAGCAGCTGTTCCTGTGTGGTGGTTTTGGCGTACAGTGAGTGCTCTGTAGCGCCTACCAGAGGGGAGGAGTTGGAACAGCTTGTGTCCAGGGTGTGAATCAGAACCATTTATTTGCCAGGTATGTTACACATATGATGAATTTGTCTTGGCGGGTGGTGCATTCATTAGACGAACAACAGCAAATGCAATCAACACAATGCAAGAAATAAAAACATTACATTTACAATAGAATATAAAATAAAGTGCACAGACAAACAGATAAGGGTCTGCAGTGATCTTTCCAGCCCGTTTTCCTGACTCTGGGAGGTGTACAAGTGATGTTGGTAAAGCCAAAGTGCATCAGTGCTGCTAACCATGTATCTGTTTAAAAATTAAACCCACAGCAGATCAGTAGGAGCTGGCTCAAATTGGGTTTTTATTTACACTAGTTTGCACAAGTTGCCAAAAGGTTGGGATTCTTGCGTCCACACATGTAGGATAACTGTTCCATGCATGGATTTAGTGCTACAATAAATTTATTAACCTTCTTAATCAATCAGAAAATAATGTATTCTGTGAAATGTCAAACACAATGATACATGCCTATTACCGGTTAAGATGGAGCTCAATGTGATTCCTAAAGTAAAAAGCTGCAGTTTCAGGGTCACACACTACAAGATCTTTCACCGAGAGGAATCCTGGGAATCCCTGATGAGGTCTCCAAACTAGATTTTGTCAGGGTGCTCGCATCTTTTGTCAGGGTGTTCGCATCTTCCAACAGTTCACACATAGTGCTTGAACGTGGATTTGCGAGCATCAAGCCAACGCAGACTTGCCTCTGATCTGGGGCTTTTTTGTGTATCGTGAACTTGGTATGACAGTATTGCTACATTGAATCATAACCCATGTATCCCTTATCGTACCGTGAGATTACCTAGTCTGTATTAGTTGACAAAAACAAATTCATAAATGTTCTGTTAATGGACTAGCCAATTAATTTACTTTCAGTACAACCTGGTTAACAAGGAACCATGCATACACTTATTTATTTTCTTGGAAGCTTTACAGCACCATTATGGATAATATAAGGCAGCAGGGCTGTCCTTCAAATAAGACAATATGTATGGATAGCCATAATATTACTATTACTTTTACTACTACAGTCTAATATGTAATGGTATTGGCCTCCTTGTAGTTAATAGTAGTGAATAAAGGAGAAATCCCCAGATACAATGGAGCAGTATAGGCTAATAAATAAAGAGTTGCAGTCCAGAGAGTAAAAAAAAGAATGATTGTTTGTCAAATGTAAAGCACTTTTTATTCAACTGTAAAATGTCATGCTCCACATATCTTTGTCACAAGTCTTTAAGAATCAACTGTAGTGGATTTTGTATAAAAATGTTATTTCTGTGTTTAGGATTTTTTTTAAACAGTATTGTTCAAAGTGATCTCTAATGTATGAAATGTGTCAATGTTCTTTACCGTCTGTAAATGGAGATCATGCTGTGCTGACTGTGCGGTAACTTAAACCTAATGATTGTTCCCTTTTTGTTTTGCAGGTTTCCACATCTCATATCCAGACCATGTACAGTGTGATGCTTCCCTTTTTGACCTTTTCTATAGGTGTTTGCTTACATTTGGAAGTTATGTCATAATAAAATACTTTTTTTCTTATTTGGAAGTTTACTTGACTTTTTGTGAAAACATGATTGTGCATCACATGATGTTAAGTAATTTGAGGGCGGTGTCAGTTTTTTTATTATTATTCGCCTAGAAATGGTTAATGCAGTTCTGAATTCTTGTGGTTAAGTAGCATTTCCGGCTCGACCATAGTCCTCTGAGAACACACTGTAAGTAATAAACAACTATTGCACTGCCACTGCACTTTTAAACCTGGGTGTGTTCTCCTCATCAAATCCAACAACAAGAGATCAAGTTTGTTTTTCAGGGACTTTCTGGGGCTTGTTTCTCATTAGTTAGTTAGCCGGAATGGCATTTGTGTAAATCCACCTTTGCTTGGCCGTGCCTAACCCCACCTGGAGTGGGGAGAATTCATATTAACGGTTTTAATTCAGGAGGTAGACTGCACTGAATTGTGTTGTAATTTAAAAAATATTCTATTTAGACACTGAGAAAAAAATATTTATAAAAGTGATCAACTATACAGCTGGAATAACTGCCAGAAAAAAACTAACTAATGTTTAGTGTAGAAACACAAGCTGTCTAATAATAACCCCTGAGTTTTCCTCCAAACATCCCAACAAACCACTGCACTATTAAACTAATATATAGGATACATATATATATATATATATATATATATATATATATATATATATATATATATATATATATATATATATATATATCATATTGTGAGTGTGTTTGAATTGAAACGCCTTGAAATACGTTTTGCTCTTGGTGTGATCGCATCAACCAAATGCCAGGCGGTCACGTGACTCGTTGAGTAGTCAGCTGACAGAGACGAGATAAAGGCGGACCCGCGGCCTCCCGTCTGCATTGCAGTGCTCGCAGCTCCACAGTGAACGTCAGCCGGCGGAGAGACAGACAGACAAACAGCGGAGTCATGTTGCTCCTAACTCTACTTTTCGTGTCCTCAGGTAAAATAAACGTTGTTTTCTTACAGAGTCTATGTCTTCGGTGAGACAGCGGTCAGTTGTACAGCGAAGGGCGTCTGTTTGTGTAACTACGTAACGTTAGCTAACGCGGAAGCCTCTCCGACGACGGTTGCTTTTGTAAACAAGTCCACAACGTTGACTTCCCACAGCAACCCTCATACTGCCGGTGCTTGTTGTTTGAGATGCGGAGTCTAGTTTTTGTCCTCGTTAAATTTAAAACGACAATGTATTAAAAAAAATATACACACGAGTTCTGTTCTTTAAATCTTGACGTTTGCCTTTGTGAAGTTATTTTGGACTTAATTGTTGACCCGCTCGTTAACATTAACTAGTTAGCTGTTACATGACGTATGCTAGCTAGCTAGCCTGGTACACGTTGATTCAACGTGAGGATACAATTAGAACATTTGAATAGTCCTAAATAATTGTTTTTTTACGTACGTATGAACATCACCGTAAATCTAGCTGCATCAGCAGCTAACGTTAGCTTACTAGCACATGATAGATCGTGTGTGTGAGAATAGGCTAATATTGTATCAATAAAACGTATAAATAAGGGCTGATACGCCTCGACTTTCCTGCTTTGACCAGACAATGAATGAATGTGCTGCGTTGTCGACCCGTGGTTTGGTTTGACCAGGAAGTTCAATATGGGCTCCTCTAAAGTTAAACCAGACACTTTCAGTTCAGCTTTTCAGTAAAAGGTCAACGTCGTTTTTGTTCCTCGTGATTTTCTTTGTTTCACGTGCACTAATGGTTTCACTTTATGATCAGGCAAAACTCGGGCCAGTGAAATCAACAGTGTGCCAAGTTATTGCTGCCATGAAGCTAAGCATGACACGGTCTCCTGGGCTTTTAATACGATTAAATTATGTTGACTTTTGAAGTCTGGATCTGAAATGATTCATGAATGACTCGTTTCTTCTTATCAGAGCACAAGCTGTAGTTTCTGGCCGTCTTTTGGAAACATTGGTTCCTTAGCATTCTGTGCCTTTATGTGTTTGTTGCTTATCTTCAATCTGACTTATGGTTCAATAATAATGTTTAATTTAATGTAGTCTTTGCTCTTGCACGTGCATGTTTTACTGTTAGGCTTCAGGTATGCTGCTCAGCTAGTATCATGTTTGACTTCCTTAACTGGTGTGTATCCTGAGACACTGAAACTCTTTCACAGCCCACTAGATGTTGTTGAACAATGCAATCTGAATCCTTTTTTTAGCCTTCAGAGTGACTTGTGATGTTGATTCACTGTCTATACGATGAGCTTTCTGTTTCAGGATCATGGCTACAGAAAGTGAGTCAACATGAGCCTGGACATGTTTTTTTGCTGACCTCACGTGAAACTTCTTTCTCTAATGAATAACTTGTTTTTCTACTGAGTTGATACTCGGCAGAAAACAAGTTATACATAAAGCCAAGAAGTCGTCAAGACCATTTCTCTCTGTGGATTGCCTTGTTAACCGTTTACTGCTGTGCAATACTCATGCGCAGAGATGTCCTTGTAGTCTGTCTGCTTGGGAACAGTTTGTTATTTTGTCTCACTGCTCATGTGACCTAAGTGGGGGAGGGAGGGAGTGCCCTGCTTGTACTGGAGCAGGAGGGGTCTATCAGTGGTGTAACTGGGTTGTTTGACCTCCATTGCCAATTCATGGTTGTTATCACCAAAAGCTAGTCCCTGGACTCTGGCAACTTTTAGTGAAACAGGAAACAGTACTCACAACTTTTAGGTTCTTTCCCATATAACTCTCCATTGGCGTAAAATGGAGAACTGAGAGCATTAACCTAGTCCATTTATTTATGCAAAAACACTAAAACTCACTTCAGCACATATTTAGTTCCTCTTATGGTGTTTCTTCTTAGTCTGTTGCTGGTGGGAAATTGTGTCGGATTGAGAGGCTAATGCAACTTAGTAGTTAGAGCTAATGGGCTTTAATGTGTTTTTCCTTGATTACACTTTTGAGAGTAATTACCCACATTCCTCAGTGTTTGAAGTAGTTCTGTCTTCACAGAGCAAGCTCACTGATTTATCTTTATCATCAACAGGACATTTGTTTGGTTTAGGGAGACAGACAGGTGACCGTCCGTTTCTTTGTTGAAATCCTTTCTGAAACTTGAAAGTGGTTCTGGGGGAAAAACAAATCCTATATGACCCAAGTGATGCTGAGTTGGTTTCAAGGCATTTGAGCTCTTCAATGCAGTAATCCATGCTCATTTGACTTGGTTAATTAAATAAAACGCTACTTGTTTTAAATGTCAGCTGACAAGAGTTTAGTTCGCTTTTTTTGTCTTCCTTTTTCTGTCTTCCTTTTTCTACAGGGTTGTTGTGTTTTTTTTAACATAAAACCTGCCGAGCAGTTACACAGTTGAGCTGAATTCTTAATAAATTCCTCTTTTTTTTGTTTGTTTTATGATACGAGGAAGTTGGCCTTGAATTACGCCCTTTATAAAAAAAACTCAAATGTGCAGGCTGTGGCTCCTAAAGAATGAAAACAAAATGTTATGTCTGCAACATAAAAGACCATTTCTGCTAGTGCCTCGTTTGCGGAGTAATAACGTACATCCAGTAATATGGTTTTGTCATGAGTCTGCTTCTTCTGAAAGGTATAACGTTTGACTGTTTTTTTCAGTTGCAGCGACCCCTCTGCTGGGCACTGAGCAGTGCGCTCGTGGCCCCCTCTACTGGTGTCAGAATGTAAAGGCGGCCTCTCTGTGCGGAGCGGTGACTCACTGCCAGCAGAATGTCTGGAACAAGCCCCAGATGGTGAGCCTTTCTTTTTTCAATTAAGTGACGATGCCATTCATATTTTTTTTATTCAAAAAATTATATTGAAATGTGTCACTAACAGTAGGCACATGCTAGTAACCAAATTGCCCCTTGGGGATGAATAAAGTATATATCCTATCCTTCCTCAACCTTTCACACTTTTCTTATTTGTATTGGAGAGATTATTTACACTCGACACGCCCAATTGTCTGGTTTCAGAAAACAGTGCCATGTGACTTGTGTAAAGAGGTGTTGATTGTCGTGGAGCAGATACTGAAGGACAACGGCACTGAGGTAAGATAAAAATTAAAAAAACTTGTGTGTTGAGAAAACCGTTGATAAGAAAATGAGTTGCTTGCAACTTTACCAAGACCTTCACACTCTCTTAGAAAACTGATGTGGGAATTCATGTTATTGTACTGTCATTGCAGGCCGAGGTTCTTGGGTACCTGGAGAAGGCCTGCCAGCTCATCCCTGATCAAGGCTTGACTGCAGAGTGCAAGGAGATGGTGGACAACTACTACCCCATCCTCATGGGAATCATCAAAGGAGAACTGGTGAGCACAGTCGACCTGTTTGTCCAAGTCTTGGCACGTATTCAGTTTGACTATAGATGGAAAACCTGTGGGCGACGGTCCAGGGTTGTGACTATTAAACAAAATAACGTTTAGGCACATCACAAGTTTGCATGGTACATGCGTTGCCAAAAATCTTGTTAAAGCTCATTTTGAGTTCAGTTCCTCGTTCGGCCTCATTTACGACTCCAAGTAAATGGTCCATCTGCCCCTGTGTGTCCAAACGGAAAAGAGAAGTGGCTGTTTAGCAAAGAGCAGTGAGCTGAATAAGGGCTATTGATGGGGAAGTGAGTCAAAGTCTAAATGGGAACAGAGTAGCCATTGTGTAATACTCAACCTCATGACTGGGAGCGTTTGGTGTGGCTTTCTTTGTTTTAAACGCTCACCTGCTGAAACTTTGGGAATAAAAGATGCTGCTTTACAAAACTTAGTATAAATTAAGCTTGTAACAGGATCTGTATTGTACAGTTTATTGCACATTGATGGATACTCTTAATTAATTTCACAAGTTGACAAACTAAACTAAGACAATTTTTTTTTTTACTTTGTCATCTAGAGTTTAAGTATTTACGTCTGCTAACGCCTAACATTTATACAAGACTTTTGAAAATTGCTTAATTATGAAGTCACTATCAAAATGTTCCAGTTATTGCAGTAACTTAACGTGTGTGTTTTTAGGAGGATCCCAGTGTGGTGTGTGGAGCCATCGGGCTGTGTCAGTCACAGCAGGCAGCCCTGGCTAAGGCTCATGCCAAGGAGCAGCTCGTGTCCAATGAAATCCCTTTGGTGGACCTCGCCCAGCAAGTATCCCCCTTCCTCCTCAACGTGCCCGCGCTCCTCTATCCTCAGAGCCAAAAGGAAGAGTCTCCAAAACAAGAGAGCCCAAAGCAGGTACAGTGTAACTGCCCTCTATTTCCACCTGTTGATGAATCTTGTCTGGATTTTGGGCCCCTGACTCTTGTCTTCCCTGTAGAACAATGATGAAGTAGTGTGCCTGGACTGTGTCAAGTTCCTCACTGATGCTCAAGCTGAAGCCAAGACCAACACCTCATTTGTCAACGCCCTCATCGAGAATATTGAGAACCAGTGTGACCTTCTTGGACCAAGCTTGGCTGACATGGTGAGAGCCTTTTATGAGTGAAGGAGGTTTGATCAATGCATGTTTTTCTTTGTCCAGCAAAAAAAAATTCCATAACGCAATTGTTTTTCCTCATTGCAGTGCAAGCAGTATGTCTCCCAGTATGGCAGCCTGGTTGTTCAGCAGCTCATGTCCATGGTGAGTCTCCTCCTAATGCACCAAACTAAATAATAATTAAAAAAAAAGTTGGTATATTTGAGCCACAGTTCAACCCGACTGGTGATTATGTTCTAATATTTAATGGCTAGCTTAATCGTCAAAACTAATGAGTCTGATAATTTGTCGTTTTGCTAGTGCTAAGTCCATATCAGTCTTGCAGCGCCTGCTGACCTCAATTGATCCACATCTTCAAATCGCTTTCTGCCATTCTTTTATTCATTTGTTCCTACTTTACTTCTCTCCTCTCCCTTAATGTTGTCCTGCTCTTTTTTTTTTTTCCTTTCTCTCCTGCTCTGGGTTTTTGTGTGCTGCTCCCCAGGAACAGGTAGGTCTCTCTGTTCCGCCTGTGGCTGCTTAACCCTTAGCTCTTGTTGCTTGTGCTGTCCACTCCTAGTGCCACTCACCTGACCCCCGTAGAGATGCATGTAAATGATAATCTCGTGAAGAGTGAGACCACTTTACTTCACCTGAACGCCGTGCTTGTGTGGCTAACGTCTTGATATTTGAGTGCCTGTTGGAACGCTGCGGTGAAGGACCACATCGAGAGTCTCCTGTTTCTTCACATGAAATGAGCATACAGCGCTGTCATGTTTTACAGTATGCTTGGCTGTGGTGAAGTTACTAACATTGAAGTAGCTATCCCCCTTTTTTTTTTTTTAAACCACTTTTTTTGTGTTGTACGGCGGTTCAACACTGGCTGATCTCGTTGGATGCCTGAGGGCTGCATATGTTTTTGTGTGTGTGTGTTGCTTTGTGTTTGGTACTAGTTAAAGTAAGCTGTGTTTTTGTAAAAAAAAAACGTCTGCATGGGTGGTAACGCTGTGGAATGTTTGCAGATTACAGACACATGGCATGCAGTGTGGCTTTTTGGAGGCCTATCTCCGTATTCTAAAGTAACCATTTCTTTATGTCCTCAGGAACCCAAGGACCTCTGTGTCCACGCTGGCTTCTGTTCTGCGACGAAGAAGTCCGTTCCCATGCTGAAGCTGCTTGCCGCCAAGGCTGTGCCTGCTCTCAAGCTTTTCCCTGCCACCAAGGTCGGGTCTGCCAAGGTAAGTCATGGTGGGCGCCTAACTGCTGACTCCTACCAGTCCTTCATGATGATACGCGATGTAACTGTATTGTACGTGCATGTGAGCCTGTGCTTCTTTGTGTTCCAGCCCATGGCGCAAGTCCGTGAGTCCCCAAAGTGTGCCGTCTGTAAGTTTGTGATGACACAGTTGGAGTCCATCTTGGAGGATCAGAAAACAGAGGTGGGATTTGTGCTCCTAGATGTATCCAATATGGCCATAAAGCAACTCTACACAACTGCTGTAAACGTACTGCTGGTGCAATAAGTTAGCCTCGGCTCCAGCGTCAAGCTGATCCATTTGTCTCCGTTTCAGGAGGAGGTGGTTCATGCTGTGGAGAAGGTGTGCACATATCTGCCCTCCACTCTGAGTGCCCAGTGCAAGGACCTGATCGAGACCTACGGCCAGGCCATCATTGAGCTTCTGGTGCAGCAGGCTGACCCAAAGACCATCTGCACAGTGTTGGCACTCTGCAATGAAGGCAGCCGTGCATTTGTCCGTAAGTTGTCACCCTTCAGAAGCACACTGAATGCAAATTGATAAGTGTGTGTGTGTGTGTGTGTGTGTGTGTGTATATATATATATATATATATATATATATATATATATAAAAAAAAAAAAAAATCGTACTGTTTTAAGGCACTCATGCTAGAATCTGGCAACATAATGTGCCGTCACTGTAACCACAGCTGTGTTTAGCTATTTATTTTTTGCTGGTGTTTATAAAATGTCAATGTTAAGCTGGCCTCATAGGAGGCTGTATGTGTGATCCCTAAAATCAAACTGCTCTGTAAGTTGTGACGTCTTATTGTAGTGTCTGATTTACTTCCACATATTGATGATAACGGTGGTTTCGGTTCTAAATTCTCTCCAGCTGCACTCGACCAGACTCTCTTTAAGACCGGTGGCTATTGCGAAGTATGCAAGATGGCCGTTAATTACATTGATGGCATTCTGGAGAAGAATGCAACAGAGGCACAGATTGAAGAGGCTGTGAGGAAAGTATGCAGCTTCCTGCCTGACTCGTTCCAGACCGAGGTGATTACTTGTAGTAATTTAGGCTCCTTAGCTTGTGTACTTTTTTTACTTATCCTCCTCGTAAACCCTTGTGTCTTTGTCAACAGTGTGACCAGATGATTCAACAGTATGAACCAGTGCTCATCCAGCTGCTTCTCCAGATGCTCGACCCAGACTTTGTGTGCATGGTAAAGACTAAACTAGATTGTCTTCATTGTTGCGTTTCTTGGTTGTACCCGGAAACATGAGTACTCACTTTGTCACACATCGTTGGTAGCAAAAGGTAAAATCAAGCTGTTTTTGTGTGTAAAACAGAAAGTGGGAGCCTGTCCTGAAGCTGTGCGCAAGCTGCTGGGAACAGAGCAGTGCAGCTGGGGACCTACATTCTGGTGCAAGAACATGGAGACGGCTTCTCGCTGCAATGTGAGTAGTTCAGTCATATTGACACCAAAGAGGTGTTTTTAAGCCGGTTGTCTTTCTGTAGAACTGTATTGCCTACCACTACTGATTCTTTAAACCTGGCTATGTACTGTTCTTGTCAGAATTTGCTTCACGGCTTGTCCAACCATTGGTTTCTGTCTTTTAGGCTGTGGATCACTGCAAACGCCATGTGTGGGTCTAGAGGAAGCTCTAACTGACCTGGAAGGGAATTAAAAGAATTACTGTACTGCTGCTGCTTCCCGCTTCAAATTTTTGTCCCATTTTTGTTTTAATGACTGCAGTTTGTTTAAATAAACTTTGATATTTTGAATGATGTCATGTTGGAAAGGGACTGGGCTTTTGTTTTTGGGGGGGGTGTGGCAAGGGAGGAGTGACGAGGTCTGCAGCGCAGCTTGTTACTGCTTCACTAGGCAAAAGTCCCAAGGCACCACCGCCAGGCTTTGCAGATTTGCATCATTTAGGTTGTACTTAACAATGTTGCTTACTGGATGTGGCATATGAAAGTACAGATTGTATCATTTTAAACCGGCAGCAGAGTGCTGCTGTCCTGGTTTGTCTTTAGACCCCCCCCCCCCCTCCCCCTCGTATTTGATTCCTTCTCCCTAGAGTAAGTGAACGCAAATAGGAGAAACTTCTGTGTTTAAGAATGACCGGCAGTACGTCTGATCCCTAAACAAACTTGTATTTTGTAGTGGGGGGAAAATGTGTTCCACTATTAGTGTACCTCCCATTGTTTGCACTGTTTGTAAATCACTTTCTAACGTACAGAGAGAATTTCTAATGCAATGGTCTGTCTGAAACCATGAGCCAACTGTCAGTCAATCTGTACATTTAACAATTAAAGTGATCCCAATCCACTTGGTTTAATTTATGTAT
Organism: Myoxocephalus aenaeus; assembly: GCA_038501785.1. Lineage (NCBI taxonomy): Eukaryota > Metazoa > Chordata > Actinopteri > Perciformes > Cottidae > Myoxocephalus > Myoxocephalus aenaeus. The sequence goes on along the minus strand of JBAMJR010000028.1, from coordinate 2,847,716 downwards.
CTTTTTTTTCTCCCCCTTCATTGTAAACTGACTAACTCTGCATCCTTATCAAGCTTGTCATAAAAACCTACTGGCTCTTGTTATGAGGGAGTTTGGTCCTTTTATATCTTGATATCATTTAGGACAGTGATGGGAGGAGAATTGAGTGCTGCTTAATTTTCTGTAAAGCACAATGTTTTTCAGTATTTACTGATGAGGTAATCACAAGAAAAGTTAATGTTGTGTATATATGAATACTTTTGAATTCCACTTTTGTTTAATTTTTAGTTAGTGGAAAAGCTGCTCCTCAACAGTGACGTGTTCCACAGTAAAGTGTTTGTCATAGATTCGGTGAGTGTGTTGTCAGTTAAAGTCAGGTCATTTCAGTCTTTTTGAAACTACTTAGTTGTTGGACAGTTTATGCATGAAAGCTGTTGAGTCAGTTTAAAAATAGCTGAAGATTCTGAATTGTTATATATGTTGTAATACCTCGTGTCCTGAAGATGCAGTTTTAGTTTAATTAAAATGCAGCTAATTGAGTGTAAAAGGGAATAGTTCCCTCTCTATCATTGCCACCAGCTGCTTGTTTTGGTCATTAAACTTGTTTTTGTTAGCATACATATTCTGTACTATCTCAGGTTCAAACTGCACCATCTTTTCATTACATACATTGGAGAAGTTGAGTGTTCCTCGATTTGGGTCGTGGCTTGTCATTCAGGGATGATAGTGAGAATACAGTCTGACTTGACTTAAAATGTTGCCAAATATACATAATGTACTTTATATCTACTTTTTGTCTAGCAGTAATGATACAGATTTAGAGCCCTCTGGTCACCAGCCTGGTGAACAGTCTTCCACTACTCGAGCAGGATCTGTCTCAAGTCAGCCAGCGTGGTGGTGTCACTCTAACTTGGGTGTGCTGTTCATGCTAATCAAAAAGTGTTCAATGGGTTGAGGTCAGGACTGCTGGAGGCCATTCCCATGTCTACATCTTGGAGGATGGAGTTCAGTTCCAGACTGGAGAAATGGGATTGCTGGGTGCATTCTCATGTACTCCAATGAAGCACCTTTGGGGTAAAGGAAGCTCAAGAGTCAATAGCAACAGCAGAATCAGCTGTTTAGCAGAGAAGATTTGGCATTTCTCAGCTGTGCTGCTCATCCCACAGAAATGGGGCACCATTTGAAAGGGAAATAAACAGGCTTTCCAATGGTATACAAATGATTGCCAAGAAGCATCGTTACAAGAGATAATCTACCAAACACAAATTTCTGAAATTTTTGTTCAATGTTTATTTAATGCAGAAAAAAAGGTTTGTATGTTAAAGTTAGAACATGAAATATTTAAAAAAGGTCTTTCATCACTTAATAGACTGCAATCTTAAAAAAAATACAATTCAAAAACAGCAGACTCAAATACGTTCAACAGCAATGTGCCAGCTGTAATCCTCACTGATGCTTCTTTGCCATCTACATATTTTATTACAGCGGAACTAAAATAGCATTTCATGCATAACTAATGTCCCACAAATTGAACCCCTTGGTTTTACAATATGAAAACTTTGGTTGTTTGTGATGTCCCTTATGGACTCTGCTAATGTTGCCTGGAGAACCACCTCTTGAACATGAAACAACTAAGTCATGGCGGTTTCCTAAGATGCACAGCATGAGCCACATCAGTGGAAACTCATTACTGTGAGGCTTCATGGTTAAGAGAGCCTTATCAGTCCTTTTCCTTCACGGCAGAGAAGTGGCTTTACAGGTGCACTTCGCATCAGTGCTTTGTAACTATGTAAATGACTAGGTTGTTGCTCAACAGCCTGGTCAGATGTAGTGCACAATAAGCACGGAAAAAGACGATCCCACAGCCAGTCCCAGAGAGAGAAAGAAGGACATGACCACTCCTGTGGCCTCTGCCAGCTCTCGAGGTACGACCTTGGGGCCATAGATCATTGGCAGCGTGCCGAGGTAGCCATTGGTGAGGCCTAGCAGGCAGCTAAAGACCACAGGGTACGCGTCGTGGGTGAAAAACACAGTGTGGAGGGGGTTCCTTGGCTGGTAGTTGCAGAACATCAGAAGTGGCACTAAGACGGAGCGACACAGCACCAGTACAGGCAGGACTCGACTGCTGGGCCCAGGGACCTGCAGCCAGGCGGTGGCCTGCCTGCCACAGAAGTCTGCTACATTGTACAGGAGGAAACTGGTGAGGGGCACAAAATAAGTGGTGGTCCAGGGGCTGCCACTGTCTTTGTTGACGGACTGGATCCCCGACGTTAGTGCAGGGTACACCATGATGGAGATGAAGAAGACCAAGAAGACACTCAGGCCGAGCATCCACGTCTTCCTGAGGATGGGCTTTAGGGGCGGCATGGAGACGCTGCTCCCCACGTCTGCTGCTCCCGCGTCTGTTTCTCCCGATTCTGCTGCTTCTCCCTCGCTCCTCCCTTCTGAACTGGGGCACGCTGCCGCCTGCATGAAGTATCTAGAAAAGAGACAGAGCGCAGCAAGTAACTTGTACAACTAAAATCTCAAAGTCTTTCACTCCTAAAACTAAACTTAAAAAGATGGATTGAACCTGTCCCCTAAACACAAGTTTTATCATGAGATTGTATTAATGCCGTCTTAAAAGGGTAACTTTGGTATTTTTCAACCATATTTCCCATGTGTTTGACTAATAGGGATCACTGTTTCTGAAATTGGTCACACATTGAGCGATAGCACTGCATACGGCAGATGCCACACGGGCTGCAGTGTATTCATTTTAAGGCAATTTGGCACAATCAATGAACGTCCACTGAAAGTGCTCATTTTTGGCACAGACAGGCTCCGATTCTGTCAACAGTATGAAGAGAGTCTCGCTTAAGAAGGTCTCAACCTGAAATTGTGTGAAGTGACGTACCAGCCAGGCAGAGTTTGTTTAGTTTGTGTACAGAGATTGTAGCTCAGTGTTTTGAGATATTCAATGTCATGGTTGCATATTTAGATGATTTCGACAATGTGGAGGTCTTTGAATTTAATGGCCACCACCAGTGTATACAGATAAGGAGCTCCTACTCCTCGAGCGGAGAAACGGTTAGATGATGTAAAGAGTGAGACCTTTTGTTGCCTCAAAGGTAAGGAATTTCTCAGGGTCCTTTCCATAATAGTCATAAACATACTGTATAATAAAAATCAGAGCCTGTCAGTCTCAAAAAACACTTTCAGTGAATGAAACATTACATTGACGTCGCACATTTACAGCTGACGATTATGGAGTTATCTCATAGTCACTGAGACACAAACATGAGACATCACTTTAAGTCTTTAAAATGACTTTTTATGTCAATAGTCCAACTGTGTTAAATGCAGAGTTGCAAAAAAGATTTGTTTATTATGGCTATTGCTAGTGACATTAATAATATGGAATAGGTAAGACTATTTGTTACAATTATTATTAAGTAATTTGACCCCACTTTGTCGGATTTGAACATTTCTAACGTTGGCACCATCTGGTGGTGGTGGGAGGAATGACACACTGGCAGATATTACACACACTGCTTCACTGTGGTCTATATAGGATTCAGATTACTTTACATTTTACAGGACAAGGGAAGGTGTAATGATAACCTACATTTGTAAAAGCAGAATGCCGGGGGATAGAGGGTGTATGTATCTGTATAGGAACCACTACATCTTTGGCTGCTACTGACCTTGAATATGCCAGCTTCGGCAGCAGCACATATGTGAAGATGCAGAGCAAGATGAAGAAGTCGGCCGTCAGGAAATAGAACAGAGCGCTGTTTGTCACATCCTTCGCCACTGCCAGGTCCACTATTGACGCTAATGCACTCAACGTGCCCCCCATGCCCTGGCCTGAGACAAGAAAGGACCTCCGCTAATGTATTGTGCAGGTAGTTAAAAAGAGACATGCATAACACTATTTAAAAATCAGTGAACCCTTAATGAAGCAGCTAAGTGCATATTTAAGACATTTGTACAATGGTAATGTATAAATACTACAAAAGGCAATATGACCTGAATGAGAGCTTACCTGATATAAGAGCCTGAGAGATCCTAATGGGGAAATGCCCACTGATGCCGAACACGCTGCTGTAGAAGAAGTTGGACGCGCCGCTGACTACAGCCACACAGGCCAGCGTGCCGAAGAAGAACTCCGTCCTGCAGTCCGACACGTCCACCTTCACCAGCACCGTGGTCACCACAAACACCAGCAGGATCACAAAAAGAGACGACAGGATCCGCAAGTTGGAAGATAACCTACCGACGCCACAAACACAGAGATGTACAGGGATGAGGCAGGAGTGGATCAAAGATCGGCTGATCAACTGAAAACACAAGCAGAAGCACGCGCTTGGTGCAGTGCTGTTGGACAAATGTGAGACAGTAAGCTATTAATTATCCCCACGTGTATTCTGCTGCTCACAATGACAATCTGTAAGGCCCTTGATAGGATAAATGTGACACGGTCAACATCCAGAGACAAAGAAAACCATCTGAAGGGAATGTGCTGCGTGTGCGTGTATTCACCTGTTAACTAGGATATAGTTGAGGATCAGACATAGCAGAGAGGGCACCGTGGAGGCAATGGCCAGATAGCTTTCAAAGTAGTCCTGTAAAGACAAAACATTTCAATTTGCTTGAATAGAAGAACACACACACTCAGTGTCTCACACAAAATGTAACAATCCAGCATATTTTCGCTATGGCTTCTATCAAATAAAAAAAATAATCAAGTATTAATCTCACAATAGCAGAAATCTCTAGGATTCCATCCATTCTTGAAACAAAGAAAGCGGCTCATCCTCACCAGCCTGACCGCTCTACGCATTTATCTTAGTTGCCCTCGACAAGCGTCTTGGCATTACTAATTGTATAATTCTGTTGCAATGGATTTCTTTCAGACAGTGCGACAGGACACTCGGTCCTCACATCTGTCACAGGACCGTGACAGCGCTATAAAAAGCATGCAGAATTGCGCTGAATGTGCATCTTCCTGTGTCCACGCACGCACAATGAGCATAGTCGCTGTAGTTGTGTTTGGTATCCCCCCCCCTACTCACACCGAGGTTTGAATGTTGCTCCTTATCGCCACCCTGGGTGTGGTTACTCAGTTTGTAGAGCCAGTAGTGTTTGGCTGTTATGAAGAAGTTCCAGGGCAGCAGGGAGCCGATGCCCATCAGAAAGAAGATGATATACACCAAACAGTAGGAGTCATCTGGGCTGTAGTGCATGGTCAGAGGCAATGAGGATTGTTTGGGCAGGAGTGATACAGAGGGACTCAGGTCCTCGCTCTCCTCATCCTCAGACACATGTTGGTTGCCGAGAGCGGTCGGAACATAGGCGGAGTTGAGACTGGGCTGCGAAGGCTCCGGGTCGTCCATTTTCACCGACGGGATTAAGGACGCTCTCAAAGTAAAGATGAGAGGGAATAGGGAAGAGTGTGGCAGTAAAAGAACATCAAGACAGGAAGTATTAGACAGAAAGCTGTGAAGAGGAGAGAAAAAAAAATACATGTTAAAAAAAAGAATCAATGAGAAATAATAATGGTATTGTAAGAAGTGGGCTTGTATGATGCTTACATCTACATGTGCTTGTCCATAAAGGAAAAGACACATGATTAGCTATGAAGCCATAGTCTAGAGAGATCTCTGTGTTGGATGAGACCAATCCAACTGTCCAGATCCTGAGACGCTGCAATGCAAATAAATCACTTTTAACCCAGAGGATGATCATTCACTAGTGGGCATAATGAGAGGTATTTTCCCAAATGTATTCCTCTATAGATACACATGCAAGTCCCAAAATAGAGAAGCTGTACTCCGTTCATTTGACACAAAACCCGTTGAGTACGCGATACACTGCTGCCTCAATGGGGACAGAAAGGCTCACAATTTAAAAATGACTCATCATGATGATTCAGATAATGTGGAATTTGACATGAACACATTGTCCTGTTGCCAGTGCGCCAACAATATGAGAAGAGGCACTGGAATCACGACTATTTGGCAGCAGCGTGTGGATGTGAGTCGGTCCTGGGCTCTTGTGCCTGGAGTCAGGGCAGGGCTTGGCAAAGTTACATGCTTCATACACTCAAGTAATTCAGCATTTACCACGAATCATTTCTTACAGGTCACGTGATTGTTTGACCTATTACACAGACGTCCAGCAATAGTTTTATCTCACACCTGCACGAGGATCCCCTTTTTGCAACTGACAGCCTTTCAGCAGCACAACCTGCTTCCACAATAGGATGTTGTGTCTGAAACTATTTAAGAGGTTAAGGGAACGCTGACTTGACATAACAAAGCTGACCTTGCACTCGAAAGCATCACGCGTGCTACTAATAAGGAACTAATAATCACGTGACGACAATTAATTTCGCGGACTCAGACTTCAGGCTGCCGTATAATTGAAAAGCATGCTTCAGGTCACTGCGGACAGCCGGTTTCACCAACATGTTATCACTAATATATATATATATATATATATATATATATATACGTATCCTGCCCATTCGGCCGCGGTCTAGACATCAGGTCACGTTATGTTTGTGTGCAGACACAGGTGTAAACAATCAAGCACTATTTCATCTCAATCTAAATCCCACTTTACCTCCAAACGTGGCAGTCGGCTCACATACTAAGCACGGGCCGGATGTTGGGCTCATTGAATAATAAAGTTAAACATACCTCACAGTTGGACCTCCCCGACTGTTGATCCTGTCTTTTCTCCAAAGTGTTAACTGACACAACAATCCATGTCACAGAAAACTTCCTTTCTGGTCAGCTGACAGCAGCGATCACAATACCTCTTCCGGCAAGAATCCTTCAAACTAAAAGCTTAACAAGACGAAACCAGATTGACTCAAAAACTAATATTGCCCACAAGAACGACGCGGCTTGCATTTACGTAATACTCAATATAGCCCAGGCCCGAGCTTTATTAAACAAAACAAAAACACAAATCTTAAAAATAATACAGACTCTTATTCGGAAAGCCAACCCATATACCGGAAGTTCTGTTCTTTTCCGGTTATAAAATAAAAGCACCTGTTTATAAATTAACCTTATTCCTATGTTCCTATACCGACTTGGGAACCTGCAGACCCCAACTCAACTTTGCATGCTTTATTCTACCATCCACTTTTTCATTACTTTGTCAATCAATGTGTCTAATATATAGTATAGTATGTTGAAAAAAGTAATAAATAGTCAAAACAAATGTTTTAAAAAAGTCAGAGTAGTATTTCATTTGGTCCTTGTGGTCCCTACCTAGATGAAAATATGTGACAAAAGAGTCCAACTGTAAATAATGCAAAATGCTTAATTAAGTAACTTACGTACATAATAAAATGGGGTATGCCTGTACAGGCAAATGTCTGTGTGAGTGAGTGATGTGGAGGGTGTGTATGAGTATCAAACACAATGCACAAAACAAATGACAATCTCAGTAGGCAGGCCAGGGGAAGAGATCGAGAAGATCTGGCCGGTTTACTGTTTAGACTCCTGAGCCCAGGGCTCAGCTCCACCCACCAATCGATTGAGAGTAAAATTTGCCCAAACACATCAAGAACATGACAAAAACTGCTTTTTTTTCATTCAAAAACACATTGCCATAGAACAGTCATTCCTATCCTATAAAGATGCTGAAAAAAACATGTATTCTTTTATTTCTAAATTTAATTATTCCAATGTTCTTTTTACTGCCCTTCTAAACAGTCATTTGCAATATTTCAACTTATTCAGAACTGCGCTGCTAGCCTTCAGAGTTTACGGTTAATTTAATGGCCGTTAATGGTTTGGGACCAGCCTCATTGCAGACTCTCTTTTGTTTAATAATCTTCCACAAGCGCTCATATCTTCTACTGCTGGGTTTTTTATAAACATTCAATTATATGCAAAAGAAAATAGACATCATAGGTTTTTCTGAATATGCTCTAAAATTATGGAAAACCCTAACAAGAGCTACAATAGCTCTGTGTACCTTTTTAAATGGCAGCTTTTTAAATTCAACTTCTATTTAATATCATTCTTTTTATATTTTTGACTACTTTAATTAGATTTTCTTGTTTTACTTTGAACCTCTTTGAACCCACCAGATGAGTTAGATGTAGCCTCTATATTTCAGTTTGACACAATAAGCAAACGGTCACTTCCCTAAAATAATAATTACCTTTTTTGTTTCAAATAAACATGAGAACATTGTGCTTTTGGAGATACATTTATATTTTCGAGTAATTTCCAGTGCTTAAATCCATCAATGATGATAATGATGATACAATTACAGTGTAGTGTCAGAAATATAATACTACCGGTAATTGCAATACATTCTTATTTGTATAGCATTTCCTTAATCAAGCTTGAAATACAATACTATCATACACTTTGAAGTGCTTAATACAGCGAACATAACCTTCAGATATCACATGTAAATCAAGAATTATTTAAAAAAAGAATACATGTGTACTGGCGTTTGTTGAGAAGTGAGTAACCCATCATATTTACCAGGTGAGGGCACCATAGGACAGCATATCCAGTAGCGTGTTATTGCACCTCGCTGGAGTGTGAAAAAGATTACAATAACAAGAAGAAAACATATTTGAAGTTCTCTACACTCAAACATGACACCAGCTGGTTTTGTGTCGTTGACTGGAGTAAAAAGCTGCAGACTCTTGGGTGTCAGTGACACATGAGTGGACATCACTGTACCAAACTAATAATTTTAAATGAATCACTGTCTGCATGTAAAGGGTTCTCCAACTCACAGCTGTTGAACTGCTGTTTCCCCCTGGCAACAACAGATGTAATTTTGCAGTGCAGGGACAATCCGCACAAATAATACACTTGTTGTTGTTTGTCTTTCCACGATGAGCCTGAAATCAAATACATCCTCCATGTACTTATTCTGGAGGTTAGAATGCTATGCCTTGTTAAGACATGTATGTTTTTAGGAAAGGCTTCCATAGCATTCTAACGTAAAACTTTATGCTGCTCTCAAAGGATATGGCCACAAATGTATTTAATATTATGTTTAGGTAGACTCAAAAAAATACTATTATCATTTCATAATGCAACTTAATATCTGTTGTAAATGCTGCAAGTCATGTAAGTGTGCACATTTAATGGAATCACATGTTCTCAAAATAGTTTTTACACGCCTTCAAAATAATATTCTTACTGACAATTTATTCCCTAAAAAGTAGCAAAAGCATCCTGTTTAGATGTTAGGGGGTGGGTTGAAGCTGCAGTCAGGTTTTTACTGTCCTATCATTTATGCGTTGCAAAAGGTTCAATTAAGTCATGCACTGAAGGGTGGCATACCGGGCCGCAATTAGCAGTGCATCTAATGAAACAGGTGCAAAGTGTTAAGACAATACTGCAGTGCACTCTCACTAGAGATGACTCATTTGATATTTGCTCGCAATATAAGAGTCTAATCTGGCAAATCCCTACACATCCTGCAGTCGTAACTCCCCCCTCCCAAAAAAACCCCACAAGGTTAGAAGTCGGCCGGAGTCAATCCTTAAAGGACACTATTAGTGCTTCGGAAACCTTGTTAATTTGAAGGCCGAACAGCCTGCCAGTTAAAAGCTTTCAAAGCTTAATGGACCTAAAGGGAATTTTCCAATGAGGTGTGAGGAAAAGAGGGACAGGTTGAGTAGCTCTCTATGTGCTGTGAAAATAGGGGGTAATTGATAAAAACACATGGCATTTTCTTTCCTGCAAATAAACTCTATGGATTTTATGAAAGCTACTCTTATTGAGTTTGATTTTGCACGTTTTAATTCAATAACAACACACAGACTATTGTTAAACTAAGAAATATAATTTATTGCATAAAAATTATATTTAGTGACAGGTAAGAAGGCTAGACGTTTATTTACAATTGATACTTTACAGAGATAAAATAAAGTCACTGAATCCATTTCGTCTTTTTCCATAAAAATGTCTGACTTCTTGAAACAAAGGCTAAATATTTCTCTTTTATTGGAGCAAGGTAGAATCCAGTCCAGCTCCAGCATAAATTATCCAGAGGTATAGCCAGAGATCCAACAGATACTCGAGAATTCTGGACGAATGAACACTGTAGTCAACAGCTAGCCAGTCTCTGGAGCAAGATTTGAGGAAAGAAAAATAGTCCTGCAATGTTCAGGGATCCAAAGTTCAGATATTTCCTCACGGACAAAGACCTGCGAGTTCATGGTATTAGTCACAACTTGTTTCGTAGCCATTGTCACACTTTGTTTTGTTCTACCATATGGGCTTTTTTAACAGCAACTTTCTTGGTCAGTGATCCAATCCTTCCGATCCAGATGAAGAATTATTACACACATACCACTGTAACCAAAAATGTTAAACCACTTTAGAATACAAAATCAAAACCCTGTCAATGCCCTAATCTGAAAAAATAGAATTACTCTTCCAGGAAACAAAAGAAGTCAAAATGCTTCGCTATTCTTTTGTACTTGCATAGCACTTACAAAGAGAAATGACAGCTCTTAAGCGTGTGCACACACTGTACGTGCACACCCACCTGCCCACTCATACCCTCACACTCACGCACGCACGCACACACACTTGTGTTTTCCGTTCATTCACACAAACAGTGACATGACTCACTGCTGTAGAGGGGGGGGGGGGGGGGGGGGGGAGATACTGCCTGTGTTTTGGTTTTTGTGGTTTCAATGATACGAACACTTTTTTTTGCTTTGAGGGAAGAAAAAACTCAAAAACACACAGAACTTAAGCATTAACAAAGTTGAAAGATGAAAGTATTTCAATTTCCGTCTCACAATAACTGACAGAACATTATTGACGATGCAAAAAAGCTTGAGGACCCTGACCACAAAGCAGGCAGCTTAGTATAACGATTAACAATACGTTATGAAATTGAGAGAAGGGAGACATAATGAGTTACAGGGTGATGGATAGACAGATGGAAACATGGATAAGTGGTGGACAGAGAATAGATTGAAACATAATGTATTAGTGTTGAGGTCAATTTTATGGTCCCTTGGTGCCAAGTTGATTTAAGGAAAGGCTAATCTGCTCTGTACTATTCATCTCTGAACAATGGAAACTGCCCTCAGTTACAGCAAAGCAAAAGCCTAAGAAATACAGCATACAGCATATTCACCTGGACATTGACCACCTCTAATCATGTTTTACAGTTTACACTTTACATTTCAAATAGATGCACCGTATTAAAAATAACAAACACACATGGTTTTGTTATTCACTGAGACATCCACTATGCACATAACTCTCCCATTTGGCCTGCTCTACTAGAATAAAAAATAAAAACAACACAGCAGCTCAGCAGCCTAAATAAGCACAGATGATCGAACAGGTTCTGTATGATTGTAAAAGAAATGACAATGAAATAAAAAAAAATCCACAAATATGGATAATAACTTAAAGAGCGTTCCCCAAAGGAAACTTTTAAGGAATGACCAAAAAGCTTGTCTGCAGTTTATTCTCAACAGATCGGAGGAGTGTGGGAGGAAAGAGAAACACCCCTGTGAGTCGGAATGATATGCCAAGGCTTTGAGGCATTTGTTGGTACAATATAAAGAGTCTGTCGGTTTGATTCTCAAATTAACTTCACAATCCACCCTCCTACCACAAAGAAGAGGCAGCTCTTTTTCAAGCACAAAGCGACATGCTCAAGCCCTCCAACCCTTCAGGCTTCGGACCTCATGTGACTCGTCCACAGTCCAAGCAGTTGGACGAGAAATCCTAGCCTGATTCCGCGCCTGCTAATGACCAGTTTGTCTGTGTGCGAGTGTGTATGTTGGAGTGTGTCTATAGCCTGAGGAGGTTTCAGACAGGTTGGTGCTGCCTGTCATTCACTGCACACACAGAATGACAATGGAGAAAACAAAAGCCCCAGCCATGAGGTGAGATGGTGTTAAATCATGCACTTTCATGCTGCAACTGTAACATGGCTAATCCCGTGTTAGCGTTTGTCTGTTTGCGTTATTGTGCGTGCGTTCGTATTGAATACAATTTAGTTTGTTTGTCCCAAAGCTTCTGTTATCTATATACAAAAATAGCATAATTTTCAATCTTTTGAAAAAGACAACACCACACATGACATGACTTTGCACCCATTTTACTCTTTCCTACCCTCAAATTGGTTTCACATCTTGCAGATGCAACATTGCTTTGGAGGAATCAGATTAGCAGTTATTTTAGGAATGGGTTCACGGTGGACGTAGCTACAGTGGCTGATCAGGGGTCAGTGAAAAAGAAGATGAGGCAGAGGTAATACAGTGCATGTGAAGGAACCAAAATGCTCTGTGGGCTTATGGTTTGTGCATATTCATCGGCAGGTATTCTTATTTTCATCACGGTGGAGAAAAGAAAAAAGTCTGGCTCGCTCTCTTGTTCCTTGACCAATCAACAATCCCCATCTGTTGTCATGACAACTAGCACTTCACTTTTGCCCATTTCTTCCAGCGCAGTCGCCAGAGAGACCAGGTCTGCATCAGCTTGGTGACAAGCTTCCCATAAGTCCAGGAGAACACCTGTGGGGCTGGGCTTTGTTGCAAAGTAGTTCAAGTACCTGAGGGAAAGGAAGACAAGGCAAGTTGTGAGAAGAGTAAAGGAAGCTCTCCATTATTGAATATAGACATGTGTAAGTCATTAATAGTGTATGTGGCAAATACTGCTGGAACCACTTTAATTTGACTGGCCAAAATGAATGTAACTACATATTTTACAAATTAGGATTAGCTCATTAGCCATGTGAAATATCTTCTGAATCTATTTGTATTAAGCAATGTATAACATGCATGGCTAAATCCCTGAATAATATTCAAGTCTTGTTTTTCCATTTCTAATCCGTATGACAAGCATATGACCCAATGCTTTTCCCAGTTGCCTGTCTACGTAAAAAAGAAAAGAAAAAAGAAGTAACCCCTCAGACAGAGAATAGCTTTATGCCTTCTTATACACAAATCTGAGGTATCGCTTGACAGTAGGAACGAGGAACCTGAGCATCAACACTGGACTCGAGCATGACCAAGCTGCCTTCCACACATACATGTGGGGCAGATCTGACCTGTCAAAGCCCAGACTGCGTGCCAGGAGTCTCCAGTCACATCCTCGAGCACTGGGTGCATCCAAACTGGCACAGATCTTCTGGCGGATGGAGTCAGGCAAGCGAAAGGCATAGGGTCCCACTTGAGAGGAAGGCAGGCAGGTGCCTCCTGAGGGGAGGGGTGAGTGCGGGGGTAACGTCTGGATGGACAGAGAAGGTGGGAAGCATTGAGACCAATCTCGACATTTAGTTTCTGTCAAAACCGTGTGGCAATTTTCTATCTACGTTTGCATTATCTAAGTCGTAAGCGTTACCTCCTGAATATCGGTGTGAAGCTGGAATATCTGTCCCTCCCCTTCCACCTGCCGGACACAGATCTTACAGGTGAGCTGTGACACAGCCAGGCCTCCTCTCTCTAGGCTGAAGGTGCAGTGCAGGGGTCTCTGACTGCCGCTCCAGATGTGATAGAACGGGATCTCCTGTGAACATTGACAAATGTTAAAAAGAAAAGCTGAAAAAAAGATGGCGGCTACACTGTGATAGAAGTGATTTTGTCCTGAGCAGCGCAATCAGGAAAGATCTAGAAGACAGTTTCCATTCGAGGAAAGTGCAATATGCTTTTTATTGATATCGGGTGTTTCCACCAACTGGGTCTGGTCGCAAGAGGACAATTTATTTCCAAAGCGAACTGTCCATAAATTAGGACCACTATCAGATTTCTCTATTTATTTCTTTTCAGAAGGGGTTCAGACTGCAATCTCGTTGCAGCCGTGAATGCAGCGGAGAGCTCGTTTACAACAGAAGTGACTGGTCGACTAGCTGTGCTTCTTAGGAGGCACATTCACTTAGTTGATACATTCATCCATAGTTTTATGGATCTACATCGTTCAAGCTGCTGCTGATTTGTGCTTTTTAGGCATGAACATGATCTATAGACACTCTGCATATCAACAGGCTGATAACGAGTGTCCGCTGCTTTCTGAGTGTCTGACCTGATACTTTGCCAGAAGTTTGCTCCTCCAGTGAGTGTGAGGAATATCGTGGATGGACAGGCGCAGGTTGTGATAGCTGTCTTTGAAAAACAGAGGCTTGGGATCCTCCAGCAAAACTCCTCCTAGACTCCTCTCCAAATCCAGCACCTCCTGCAGAGAGGCAGAGAGAAGAAGGGCTTCGGAACACATTGATGTCATCAATGTCATCACGGGTTCATCAGTCTTGCACATTTCAAACTGTGCGTTCTAAAATGCTTAATTAAAATGCACTGTGCATTCTCTAAGTTGGGGTCTCCAAATGGAAATGTGTGAGAGCTAACAGTCTGAAAGCTGTTTGAACTTTAGCAGCCAGCAATCATGGAATGTGATGCCAATAAAATGCACACAGCATGCTCATGTTTACTCCCCCGGCTGGTGTATGAACACGTCATACACAAAGGACTGAGAGAGGGAAAATATCTCACATCAACTTGTCCAAATTTCTTTGGATGAAGTGATCACTTGCTGTTTACTTAAGGGTTTGTATTGTGCTGTACTATTTAGAGTTGTGGTTTCTAGTGGGTCAGGGAGATTCAATGTAATACCAGAATTTGATTTGGGGCGAACAGGGGTGGTACTTTTGTTTTAATTATAATTTTGTGAATATTTGGAAAAGTGTGTTAAATGTTGTTTATGACGAAACAAAGCTCTATTTTTGCTGTACGTTCCAACTAAAGCTGACATGATGGATGCATTTGTATTTTTAAATATTATATTTAAATAAATTACCAGCAAACCACTTGTTCATACTCACACCATAAGTACAGCACTGCCAAATTGACTCACACATCAAATAAATGAACAAACAGAAATATAAAGTGACCAAAGAAAAGACACAAGAAGAAGAAAAGTGAACAATAAAGAAGAGAGGCGAACAGACAAATGCAGACATTTTAACACAGAGTGACAAACACACAAGCGGCACCTTGAGCGCATGTGGGGTGTCATGGATGCAGTAGATACGAAGGCTGTAGTCCAGGGAGAGGCAGGGCGCTCGAGGGGCGAACAGGGCCAACTGCAGCCGTTTGCAGGCCGGCTGTGGGGGGCAGGACTGGCCCACAAGGCCGTATGTTCCCAGCTGCTCCATGAGAACGTGACAACACTCCTCCTCCAGCTGCAAGTAGCAAGGAGACGACAACGTCTCCTCTCCTACCGTCAGCACCTCCTGAAAACGGATGTAAGTAGGGTTTCATGATGCAACATTGTCCAACGAGCTACCCATTATATTGTGCTCGTCAGAGGATGGCTCACCTCCCACGCCCCCTGGTGAGTCTGGGTCTTGAGCGTGAGGGCCCAGTCAGGTGTAGGTGTGTCTAGCTGGGCACAGTGGGGCAAAGTAAGAACCACGGGACGATTCAGCAACATACCGGATGGGCCACAGCTCACCACAGGACTGAGTACAGTCTGACTTCCCTCAGAGGGTAGCCTGTAAATGTCAGAAACACACACACACACACACACAGACACGCACACACACACACACACACACACACACACACACACACACACACACACACACACACACACACACACACACACACACACACACACACGCACACACAGAGGGAGAACACCAGGTGTTTGAAACAGTTGCCAAAACATCACACTTCATTTATAAAAGAACATCACGGCCACGACACGGTTTGGAACATGCTGGTATTGACGTATATATGAGGCAAAGTGAATGTCAAACTTCCAGAAAAAAATTGGCAAAAGAAATGAGTGCACTCCAATTTCAAAAGTTCATCAATTTTTTATCCTCACAAAAAAAAAATGAAAGAACTTTCAAACAAACTTCAAGTGGTTCGCAGTAGGTGAAGAATGCGGTTCGCATGGGAAGAATATTCTGATTGATGTGAGCATGAGGTCTGTCCTGCCTTGTGGTTGTGAAGGAGACGAATGAAAAAGAGAATTGAATATGAAGGACACTCACGTCGTTTTGTCCCACTTGTTGATAATAAGGTACATCTCATAGAACTTCCCCTGAGGTATTGTGCCAGGGGGTACCAGCAGACTCACACCTAAGGGAGAATATGTCATGATTTATCTTATCCTATGGGGGATTAACTGAACACTGGAGGCTTATGAGTTCTGCATGTGACAAGACAGCTGCTGGCAATGTATATTACCTGTGTTGGGGATGGTAAGGCGTCCTCCCAGATTACCCAGGGTGGCGCTGGTGCTCAGCCCCGGCTCTCTGGAGAGGGTGTGGCTGTGGTAATCTCGCTCTCTCCCCATAGTGCCCACTGACTTCAGGCTGAGGATCTCTCCATCACATAAACCCATGTCCACGGGGAGCTCCAGGGAGGACAGAGTGGAGGCGTTATACACCTTGATTTTGAGACTTGGCAATGGGTCCAGCAAGGGAGATGTGGTCATGGGGATTTTGTGGAGGCTGTCATTGACCCCTTGCTGCAAGGAGAAAAGCGGCCCACGGAAAGCTCCCGCTGTGGCTGTCAGATCCGGAGGAGCTGAGGGATGCAGAGGGTGAGGGTTATCTGTGGACACAGGAGAAGAGAGGAGCTGCTCTCTCATCACCAGAAATGACACAGGCTGGCCTGAAAGTGCTAGAAGTGACGCGAGTGAAATGGATTAATGTTTCTAATTAATATTTAATGGCAAGAACAAGGGAAGGGATACCATGACAAATGCTTGAAATGTAAAACATGTAATGCATTAAAAGAATGGACAATTGACTATGCAAGAGGAGATAATGGTATGAAGAGAATTCATGTATGGGATGATACAAATAGTGGTGTGTTAATGAACTGAATTGTGCTTCGATGAAGATGAGTAAAAACAAGCAAAGTTGGGGAAATAAACACAATGATAGAAAGGAAATTGTGTGTGAATGTACACTGGATGTGCGAGTGAGTGAGTGAGTGAGTGTGTGTGAGTGTGTGTGTGTGTGTGTGTGTGTTTGAACCTACCCTGTCTGGGAGGCTTGTAGTTGCCAGGGTGGAAGGCGGCAGTGAGAGCAGACGAAGAATCGGTGATGTCTCCATGGAGATGGCGGCATCTGCGGCGATATGCGAGCACTCCCACGCACAACACCAGAATCACACACAGCAGCAGGGCCCCCACCAGACCAGCGTAGACTGCGACACCCATACCTGGGGCCAGCGCTGAAAGAGGGAGAGAGAGGCAGACGGTCAAGACACCACACAGGGACACGTGGAAACAAACGAATACAAATGAAAGGGAAGGACAAGAGGTAAGGAAACTCTTTTTACACAAAATATATCATCTAATTGACTACATATCAGTTGGAGCAGAAAGACGTGTAAATAAGTTATTGTTGTCCAAGATTGGAATTTTGAGTTGGGCTTTGGGAACTGTGATGTCACTTTTAAATATACCAATACTGACTGTTTTTTTGTTTGTTTTTTACATGGTTATTTATGATTATTTGAAATATAACTAATAATCCATGGTTGCGGCACTTTTTTTTATATGGGCAGTCTAAGTTTAATGTAATTCTTAGGAGTATCTTAAAACAATACTGACATTTCCACATATGTACATTAAAGTTATTGGTCGCTGTGATTGTTCCTCTGGTCCACGCTGGGCCTAAAGAGATCCCTCCTCAGGGTGATTCCAATGTAAGTGAAGGGAGGACAAAGTCCACAGTCCTTCTTCCGTTTAAAAATGCATTAGATGAAGCTAATGTGATGCTTCAGCAGTCTCAAGTAAAATCAATGTATATCTTAAATTACACTATTTTTAGTGCCTAATTACTTTTCTGTGTTACTTTCAAACTATCACGGCTCAGCGAGGAAACACTGTCCGGGAAAAAAAAAGAGGAGATAATTAAACCCTAAAACTGTAACTGTAGAAAATAATAGGAATCCTATTTAGGTGGATCAGGTATCATCAGGCCATGATGTAACCACAGTTTCTTTGTCATTGTCATTATAAAATGCACTCGTTCTGCGAGTGATTTAGGCTGGCATCATGTTAGCTTATAAAAATTAAGCCAATGCAGTCAGTATTTTAAAGTTGGAAGAAAGAGAGCATTGGTTTCTTCTATTCTAGCTAAAGCTACTGTTTGTTGTTGATCATCGAGGTAAGCAACGGTACTAAACAGCTCCTCTTGGCCTGCAGGGCATCTGACAACAAAAGTCTGCACGGATCGAACTGGTGGAGGTTGGGTGGTTTGCCATAACTTCACCTGCTCCCTGTTGGGCTTCCTATCTTTTCTCCTGCTGAGTGATTGGCTGTGACTTGTCAGCAGGGACACCACAGCCCGCTTAGGCCCGACTGCCCAACACTAGCAGAGTCATACCCAACTCAGACACATGAGCCATTCACACCCCAGCAGCAAAGAGGAGCAGACAATGGAGTTAACAAGAAGAGGAGGCAGAATAAACAGAGGAGGAGAGAGCTAGAGGAAAGGCAATTTGGCAAAAGGGATAGGAAGGAGTTAGATAAGGTTGTGATTTGTTGAGAGGACAGACGGATTATAAGTGTGGTGATGAGGAGAGGGGAGATAAGGATAGCAGTGCTTTAGGAAAAGGCCGACATTAAAAAAGCAGGAGAGGGAGAGGAAGAAGTTGGAGGAAACCACAGACACTACAGAGCAGCAGTGAGAGCAGGAGAAAGGGTGGAGGAGAGGAAAGCCGGAGGCAGGCGGGCTGGCAGAGGAGAGCTCCCGTGCTCACGTGGCGCGATGGAACCAAATCCGACAGCCATCCGCACTTATTACCAGAAACGGAACAATAGCGAATTAGGTGCATTACCGTGGCTGCTCTTCCCTGAGCCCACGTCACATTGAGCTAGAGGAATTACCATCAGTTCCAATGTAAACTATATCACAGATTAACAGAAAGTCAGATATAAATCGACTGTTTTCTTCAATGAAGTGCTATGCTTCCACCTCATAGCCTGTGGATTAATGGGTCTCAGTTTAGCGGCACGCCATTTTGCTCCCTTCATAACAGAGCTTACTGTTTTGTGGCAATTAGTTTAATTACACCAACAGCTATTAATCATGTTGCTGTAATTGTATCTTTTTCCTCCGTTCAGTTTCAGTGAACCATCATCAGAATCAGACTCAGAATCAGAATCAGAAACTGTTTATTGCCAAGTACGTTACACATACAAGGAATATGGCGAATGGTGCATATATAACAATACACACAGTGCAATAGTATAAGACATAATTGAAAAATTTAAAATATGAAAATGTACAATAAAATATAGTAAACAAACAAACAAATATGAGTCAGTTAACAAAAAGTTATGTAACCATGATAACATGGAGCCAGCTCAGAAACCTATGTTACACTAGAGGAGACGGGGTTACACTCATAAGAAGGCTTGACAAGAAGGTGAGGCTCAATCTGAGATGACAACAAAGTGAATCACACTCAGAACAAAACGCTGCACACATTCAGCGTCACGTGACAACACAGATGTTAGGACTCCTCATCTGTATGAGCACACACACACACACACACACACACACACACACACACACACACACACACACACACACACACAACAAAAGTAAGGTATGAAACAGAGAAAGAGTGAAGTCATGGAAAGGTGAACTTACGATGGCTTGCATGTTCAATAGAAATCTTTTTATCTGTTTGAACAGGAGAAATAAAAACAAGAGAAGAAGAAAAGAAAAAAACACAACAACATAAAAATGGATGGACTAGTTGTTATGCAAATGAAAGATACAATAACATAATACAAAGCAGAAACGGGAAAGTAAACAATAGCTCATCAATATGAAAATATAAATGTAAATATAAAAGGCGTACTGCGAGAAAGAAAACATACTTTATATCTAAAAAACAATAACGTCTTCTTGAAATGCATGTATGCAGCATTGTGAAATGAAGTTCAGCATAATTGTTTATATAATATACAAAAAGAGAATAAATGCCATTTGGAAATGACTGTGAAAGAGATTAGGATCATTTGGATGAATGTTAAGTTAAAGTCAGGCTTAAAAATGAACAAGGACGCTGGTGTTGTATGGTACAAGAGGGAAAATATGCAGATTAAAATCTGTCTCTTATAAATATACCCCACAGGGTATGTTATCACCTTCATCATATGAAAAAAAATCAACTCTATCCTGACAGGAACAATCTTTTCCAATTTAAATGATCCCTGAGTGGGATGATGAATTCAAAACCGCCTGTTGCCACTTACTAGATCTCAAACCAAATAACCTTCTCTCCCAAGGATCATCAAAACACCAAATGGTTTCCTCCAACTTTTCCATTCATTCAGTAGCAATTAGCAATTAAAACTAGGACGCAGCAGAGATGATGGTTTGTGGCGTCTCAGAGCATTTTACATTTATGACTGGGTTATTTCAGTGGTCCTCAATGGGATTGAATATGAGTGAGTCATTAGAGTCAGCCGTTGTTTGATGGTATGGTCCGACCATACTAAAGTATGGTCGGACATCAGGACAATTCGTGACAACAGAATAATCATATTATTGTGCTGGGAAAATAAATACATAAAAAGTCAGTAACCTCTACTGAGCCAAGTGATACCTGTACAGATGTCCAACAGCACAGTGCTTCCCCTTTTCCATCTCTTCCAGAGCCACTTGAGGGCATGTTTTCCTGACAGCCTCTTGAGAAAGCTCCGCGCTGACAAACCAGAGAGTGTATTTGTCTAATCTGGCTGCTCCATAGAAGCTTGTTTATGTCAAGGCTTGCCTACATGTCTGATAGAGTTGAAGCACTGTGTGCATATGATCCCCATCCCCCCCTCCCCTCTCATTGCACATGCTTTTACAAGGATTGTCTGCCTGCTTGGGCGTGTGTTGGTTTGTGCATGTAAATGTTTTTAAGTGTGTACTTGAATATATCTCACTGCCTCTGCGGATGTGAGTCTCAAAGACTCTAATGTGCTGTCAGCTGGATTCCTCCCAACTCATCACAGGCTGCACATTGGGTGTCAGTGTGAGTCTAACTCACTCTCATATGCTCTTCCCTGTGCTAATTTTTCGACTGGGTTGTGTTATGCTCGCATCCCACTCCATGTGCTCCGTTAGCCTGCACTTGCTTCTTCTCTTTCTCTCTCTCCATCTGTGCTCTTTAGATGTGGATCACTTGACTGCTTTCTTTGTGAACCAACATTTTGCCTCACGAAACATCTGTCTAGATTTTGTTGTTTTCTCTCTCTCGCTCTCTCTCTCCCTCTCTCTCCATCATTTGCACATCTACCACGCTGCAGTGCCAAATCACCTTGGAAATCCAGTTCTACACAAAATAGTTTGGGAATACAATACACCTTCAGAAACTGTGAACTACGAGAAATATCACCGCCTGCAACACTCACGATTAACAATAAAACAACCACCTGAAGCAACACATTTTCCATTAGGGAGTTGGCCCTTATAAATGCCTCAGATACAGCTGTTTCTTTTAGATATTAGATAGTTGAACTATGTGCACTAATTAACTAATTTCTTAGTTAATCAGTGGCTTATTTGCATTAACTGAAAAAGTAGGCTATATTACAAATAAGCATATTACTCTTTTGACATTTAACAACCCCCCCCCCCCCCCCCCCCCCCCCCCCCCAGTTCAAACAGATTTCTCAGGGGACTTACTCCGTGCACACAACCCCTCAGTGCAGTTTTTGCTCTCCATCATACTGCCACTGCAGTGCTTTCCTCCATTTCTAGGTGGGGGGGCTTGGCACTCGCGACTGCGCCAGTGGGTGCACTCTGTCCCACAGGCGGACCACTTCGCCCAGTCGGTCCAGCCTCCGTCCACTGGAATGAGACAGCAGAGATGTGAGTCATTTTACAGCTAACCAACGGCTACATATTTCCATCTGCAGATTGAGGGGAATTGGGCATGGCTTTATAATGTGGTGCGATGCATATGATGCATATGTAATGTGTGGAAGTGCATCAATTTGTAATTTGCAAAATGCATTCAGTGGTATGTTTTTAAATTGAAGCAATGAGTGGCAGAATGGTGTGTGACAGTAAATCAGATAACACAAATCAGATGTTCCTGGTTTACTTTTCATGATGAAATCAAAGCAGAACCAAATGCTATTCTGTCTCTGTTGGAAAAATGTTTTTGCATTGAAAACATTTGGGGTTTTCCAGCATTTTATGTTTCATTCAATTTCATCCTGGCCTTTCCTGAAAAATACACCATTTGGGAAATTCCCTGATCTTTCAGTGCTTGACTACTTTGTCTGAAGATGTTATAAATAATACTGATGAGTATGTCATCTTCACCTGAGCAAAGTGTGGTGCAGGTCACTCTCTGGAAGGGTGGGCCTTCACAGAAGGCTCCTCCATTCAGAGGGGCCGGATTGGTGCAGCTGCGTGTTCGTCGCTGCCAGCCCCGCCCACACCGAGCATTACACTCTGACCATTCAGTCCAAGAAGACCAACCTCCGCTTACTGACAGAGAGACAGACAGGCACGTCTGGCAGTTAATACCGTGGTCATCTTTAACAATAATCAGGATATAAACACCAAAAACAAGATTTTGCTGATATATGTGATGTAATTTACAATATGAACCTTTAGTTTTCCAATCATGTCTTCACCAGATCTATCCATTCTCCAACTGCCAACCATTTTTATAGGCTTTGTATATTCAGAAATGAGTTCTTATTGATAGGTCAAAAGAGTATGGTGGTTTCCAAATATATATTTATACATATTCCATTTTGCATTTTCTTATCTTATCTTGTCTTATGTGAAAGTGCAATATTCATAAAGTTAATTGAGTCTTTAATGTTTACATTTTGAGCTGCTAAAGTATCTAATTTTGCAAGTCACCTATTATCACGTAACAGTGCATCGCTAAACTAATCTGACACATGGATGATTTTGATTATTGTGTTATGTCATGATTCATAGAGCAATCTCCCCAAAATGGAAGAGAAAGAAAAACATGCGCGTGTTACCATAAACAATAAGAGTCGCCGTGCTGCTGCGTCTCTTGGCCACCACGTTGCGAGCCACACAGGTGTAGTTGGCTGTGTCAGAGAGTCTGGCCTGTTTGATGATCAGATCGTGATCGATGGTGATCAGGAAGTTGGAGTCCTGCGATGGATCTATGACGTCCTCGTTCTTCAACCAGTCCACCTGGAGAGAGGCAGGCACGCACACAAATACTATAGTTATTGGCTATTCAGGCAAAGTGATGAAATGAATGAAAATAGAAAAAGTAACCACAGCAGCCAGCGTTTTAGTTGAAAATAAAAACAAAACAAATAACACCTGTACTCTCGAACCTCCGTGTCAATGATGGATTCTTTTAGTTATTTCAGCAGATAACTCTTCATATTAATTATTGTGTGTATGCATAAACATGAGTCAGCACACCACAAACAGAACTATTAAAAAAAAACACTATAAATGAGTATTTAGCCTTCACAACACGCTTCAATGCTACAACCACTGTCAATATTTAAGCAGTTTTAGTTTGTTCTTAGAAAATATAATTTGTGGATCACATAAACTCACATTTATTTTGCGACATCCTCTTTACTAATGGATATAATATCCTAGCGAACAACCACAAGTAATATCTTTATCATAAATCACATGCTAAAATGTTTTTTACGGCACACGATAACATGTTATTTAGCCACTGTAGTGAACAATACAGCCTGGCAGAACATAAATGTTTACTTGAATAATAAAAGTATAAATTGATAAATGATTTATTTTAATTTTTTTATATATTGTTGCACGACGGTTTTATGTGAGAAATAGAACTATTTGATATAGCGGCGTTCAGTTAAAGCATCTTAGTGTTACAACTTGACACAACGTGATTTTAAGCACAGCCTTTTTACCATCGTTGCTTACATATTATTACTGATCGTTATACGTTTTAGGGAGTTTTTTTTCTTGATGTTGCCACGTTGCTGGATAGACTTAAATCTCTCAAACTCAAATGCCCTTTACTATACTGCCTTTTGTATCATGTTTATGTTGCTCTATA
This sequence comes from Myoxocephalus aenaeus, assembly GCA_038501785.1. Taxonomy (NCBI): domain Eukaryota; kingdom Metazoa; phylum Chordata; class Actinopteri; order Perciformes; family Cottidae; genus Myoxocephalus; species Myoxocephalus aenaeus. Next base: position 2,823,706 of record JBAMJR010000028.1, on the reverse strand, counting down.
ACTTATTATTTAGAGCTCCGCTTTGTTGTCTCCATTGAGATATAGCGCTATTCAAAATACAAATGATCTTGCACTATTACCCTTCAGTATCGTATCATAAACACAAATATAACCTCTGAAGTGATAGAAATGCAATGAGAGTAGGGGTGAGGAGGTAGGGTTCTACCTCGGCAGCGGGCATGCCTTCCGGGGGGCGACACTGAAGCAGCACTTCCTGTTCCAGTCGCACCTCCCTCCCCAGTGGCTCCTGCTCAAAGTTTTTCCTCAGGTCTACAGGGGGCGACACAGATGTAGTCAGCAGTTAGAGAAGGCTGCCCTGTGACAGCAGTGAAACCCTGTGACATTGGCTGTCACACACACACACACACACACACACACACACACACACACACACACACACACACACACACACACACACACACACACACACACACACACACACACGCAACACCCTCAAATATGCCTCCGTGTCTTGTTTTTTTCCCTTCATACCCTCATAAACATGCACAGTGTCAATCACACTATGGCACCCATTTCCACGAGGGACTAAGATGGGTAGCTACAGCAAATTTATTTGCATATATACTTAAGCTGACACATTTGACAAGCAAAAAGTCCAAAACACTTCAACAAGCTCCCTTTCTCACATAAACAAACACACACACGCACACACACACAGCCTTGGTACTGACATGCAATGCGAACGTAGGCACGGTTGCTCTTGGTGGTTCCAGCAGAGCTCCAGGCCACACACTGGCACCAGTAGTCCTCCAACCCAAACAGCTCCTCCACCTGAGTCCTCGCCACCGAGATGTCCACCTCCCGCACCACCAGACCTGAGCAGAGAGAGAGAGAGAGAGAGATAGAGAGAGAGGCACACACAGAGAGAGACAGAGGCCGAGAAAGAGAGAGAGATATTAGTGGGACATCTTTCACTGTGCATATAAATAATGCATTGGCTGCAGGCCAAATGCAGTTAATGTGCACATAAAGTCCTATGGGAACTAATAGATTATGTAGTTGAAAATTATGTTTGTATTGAGTATGATGTTTATGTCTGTGAAATACTAGGTGACATTACCGTGTGTGTGTGTGTGTGTGTATTACCCGTGATCTGGTCCAGGCTCTCTCTGGTGACATGATCGTTTTGATTGACCCATTCTCCGTTACATTTGAAGTAGATCTGGGTGGCTGGGGACGCCCGGCACCGTAGCTGGACTGGACGGTTCTTTACGATGAAAGCGTCCTCCGGTTCCAGCAGGAATTCTGGGAGAGGTTCTGCTGGTGCCGATGGGAAGGAGTCAGGGAGCACCTCGGCCTCGCTGTAGTCGCTGCTCTCTGAAAAAAAAAAAACAGAACACAGAAGTGATTTAGATGCCCTGCAATGGAAAGACCTGACTTATAGTGTCTGCCTGCTGGAGGCGTACTCGAGCAGCGCAGCCAGACCCCATCAGTATTCTGATGGCTGCTCTGTGGTTGACCCCATGCCTTGACCTAACGGTTGAGGAAGTAAGAAATAAACAAAATGACAAATGTATGCCTCAGGGATCAATAAGCTACCAAACACCTGAAGGGAGTTTAGGTGTGTATGACACCTTGTCTCAATCCAGCTTTCAGCAGCAAATCTGTCAGCAATGTTCCCTGGTATACAATAAGGCAACAATGTTCGTGTATTTCAACATTTAAGGTGTTGACAGTTTGCACTGTAAATGGAAGGGCACGGTGACATTTTGCATTGCAAGTAATCTGGTCAATGCAGGCCTCCTGCTCTGGTCTCTCTGGGAGAGTCCATGCCTCTCAGCTGGGGAGGAGAGCTGCTGACCTTCCATGGACAGGTCCTGTTGATCGCACATTATCCCCTGACATTCTCGATGTGACAAATTCCTCCTGGCAATGCTGCCAAGAGCTTCTCCTGGCAGGAAGGACACAATATTTCCAACCTCTTCACTCTGACGTGCTACTTGAATAATCATGGGTTGATCCCAGGCAGTATATCAATGCTGCAATGTCATTGGCTAATACTAGTTTGCACAGCAGTAGATGGATTTAAGTATATGCACTGATAGCATTGCTATGTACTACATTGCTTTTGACAGGACTTGTCAAACAAATCACATCTCCAGCTGTTGATCCTCATAAAGGGCTGCAGGATGGCAGACTATGATGCAAGCTTAATCCGTGCCATAACTCCATTTGTCCATCCACTGAATGGTATCCGTGTGCGCTTGAGCAAAACATTGAAGCACTGGCAGACTGGCAAAGACCGTGTCACGTGACAGGATTGCAGTAGCCTTTGGCATGAAGAATAACCTGACGACCGCATAGCTATGATGATCTGCCTGGAACCTGACATGTATAGCACACATACAACACACAAACACTACTATGTACTTCACCAAATTATGTTTCAAAAGCAGCTGCCAGAAATTCTTGATTTTTATGCAATAAACCAGTGGTTCTCAACCTTCTTTCAGTGATGTACCCACTGTAAAATATTTTTCCAGCCAAGTACCTCCTAGCATTCTTGGTTGAAAAAAAAGTCAGTGTCAGTGTCTGATTTAATATAGAATATATACAATTCAGTTTATCAATTTATACTTATATTTTATTGAATATGTATTAATTAACTATTTGTAAAGGATTTTTGAATGGATGTTACTTTTACATATATATTTTTTTAAATCTCACGTCTGGAGGGCCTTCACGTACCCCCAACATCATCTACTATCAGAGTGCAGAGGATTGACAGGGTCGGCTCCAGTCAGTAGATGCCCTAAAGGTGTGGGGATAAACAGCCCAGTGTTCTTTCTTCCCTTGACTTACACACACAATTGAGGGCAGTACTAGTGGCGCTACAGTTTTTAAATCTCATCCTCTACATTCAGACAATACAGAAAGAAGCATAAGGGCAAATGCGGCTACTTTTCCACAATGAGACTTAAGGCGGACAAATTTGCTGTGTTCAGTTTTCAAAATGTATCAAGCCCAACCTGATCAGTTATTCTACAACCAGGGAACAAGAGAAACTACTTAGAAAGATACCATCTCCTATTTTAAGAAAGGGACAGCTTCCCCAGCCCTATCCCACTGTTTACCCTTGACAGACTCTGAGACATTAGGGAAAAGAAAGAGGAACACTGAGCATGAAGGAAGTGGGTAAGAAAGTTCTGCCGTGATTCAGACCAAGGCCAACAGGGAGTTTGGGATTCAAGAGGTGGTACCGTCTTCAGATATAGGGACGGGACCATCTTTTGACCCAAATCTCTTCCATCAAAAAAGGGCCAGTCTAAATAAAAGAAGCTGAAACAGCACAGCGCTTTGCCTGGTAGTGCTCTGGCCACAGGACAGGCAGAAAGGGCAACAGCTGCTCCAGGCCCGACAGCCGTCCAGGATGAACCCGTCATCCTTAATCTGTCGCTGTCCATCCTGTCTCGACCGCAAACACGTCCGTGTTCTTCTCCAGTGACTTCTTCTGGAAGAACCTTCCACCAACTATACATTTGTTCCCTCACCGGTGACCTCAAACTGAACCATCACCACTGCAGGTTTGACTCCACTCTGACCTCAGTGCTGTACACTAACAGAGGATGATATGATATAAGTAATGATATAATATAACCACTTAAAATGACGGATGAAATATTGTGAGTGTTTTCATTGACCAAATCTGCTTATTATTTTACTTGTAAATGTGTTTTTCCAAAGATGTTGTACATGATGTTTTCCCATTTTTAATCTCACCAGAGCAGGGCTCACAATGCATGTTGTGCATTTACAGGTCATGTTGTACTGGATACACACAATGATTTGGTTGACTAATCGATTGATTCGACAGATCTGTAAATTAGTTACTCCACAAAGAATCATGCACTTCAGCATGAAAAAGCATTTAAAAATGACTAATGAACAAAATAAAAATATCTTAGTCAACCAAGATAGAGTTCACTAATCAACTAAGAGGGGTCAGCCCTAATTCAAATGTACAAATGCTTCATGTCACAAAATCACACTAGTGGTAACACAAAGTTGTGCTGTACAATTTTACACACACACACACACACACACACACACACACACACACACACACACACACACACACACACACACACACACACACACACACACACACACACACACACACACACACACGCCTGGGAGGTGTCCACACATGCAATTATGCAATTAAGCATGTACAATACTATAACTAAGTAAACATGCAGGTAAAGACAATCAAATGTGGAAAATGAAAATGATCATGTCTCAAAGACACTTAACCATGAACATCAATCCCATATATATCTGAGCGTCTCTCACAAACCTCTCCTCTCCGTTCTCTCTCCTCACACCTCCTTGCTCTCCTTTTACGAAGCTGTCGCCTCCAGTATTTCAGACTTTGAATTCACAGTCAATAACCAATTGTGTTGCCCCGCCCCGCCCCTCACCCCCGCTCTTTCCCTTTGTCCGGCATTGATCGTTGGTGTTCAAACATCGGCTAAAAAAAACACAGCCTGTCACTCTTCAGGCACGGGGAGAGGGAGAGGAAGGCAGAGGAATAATGGCAGCAGAGACAGACAAACAGGGAGAGACAGTGGTGCAGACGGAGACAGAATGGGAGGAGAGCGCTGCACACGATGCAGTGTGTGTGTGTGTGTGTGTGTGTGTGTGTGTTCTGGGGCCTGCACTGAGGCACAGTTTAATTAAAACACTTTTGGATGACAGAGGTAGGAGACAGACAGACAGCTTCTTTCTCTCCCCCTGTCTCTCTCTGGGATAATGGAGCTGGGGGTTTAACGTGGAACCTGTGTTTTTGGGCCAGCATACAAACATCCATCAGAGCTCAGCAGCCGGCAATTTGTGCAGAATGGAGGAAGACAAGAACTCCTCGCCGTGCATCACAGCAAGTCTTTTATTACTCTAATGACAGACAGCAGACAGCTAGAAAGCAAACACAGGCTTCTGGGTATTATTTTACAGAGCACAAGATCGCAGGAACACACGCACGTAGACGCAGACACCAGATGACAACCTATGCTTATACAGTACATTCTCACCCACTCGTATATGCTAAACTCAAATAGCTGAAGGAGTCCCCTCCTTCGGTGACTGTGAGGCGGAGTGCAGAGCTGCAGTTCAATGTAACCGAGAGTCGCAGTGACAGTGGTGGTGCGAGGCCACACTAAAAAGGCAGGACTGCGTAGGAGAGATACCCAGAGGGATTATGGGTAGAGGTGACAAGATGGGAAGACAGGAAGGCTGGCCAGAGACGGGTCAAGAGACACTAAGAGACAAGTAGAGACGATGGAGACAACAGAGCAAACACACACACACACACACACACACACACACACACACACACACACACACACACACACACACACACACACACACACACACACACACACACACACACACACACACACACACAATACGGGACTGTCATAATAACTGTCAAGGAAAAAGAATCACAGCGAGGTCGGTCTTTGTCTCAACCTGACGTGGAAATGGTTGTTCTTTCTGCCCTCTGTCTTTCTCCACCCTCTCTTTTCTCTTGCCTCTCATTCTCTCTCATTCACACACACACACACACACACACACACACACACACACGGAATACTGTAATTTTCTTAGCTCCAGCGCCTCTAGCCAAAGTGGAATCTAAAGTGTCAGTACTTTATCATTACCTTTAGAGAGTTCTGTCCCCTCCAGAGCCTTCGCTATCCCAACACTGTACTCAGTGGGGGAAAAGAGACCAAGAGAGAATAAAGCAGTGGAAGAAGAATACTTTGAAGCAGCCTAACAACAGAACAACACTCTAAAAGACATTGGGTCAGGTTGTGTTTGGCAAGATCAGGAATCTTTTTTTTTAGGAGTCCTATGAGGTCAAAAACAACACAAACAAGAGTACAATGTCCCACCTCCTCCCTTCTGCTTTTCAGTTTGGTGTCTGACTTGGGAGTGCTTTTATTCTGGCCCTCCCCTGACTCCAGTCCTCCTTCCCTCCTCTCTGCTGGATTCAAAGCACTTTGTGCAGCTCCACTAGACTTCGAATGACATCCTACAGCCTTAAACACAAACACACACGCATAGAGAAAGACCATAGCCCGCAGCTATGAGGCTCAACCGGTTCTCTGAGTCCCTTAAGGACAAACAGCTGTGAGGAAAGAGTCAAATATGACAACACGGCTGGTGACGGAGGGAACAAGGCCAATAAATAGAGTGATCAGCAGACATTATGTAGCATTGATGGACTGAGCATATCCATCATCCTCACCCAATCAACCTCATTATCATCATTCTTGCAAGCAAGCCCTAAGTTGGAGTCACACGTGGCACGCAGAGGCAGGTCGAAAGAGACAGAGATGGATGGGGGTAGACAGTCTCTCCTTGCCTTCCTTAAAGGACAATTACATTGAGTGATTGATATTCAGACCGCCTGAAAACTACTCACTACAGGAGGATAGAGAGAAAAAACCATCGGGGAGGGAAATGATGAAGTGAGGAGACGGGGAGACTGGAAAAAAAGCAAGTGTCTGGATTTGAACAGAAAAATCTCTGAACGTGTGAGTGGGACAGTCCCGGTGTGAGTGTGTATGTGTTGGCATCAGGCGTCGCATGAGGCGACGTGAGTGCATGTTGGAGCGACACAGCATCACTTCTCACATCAACAAAGGCAGACGAGGTGCGAGAACCCATGCGGTTAACCCATCTGACTGAGCGCACACACACCCGCACAAACACTCACTGTGTATAAGCAGCCCTTTTGGGCAAGACGGGGGGGATCTGTCGTCTTTTAATAGCAAATGTCGTTCATTCACTAGTGGCTTAAAGACGTCATTATTTTCATTTAATTGTGGTTGCTGGGAGGCAACCAGGAGGCAGGAAGCAGATATTGACGTCCTGCTAAGAGTGACACATATCTGACTTAAAAAAGCCCTTCACACGTTGGCTTTGGAAGTTCTTGTTTGGCTATTTTGATACTACCACCTGCGGCGGCTCCGCGTGGCTCTGCAGCCTGTTTCTTTGTGGACTCACCATGGTGACTCTCTAACTAGCAGACTTCATGTCTCACACAGTCAGGCACACATTCCTCTTCATGTCCTCCTTGATTCTTACCTCCCTTTTCTGCCTGTAGCTTTTTCATGTTTTCTTATTTTTTTTGAAGATCAAAAGAAAAGGCTGCTATTTGAGAAATACACTTACTTGCCATTTTTCAGATACAAATAACAGTGTTTCATCGCGTGTGTCTTTGTCAGCAACAGGTCAAATATGTGTTTGCCTGACTTTAAACAAAGGCTGGAAACAAGAGAAAGCAGATAGGCTACCTCCAGCATAAGACTTACAAAGAACTTACTCATTATATATTGTGTGATTTACAGCTAGTTGCACATCTGGCGCCTTTTCTCTCAAGTGGAATTTCAAAATTTCTTTTGTCAATTAAAAGGAGGATTAGCTAGCAAGCACCCCTGGTGGTGTTGAGCAAATGATTGCTTTGTCAATGCACAACCCAATCTACATAGATCCTAGATAGAAGTAGTATTCTAACGTTTGTATTTAAAAATAAAAAACTTGTTTTAACTTCACTATCTGTTTCTTAAGTGTGTACTATGAGAGGGTAACGCATCCTAAACCACTTGTTGGACATACAGGGGAATTGTTGTCACAACAGGACACAAACACTTGTTATAAATGTTGGAGTAGTCTTTCCATTCTTTCCCTATAAACTGAAAAAAATATTTGTTACAAGAGCTTGTGAGCTGCAACTTGTTGTAAGTTCATCATAGAAGAGGAAATGTCATGACTTTGGTTCCAACATGCAATTGAGGGTGTCTGCAGAGTGACTATTTCTGTGAAGTGTAAAACCTCGTCTGTTTCATCAAGATACGAGGGCGTGCATGTAATTGATTGATCACGGCACAATTGCAAGCAAATGCAAGGAAGTAAGAAAGATGGAAGATCCGTGTGAGCCAGAGAAAGAAAGAGGGATATAAAAGGTGTATGTGTGTGAATGTGTAAGTTTGAGAGAGAGAGACAGAGAGAGAGAGAGAGAGAGAGAGAGAGAGAGAGAGAGAGAGAGAGAGAGAGAGAGGTGACAGGAGGCTGGAAAGCAGATTGGCAGAGGGAGAAGACCGAGCAGGTGATGGAGATGCAGAGTGACAGAAATGCTTCGCTTGTCCATCCAGCATGTCCGGGTGGCAGAAGGAGAGAGAGCAAGCATGAGGATACATGATAACGCACGTATACACACACACACACACACACACACACACACACACACACACACACACACACACACACACACACACACACACACGTGCTCACACAGCGACTGCATTGCAAGACCTCATTTACAGATCTGCTTGTAAATAGAATGGTATCACACACTCTAATAGCTGCAAGGTGTGTTGACCTACAACCCACTAATTGCAAATGAAGTGTGACCTCCTCTTTCTTAAAGGACTCACCTTCGGTCTCTCCTACAAAACCCTTGGTGGTTGGTTATAATTACACTTAATCAGCCCTGTTGGAGGGTATGCCAGAGGGGAAACTGACAGACACACACACACACACACACACACACACGCGTAAATATGTTATCTAACTCTGTGGTAAATAAGACAGCAAACGAGGCCCAATGTCAGCAGTGTTTTTTACTGATAACTGGCTGTTTCACATGGACCCACACGACATTCAAAGAGTGTGTGTGAGAGGTAGGGCGGGCGTGTTTGTAACAGACTGTGGATTAAATATACCCCACTGTGTATGCAAGGGACAGCCTCCACTAAGTGAGATTCTGTGACTGTATTTTTGAATGTGTGGGAGAGTGTGACTGCGAGAGTGGGAACGCTAAGAGGATTTGCGCTTGTGTTGTTGCTGTGATCCCAATGCTGCTACTGGTGCCTTTGCATAGGCGGGGTGGGGGCCTATGTTGTGGCTGAAAGTGTGCGCTATCACAGCTAGGGGGCGCCACCCCCCGTAGAGCTCATTAATCATAGCCCATCAGAAAGTGGCCCTGTGCTGTGTGGGTGTGCCCTGGCGACCACCTACTGCACGGGAACACAGACGTACACAAGCGGCACTATCAATCACTATCAGAGGGGGGGGAGAGGGGTGAGGAGACAGGGAGAGAGCGGACGGGTGGGAGGGAGAGGAGACAGAGTGGGTGAGACAATGTTGTTTTCCTATTATCCTTACGAAATTACAGACCAATGTCACAACTATTACTTGGCGGTCAAACTCATATGCTAGAATGAGACTCTGTGTGCGTGTGTGTAGACATAAGTGTATGTGTTGAGTGTAAGGCGCCACTGCTCGTCTGCTCCAGCACTGCTCAGCTGCTTGATGAGAGTTGCGCAGATCTACCCAGAGTGGCTGGTTGCCATGGTGGGTATTCACATGGAGCCGGCTCCTCTAGAGGCCCGTAGTCTACACAGCCATTAACTATGGTGCACACACTGCAGCTACACACACATATTGTCTGTAGTCTGTCTCTCTTTTGCCACCTCACTTCCTCCATTTGGAAGTCTTGTTGAAAATGTGTCCATCTCAGCCACTGATTGTCTCACAGTGACCGTGTGTGTGGGAGTCTGTGCGTGTGCGCAAGTACGTATAGTGAATAGGTGAGCAGTACAGTGGGATGAGTGTTTGGAAGCTGGGGCTGTTTAAATGGCAGTAATTACATGAGAAGATGAGCTGCATTCCTTCCTGAGGGCAGGCTGATTACAGGCCTCTCCTCTCTGGGCCCCTGTAATTACCCACTCTACCCTGCGCCCCCCCCCCCTCCTCACCCTAACCCCACTGTACTTGCATCGGCTCTGCCTCGCCGTGGCTACAGGCGAGTTCACCCCCCCTTCTGTCCTCTGATCCACCTCTCTCCCAACTTCCGTAAAACTCCACCTCCCCGTCCCCTCACCAGGTCACTCTTCTGTCCTCTCTCATTGCTCCTCGAACTGATTGCTAGTCACACACACACATAGACAGACTCACACTTAGAGACCACTCAGTGGACAAATAGCAGATGTGGCATCTTGCAGATAGACCCTTAATTTTTTGCCAAAACGTCTCCTAGTCATTGAATTGTATCATGAATCTTTTCTTTGTATTTCAAAAAAAGAGCGACGGGATTCGGCATTATGCACATAGAGCATATATATATAGAGAGAGAGTGGGAGAGAGAGAGGGGGGGTTGTTGTCAAATGCCATTCAATCCTGATGGCCACTCCTCGAGACAAGACTTTACAGCTTCTGCCTTACAGGTAAATTCCTCACTCTCACCCTATTTTTTTTGTCTCCCACAGAAAGACACAAACAAAGAAAGGTGGGGTTGCGCATGACCTCACACATACACAAACCTCAACAAAACCAGTAGGTCCACCCCAGGGAATCGGGTAAAACTGGCGACACACAGACAGTCTAATTACATGTCCTTCACCCAAACACAAAACAATTGTTGCACCAACCAACATTCTGAGTCCCTCCTACCCTTTGTAGGAGGGACAAAGCATATAAACATATATTCAGTCCATCATTGAAGCTCTTAGAATTTTTCAAGACGCTTCGTTGTTCAAATACAAGTTTTTGTTGGAGATCTTGAGATATCATGATACTGTCACGTGGCAATACGTTAAGCCTTGCTCGAACTGTGATGTGAGAAGAATTGGCAAAAGCCGTCACAACATATGCGTGTTTTATTATTCGATATGACAACTCGGCTCCTTGGTGACAGGAAGATGGCCTGATCAAACTTCCTGAACAAATCACATCAGACACTCTGAGCAGGTGATAATGAAGAAAGAGGAGAGTGTTGGGTGGCGGTTTGTAGAGCAAGAGAGAGAACAAAAGCACCACGGGGGGGATGGATGGATAAGGAATGAGAAGTCTTGATCTCTTTGAGCATTATGAAGTCACAGAGCAGGAGCAAGGGAGACAGAAGTAGGGATAATCGGGGAGAGAACTTCAGGGAGAGGACAAGAAAATGGGAGCCATGGAGAGGTAAGTACAGGTAACCCCGCTAATGTAAGGTGATGATGGAGGGAGAGCGGGAGGAGGGAGGAAAAGAGGGAGATTAATGACAAGACTGTAAGAGGGTAGCCAAGTTAGATGGAAAGGAAGCAAGGAGGGAGGATATGTGGATGGGATAAGCAGGGGAGAAAGAGATGGAGAGAGACACAGAAACACCCCCTGGGTGCAGATCAAGTGCAACTCTTGAAGTGTGTGTGTGAGTGAGTGTGTGTGCGTACCGTGGGCATTGGCTATGGTTGCCACGACTGCCAGCGCTATTAGAGATGCCTGCTGCTGTAATGTGTTGTGACAGAGGCTGATTCTTGTGACTAACTGCTTTGGCAGGAGAGCTCCTCTGTCATGCTAATGACCAGATGAGGAGATGAGCCGGATTGACAGCGGATCGACGGCCACGCACACGACTTCTCATACGACTCACACACAGAAACAGACGGTTCGATGGTATGTACCAAGACACGAGCAGACCTCCCCGTCATAAAAGTGTACAGCGCATGACACGCTGATGCAGACATCCCCGCTCACAAATAAGTAGTTACCAAGTCAATGTGACAGAGGTGACAACACACGAACAAACAAAGTGAGAAGAAAAAAAACAACAACAACACGTGCATGCACCGAGGCGCGATTCCGCCCCACACAAACACAGCGGGGTTGGCGTCACTCTGTTCCTACATTGCGTCCCCTTGCATCAGAGAAATCCCTAGATAACCAGTACACAACAAGCAACATGCTGAAGGCTGGCCTCTGTGTGTGAGAGAGACAGGGAGAGAGATGGTTTGTGAGCTTTGTACATTTGTGAAATGTACGTTTGAGATGAAGCGCTTTACTATTAAAAACAAATATGCTATGAGCTAAATGATTAGCTAAACTTACTTCAGGATTACCAATGTTTAAATATTGGCAATAATATAAAGTTGTTGGTTGAATTAATGAACTAGGTTCGGATGACATTGTAAAGTGGGACTCGTTAAAAACAGAGGATTTTAAGAAGATATTATTTAATAAAAGTGAGAATGATAGATAGAAAGAGACAGATCGCGAGGAGAGACAGAGGTAGACAAGGAACAGAAAAGATTAGGGCACTAATAGGCTGAGAATCCATGTTGGAGCAGATGGATGACGAGAGGTGATGTGGCGATAGCGGAGGAGGACAAATGGAGAGGTAGAAGATAGAGATGAGATTCAATCTTCTCACCATGCAGAATGTTGTACGCTAAAGTAGTCCAGGGCAGAAGCTAATGGTTGTTTTAATCCCTTTGATCTTTTGCCCTCACTCCCTTTATACCTCAATTCATCATTCTCTCAAAATAAATTTCCCTCACCGCCTCAACTTGGCCATACAGTATGGCCAAAGGAGGAAAGGGAAAAGAAGTGATATCCATCCAAACCTCTTGTTTCAGTGAACCAAATTTGGATCGACGCAGTATGTTTTTTATTCTATTTTAAGTCCCCTTTCCATAAAAGATTTCAAAACTGGGGTTTTAAATTTTCGAATAGTTATTGTGGTACTTTTTGTTTTTCCAATCCAACAACAGCAAGCAAGAGAAGAAAAAACCGTCGAAACCCAGAGGAAGTAAAACATCAGAAGGAAATGTGCAGCTCAAGATAGGAAGGGGAAAACACAACACACTGACTAACAGGTAATCTCAGCGTAGTGCACCACCAAAACATAAAAGTAATAACTAAAGCACAAGCATCTCGCAGGCTATCACTTTAGGCCAGGACAACTTTTCCATATCTGTCAATCTCCGCTGATAAAAGATTGTAAAACTGTGAGGACTGATAACTCTGCATTGCGCAAAGGGACTGGCAGCATCACTGAAACGTTATCTGCAACCTGGAAGGCCCGCGCGCATCTCTGCACGATTCTACGGATGTAAATCTCGTTATGCTTTAGGTCAAAATGTTGGTTTATTTCTCCTGTGTGATGAGTCAGCAGCAGTCGCGCAGCAATCATTCATGAGGCTTTGGTTCCTGTCTGATGTCAAAGTTTTTCACTGCTCTTTACTGCAGCTTCTGGAATCATGTCCTTGACCCCGGGGACAGGATGGTGACTGAACTGGAATGGAAAAGAAGACACCCCACAGCTTCGGGCCAGGACCAGTAGGTCTGGACTGGCAGGAATGGCGGTGATGGACAGCATGATGAAAATCCCCTCGGCATAGACAAACAAAATAGGCGGCTGTGAATGAGAGAAAAAAACGTGCTTGTGTATTTGTATGTAAGCTGCAACAGGGAGAGGTGGATGGACGGAAGGAGAGTCAGAGTGTCACCCGCCAGACGCCGAGGGCCAACACAGACTGATGGCGACACAGAGTGGTCAGAGTGTGGGACACTGTGACAATAACGACGAGAGACTCTTTCCCAATCTCTCTGGCTTCTTCTCCTCCTCTCCCACTCTCCTCCTTCTCTCACCCCCTGCAGCGGGCTGGTGCTTTGATCCACACCCTGACCATGTGTCCTCCTCTGGCCTGGGTCAAATCGCATCGGCAGGCAAAGTCTCTTGGTCCTTCAGACTCCACTCATGTGGAACTCCTCGGATGTCAGACAAACTCCCAAAGGTTTTTCCATGTTTAGTGCCGACATATTCAAGAAGTCTTCACAAGAAAATGTGAGATATTGTAGGTTAATAACAGTAAAAAAAAAAAGAAAAAAAAAGTAAGAAACTCGTGGGAAGCTTTCTGGGCTTGTGGTGTAGCGAAATGACCGAGATACATCCATGTGGTGCACAGATATCCAGAAACAGAAGAAGTGTAAGCAGGTATTACATACATAATATATATATATATTTATAATACGGGTAGATCAAATCAAGCATTCTGATTGGTTGAGAGTGAGTCACGGGGTGTACTTTATTCAGCCATAAAGTACTGTACAGCCTGTTTACATTTAGAGCGTTCCATATCAGTGCGCACTTAAAATAACAGATAGATTTAAATTGTGCGACCGTTAGTTGTCATTTCAAGCTTGACAGTTACAAACATGTTTCATGTAAACTTTGATGTTTTGGGGGGAATGACTTTTGATGAGAATGTCAATGGTGAATAATGTATCTGTGGTCCCTGTTTCTGTTGTACAGTCAAACGTTGATACAGCTCACCATCAGGAGAGCAGATAACGCTCTGAGAGCAGTCTAGCTAGCGGGGAGCGAGTGCATCAAACCGGAAACTAAGATGAGGAATGAAAAGGGTTTGATCACAAAATTCTGATAATTTCCAGTGAGAGATAATTACGTCGGTAATTTCCCGACGCGAGGCAAGTTCTCTAAACATCATGGAGGAGAAGAATGACGGAGAAAAGACGGACAGAAGCAGCGAGAGCACTTCTTTACATCGGTGGCTGAGTGTCATCCTCCACCCTGCTTTCAACCGGTCAGTTTTGTAGTCCAGTCAGTTTTATAGTCTCGTATGTGCGTCCCGTACACATACGGGACTATTTTCTCTGTCGCTGAAATGCGATACACAATGTTTGGTGGCTACAACTATTTTGTGCTGAAAGGAAGCTTACTATTACTGTTTATAAAATCGCAGGTAACCGTATTATAAAAGCAATAAGGTACTCGAGGCAGTACTGTATCGACAATAATGTACTGTTCAAGGGTGTTGTTAGGCCCGACGTGCAGCAAAATACCGAATAGTGTCCTCCTTTTGGGTGTTATGGATATGGTCACCCTAGCTCTGAGCTAAATGCTAACATCAGCTTGCAAACATGCTCCCGATGACATGCTGATGTAAAGCAGGTACAATTTTCACTTTCTTTGTTTAGTATGCTCGGATTGTAGCACCAACAAACAAACAAACTGACAGCGATCCCTTGGAAAATATCGGGACAATGATGGCCTAAAGGTTTTTAAAGTTGGCTTTAGCACGTGGACTAGACAAGAGATGAAATAGAGCAGGCATACCCCCATTTCATTACCCAACTGGTTCAATGGAGCTACTCCGCGGACAGCAGATCGGATTGTGGATTTATTGGGCAGCTTCCAAGTATGAATGTGTGTAGATGTGATTCAATAAAATGGAGCTATCGATAAAGGTTCAGTAAAAGGATGCTTTTTTTCTTCTCTTTCTTGTCCTGCCATTGTGTTTTCGCTACATGTAAAATTAAAATGCTCAAAATGATCAAAAGTATAATTATCATATTTCTGGTCCTTACTCTGGATCGATGCCAGTGGAGAGAGGGGGCACATGGCCGTGGCTCCCGTGGACAGCAGGGCATTAACTCTCTGTCCCAGATCCCGATGGCCCTGGTCCACTGAACCTCTCACAAACCCGAGCCAACCCAGAGTCACGACTCCTCCTTTGCCAAAAGCATTGTTTTGTGTACACTATGAAAAAAATGTCTGACCTGTGCACTTGTGTATGTTTTCCATACAGTCCTTTATGTGTGTGGCCCGGCTAGTCACTCCGCTCTCTCCGTCTCTCTCTCCGGCTTCACCCAGCTGAAGCCATGGCAGCAGTGCTGGTTAAGAGGTTTGTGTATCCCATTAGGATGATGAAGAGGCCTTTCATCAGTACACTCCCTCCGGCCAGGCGCTGACAGGAACTTTACCTCGACAAGCCTCTCAAACACACCGCTCGACATGAGACAGCACCCAGCGAAGAGGTCCGCAGGCGGTACGCATACTCACTGACAAAACTCACTGCTTCTCACACACACAGACACACACATACTCTGAGCAGGGACAAAAATGGAAGACTGGACCGTTTTGTTGCTAACTTTTCATTGTCAGTCCAACATCCATTTTTAACATTAGCCAACACGGTTCAGTGTACGAGGAGGGGAGACAAGAGGAGGCTGGAGAGGAAGAAAAGTCTTGACTAATTTTGACTCCGTGCTCTGCTCTATTTTTAATCAGTGCCAAGCGAAGACTAATAGTATAACAGCCGTGCAGGGCTCTGTCCAGATGGGCAAAGCAATTTTTCACGTGGAGGAGAGCGGGAGGAAGAGGACCCAACGTGAGGACAGAAGAGGAAAATAAGACGGGAATAGAGAGGGAGAAGACAAAGACGGAGAGAGAGTCCAAGTGAGAGAGGAAAAGAGGGAGTGAGAGAGACAGAGATTGATAAAGACAGAGAGCGAGAGAGAAATGGAGACGGAGAAGCCACAGGAGCAAAGATGACCTGGATTCATAGGACCAGTATTGATTATTGACGATGAAAAACAAAGAAAGAGCTTTACTTCGAGACTAGATAAATGAACTCACACGCAAAGACCAGGAAAGACAGAAATGGGTGAAAGGGATAAACAAAACGTACACACCCAGAATGTGACTAGCTGCTTTGCCTTAAATCTGACAAGATAATACATGCTGACAGACAAAAAAAAGTGTGACAGGTAGGGACTGGAACCGTTTGTGTGTAGGCTGAATCCACACACAAACAGCATATGGGACGATGATCTGATTAGATTTTATTCTGTGTAGGATTTACAGGGCAATCTATGGAATTGCGTAGAGATGACTTATTGGGTTTGGAAACCCCACACACATGCATACAGACTACACAGAGGCCCATCTCCCCATTTTGCAGTCTGGATTATTCCGCTTCTCATAGATTAACTTTGTATAATCGCTTTGAGAATTCTGAGTTTAAAGCACTGACGCCATCCAAAGACGCGCCATCAAAGACTCATGGTACACTAAAGTGAATCACAGGTAGCACATAAACTGCTGCCAAACAGTACGGTCTCCTCAGCTCCACATTCGTGCGGTATTTATGATGTGAGGTGGACACTTTTATCCAAAGAGCCTTACAGTTACAGCACTTAAGGCTTCTATCCACGTTCAAAAACAGCTACCTGTGCTCTTCAATGATGAGCAGCGACTCATTTAGAAGATGGATTCACTAAAATACTGTCCATTGTCTGGGCTGAGGAGAGGAGCTAGTGGAGAGCAATGATATTCTTTAGTGAAAACCTTGAAGAAGATTTCCTGCGCTTAACATTATTTTCAATAGCAATTCGAAAGATAGCGGACTGAAAATAATTTTAAAATACATGCACACAGCACTTAATCATAACTATAATGTTACCGTAGCTTACCCTTTTCCAGCTGTGACCTGCATGTTTTTTGTTGTTGTGTCCCTGTTTTGTTGTTGCTTCTGTTTAATTATCAGTGGCTGATAATTACCAGTATAAGAGACCCCTTATGACACATGGTCATTTGGTCCATTGTTGATACAAAAATGTGATTATAGCAGGTCTAAATACTTAGTAAGAGTTTCACAATCGTATAGAGCTCAAAGGATGGAGGTGTTGAAACCGTAACAAACCAAAACCTTCTAATATCTTTCCTGAGATATTTCTTGGTAATACTGACGGCCCAGAGAGCAAGTGCAGGCCTCAAACCGCAACACTGTGCTGGAAACCGTAGGAATAGAACTGCTTGACTCTCATATGGCTGCGGTCACTTGGGTCATTTGTGAAGCACAATGACAGGCTGCACACATAAAGGTCTTTATAATCTTCCCGACAATTTACAATCTATTCAGCATGACTGACTTCACAACTTCCATTTTCCACAACAACAAATAACCAGCTTTTAGGGTGTGTGTGTGTGTGTGTGTGTGTGTGTGTGTGCGTGTGTGTGTGTGTGTGTGTGTGTGTGTGTGTGTGTGTTTGAGTGTAGAGGATGTGCTGGAGAGCATATAGGTGGCTGACCACATTACAGAAAAGATGTGAGATATACAACGCTATACGGTTAACTACATCATATGTACAATAATAATGCTGGGGCTTTTTGAATAGTTAACATGCCAGCACCAGACCAAAAAGAAAACAGCAAATGATTGATGAAATGAGACTAGTGTGTGTCCAGCTTCTCTGCAAATACTCTTAATGTATTCCAGACGCTACGGCTTTATCAACCCTATAGTAGCATATCAAAGCTAGTTAATAACGAAGTATTACATGAAGTATTCATGTTGAAGTTATTGCAATAATAGCTCACACTAGTGCCCTCATAACATCAACATGTAACATTAAAATTTATACGGTGCTAATCGGTAGTTCAGAGGTCACAGCCCTTAACTCCATATCTCAGGCTTCACTGCGCAACATTATAACACCTTCGTGGTTCTGTTGCACTAATACCTCATGCTGCATTATTAAAAGAGATGCTTATGAAAGGTCTCTCAGCCTTTGCCATGGCCCCACCTTTCAATGATCTCTCACCTCCACCTGTGAGAGAAGCACAGCTATTCTGCACATGCTTCTAGAAAAACAACAGATTACAATCTCAATTTAATTACCCGACACAGAGGCGCGCTGCTGTGTTTTCTTTCCTCCCCATGAAATATTATAGCATGCACAGCAAAACTACTCTAAAAGTACAAGCACATTAATATACATTACGCACTCTCCAATCATTTTAATGGCTGTGGAGACGCTGAAAGCGGTCAGAGGAGAAAATAAAAAAGGAAAGGAAAGAGGAACAGAACAACACAGGGAAGCAGAGTGCACGGGATGAGGTGAAGGTGCGACTTAAGGAGTGTGACGACGAAAAAGATAGAAAATCAGCTGAGCGGAAGAGGCAATTTTAGACGGTGTGAAATTCACGCCGTCTTGTCTTAGACACATCATGTTCCAAGGTGGTCCATAAAACAAGGTGTGGAGATCAATATCATCCAGTTACTGAGGTGCAGCTCATCTAATCATCTGGCGCTCCGCTGCCCAATGAAGGAGCTGTGACACACACCTGGGCCTCTGGAGGAGAGCAGAGTAATGAAATGTACACTGCCGCCTGGCCGGCTCAAGTCCCCAACAGCTAGCACAAACACAGCCCCCGCAACTCTCCCCTGTCTCCCTTCCTTTATCTCCTTCCACCTCCACATATGAGCAATAAACCCAAGCTTCACTTCCTCGGCCCTCCTTCTCCCCTTCTTACGCACATGCACGGGCTCTCGTACGTTCTGCTAAAGTTGCATATCGTGTGGTCCATTAGGAATCTGAGGGGTGTGAGGCACGGAGACCAAAATATCCACAGCACTCTGTTTCTCTCTCCAACTCATTGACTGAGTGCCTCGGGGTAACATCACAATAACTGCTGCTTGGCTCGGGTCCCCAATGCAATTCTATAATTCATCTTAATTGAGAAAACAGGCAAGCAGAGGGGAGCACTGGAAGGACATAAAGTGCAGGTTGTGTACAGTATTTCAGGGACCGAGGGACCTGGTGTATGTTTTGTGTCCGTGAAAGGTGAATGTAGGTGCTTACTGTGGCAAAACATGTATTCAACCTTCTTTTTTTAGGTGGATATTTACCTAAAAAGACAGGTTGAAAACAAATGATGTTAGAACTACTACTAAGAAAGAACTACATACACAGGAGAAGACATTATGTGATGATTCACTGTTATTTGGCTCAATTGCCTTGCATGATTGAGACATTTGAGATATGTTATTGAAAGATATAGCAATATCTTTACTCTTTGCTCATTTTCAAGTGATATTTAGAGAAAATGGAGAGGAAAATTAGACCCTTCATGCTACAGACATAATAAATGACAGGGAATGCTTTTTTCTTTTCTGCACTCACTGTAATTTTAACGGATATACTACAATTTATTCAAGGGTCCTCTGATTCAAATTCCAAGGCTTGGAGACAGGGCTAAAAGGCAGATGGTGTTTAAACACAATCTTGAAAATGCAGACTAAACAGGACGTCTGAATGACGTTGTTGAGCAACTTTCAGGACAATATGGCAGCTCAAACACAGATGGAGCCCCCAGCTTTAACTGCACGCATATAGACTTTTACTTCAGGTAATTAGCTGTGTTTTTTTTGGTCTCTTTATGAGCGTTGGAAGTTAAAAGCAAACTCTAACTGGTTGGCCAAGGCAAATCTTGTGTTTCAGAGTAGTGTTTAACATTTATGACTTAGAATACCTTTGCTGCTCTAATGTAGGATCAATGCAGCATAAAATGCATGAAAGGGAGATTTTCACATTGGCTGACACCGTGCTGAGCCTGTACTCCCACAGTTCTATTAGAGAATACATGTTTTTTTAAATATGCAGCACTATATCATTTGTGTTTGCTTTTATTTTTCATCCACTTTCCAGATTTTGCGCTATCTAGGGCAGTGGTCAGCAGTTTTAATCAATTTTCCGAACACAGGAGCACTACGACAGTCGGGAAATCCCAGCAGGATAGTAGGGAATGGACAGAGCAATAATAATAACACAAAATATAATCGGAATTATGGTCCGAAGAGATTAGGTCAGAATAATCCCCAGAATAAACACAAGTGGGGAGGAGGGGTGATCAAATGCAGGGAGGGGACTGCAGTGCCTGTATGGATGTTTTCATTCCTGATGGTGGGATTTGTGTAAATTTGTGTTTGATTTTGGGTGTAAGAATGATGATGATGTTTATTTTGGGAAATGAGAGTATTTCTAAGACTCAGAGAGTTGCTATTATTGAAGTAGAATAAAATGCTTTGCACTGCCTGCTCAAACAAAGAGAAATTCCCTCAGTGTGATGGATTCCTGAACATTTTAGTCACAAAGCCAAATTGAATGCATTCATTTCCAAATGGAATCCAGATTTATTTAAACATATCACCTCCCAATTAGACAAAGACCCATTACATCCATTGTCCTTTTTATGGTGAAAAAAATATAGTTTAAACGATGTGTAAACTTACTACCTTCCACTTGTCTCTCTGAAAACGCAAGGCGGTGTCAATTTTCTGATTGCACAGCCAAATGCTCAATAAGAACCTCAACATCACAGATTTCAGGAAGGCTCAAAGTACAGGTAAAGGTTTTTAGCTCATATAGTTGGACAATTTGTCATCACCTCACAGTGATAACAGTCCAAACATACAGCCAAGAAACTTAACCCCTTAGAAACCTGCAACTTTTTGCGATTGGATTATAGTTATTTCTGTAATGTATAGATAGTCAAATGTAGAAGTGTTGGTAGGTGGATCTTCTCAACTTTGGACACTGCAGGCTCTAGCACACAGATATGAGCGGGATCTTCTCATCTGATTCTTGACAAGAAAGGGAATCGATGCATTTTCCAGAATGTTTCACTACTTATTTTATTCAGTCACTAGCAGTGTAACACGCTGGGATTGATTTGCTTGAATTACTGCAGGATCTCTGCTGTGGCTTTCCCGGTGCTGAGTCTGTGTGGCGCGGGTTGAAGGATCAGAGTGGACGGGGCCCGAGCAGACCTTGAGGTCACCGGCTGCCTTTCTGCTGAGCAGGCTATTGTCCAGCAGCTGCATGGCCGCACCACTCCGGGTCTATTCAGAGTCTATTCAGCAGGTTCAGCTAAGTGCAATAGAAGACCCCAGTCTATTGTCTGACGCCAAGTCTGTTTGAGCTGCACCAGAACGCTCACTTCATCTCCCAGTGAGTTCAGAGAAACAGTTAAGTCCCTTTGAATGTGGGCGGATTTATACAAGTAAAAAGACACGTTAAACACATTCAGGCCGACTCCATCTCTCAAACAGAGAGCTGCTTGACCTCGGTGACCTTTGCAGAATGTCAAACCACACTGTATGACCTCTGTTCGCTTACTTCAACACTCAAACATATATTTAGATACAGAGGAGAGGCGCCAACGGACGAGAGAAGAAAAACGTATTTGTCCACAAAATTCGCGACAAACGACTTATTACTGGAAACATCTGTTTTGTATTTCTGCAAGCATGTCATATTAGCAAGCGTTATTTGCATTTATCTTCTGTTGCGAGTAGAAAAGTAAAACATTAATAAAAACATTATCATGTAAAAATGGTTACCAAGAGACCAGCGGCTTTGCTAGCATGTTAGCTATTCCCAAAGTATCGGGTAAGTGTATGATCACGCACACAAAATGGCCATATCACACTCACACAGTAAAAAAGCCATCTGGAAGCATCAGCACTTCTATGAGGAGAATTAAGTCAGAGTGCAATGACTTTCTCGTTTAAAGTGCCTCCAAAGAGCCCCATTATTACCTTCCCAGAATGCAAATGTGCTTTGGGCCAATTAGAGGTTGAGCCAATACCAATGTAAGCCCATAAAAAGCCGCCCTTCCATAATCATTCAGCAATATGACTCATGGGTAAGATTGGAACACCGGCCTGTAAATGTGTCATGATTATGACTCTGTGCTTAAAATGAATGGAGGAGCTGTGTATTTCATTCCCACGGGGCTGGAGCTGAGCCACGCATATGTTAGTGTCAGTGCTTCTAATGAAATAAATAGACTTGTGATAGTACTTATTAGGTCTCCATAAGTGGCAGGTAAAGACAAGGGCCCTGCGGTGGATCAAAGGTAGTTAAATGTCTCGTTTTAGATCTCCCCCTATCAAGCGATATTTAGGGAGAGAGGGGTTGCTTCTTTTTTTTTTTTGTGGAGATCCCTCTGTGTAATTACACGCCACAGAAGACCTTCATTCCTCTCCTCTTCACAGAGAGAGATGAAAGACAGGAGAGACAGAGGCATGTAATCGCTCCTCTGGCTGAAAGAGGTGGGGAGGGAGGTGAGAGACACAGAGAATAGAAGGACAAAAGGATTGTGAGTGGTGGTGGGGTTTTAATAAACCTCCTCTGTCGCTTGTTTACAGAGTCTCTCTCTCTATACACGCACACGTACACACACACACACACACACACACACACACACACACACACACACACACACGCACACACGCACACACACACACACGCATACACACACACACACACACACACACACACACACACACACACACACGCATACACACACACACACACACACACACGCACACACACACACACACACATGACTGAGACTTTCATTATTCTCAGAGGTTCCCGTTCTTCGCCTCAGGACAGATGTGTAAATTGTTGCGCTAATGTAAGGCCCACTGCTGGGCGCTTTATAGGGAAGGAGATTTACACACTCCACACCGCTGTATAACTGTCACTCACCAACTCACGCTCACGGGAGCATAAAGAGGGACGCCGTCATAAGCGACAGCATCTCAGCGCGCACGGTCTGATGAGTGCGCGTGCTCGCAAATGCACGCATGTACACACTCTCTGAGGCGTGGGCGGACGTTGACACGCACACGTAAAGTAAATGTTATATTTCGTTCTGCCATTCATCATTAACAAAAAAAGACTCCCTCACCTCATCACAAAGGGCTTGAGTGCAGCAGAGAAGTTACAATCTGTCAATGTTCGGCAATAAAACATTTTTTTCCATTAAAAGGGCAAAACGCTAGAAAGGTACCTGTAAATGATCTCCCCGTGCCTTTGTGGTTAGGTTGAGGTGCTAGTCTGAGGCGTCTTTGTGCCGTTTTTTAATAGTTTAGTGACAGCTGGTGTTTGGAAACCACACAGTGCTTATCATACAATTGAGAATGATGTGAGAAAAAGGGATGATATGTGCTAAAAGACATGAAACCACATCACAATAACACAGAATACACCTTTGCTATTGAGTCGTACCATACCAGGGATGTTACTGGTTTATCAATTAGTTGAGAACTTTTGCTTTAACATTTGATTGTTTCTCAAAATTGAGAATGTGTCTTTGTTTTATATCATTGCATGTTGAATATCTTTGGTTTGGTCTGTTGGTTGGACAAAACAATCAATTTAAAAACAACACCTTGGGCTCTGGGAAATTGTAATGAGTCTTTTCCACTATCTTCCTGGCATTTAACAGACTAATTATAATGAAAAATAATCAAGATATGAATTAATAACGGAAATAATCATTCGTTACTGTATTCGTACTGTTTCGAACATATTTCTTACTCCTGGTCACATCTCTGGCAAGGTGTCATGACACCAGGTGACTCACTACTCTGTCCGTGCCGAAGTCTCGGGGGGTTTCAAACAACCCATCTGCCAGTCCGTCTGTCTGCCTGCCTGCCCGGCTCTCCACAGGTACGTCTATCTGTCCCTGCGTGATACATGTTTCTTTTATTAAGTTGTGGAAGAGGGGGGGGGCTGGAGCTGGCTGCGGCGTGAAGGTTGAAGTTTTTGACAGGGAGAGACACCGCTCAGAGTTTAATGACCCTCTATAACTATACCTATCCATCTCCCCCGGGAGAGCAGCGAAATGCCATGGAAACGGTCCTCTGCTGAGGATATCGCATCACGCTAAACCATAACTCCTCAGCCCCTAGTATGATTACACGAAACATGTTTCTGATGCTGCTTTTCGTGTACACGGACCTTCCTTTGACACAAACTACATCAACACGGGAGTAGTAAAAAACTAAAAAGTGGCATCCACTGCATTGCTTCCATGTAAACTAATCAAGCAGGAACTTGAAGCTCACATACAGAACATCCCCCAATAGATTAACATCTGTATGGCTTTCCTTTGCTCATGTGGGCGGCTTTCTCTACCTGCTGTACCCACACACACACACACACACACACACACACACACACACACACACACACACACACACACACACACACACACACACACACACATAAACACACACACCACCCCTTGTCGCTGAGCGGATTGGAGGCAAGTGAAGCTGAGCAAGAGCAGAGACACCCAGAGTTAATGAACCCTCAATAGTCAGCATGGCTGTCCATCTGCTTTGATAATCCCCACAAACAGCAGGCTACGGGCGCTGCCCAACCAGCTACACACACAAACAGCATGTCGTCATCCTAAATATCCAACGTGAAGAATGAGGGCTACATATGTGATGTATTTGTGTGTGTGCAGGATTGGGTGCTGCATGGGGAGGACGGTGGAAGGGCTGATGTGTCCACGATAATGCCCCTCTGCCTTCGCTCAGCACACCGGCTAATCTAAGCGGAGTGGCGGGAAGAGGTGAGCGTGAGGTCGGCTGCTGAGCCCATCTGGTCAGCAGCAGGTAAGAGGCTTGAGACACACACCCGCTGACACACTTGATGCACTTAAATCTAACCTTAATTACATGCAGGTACATCTGCCACATTAGACCAGACATTGTCCGCAACTTCACACATGGCGCCCATTCAAAACGATTCCTAACTCTGCAGCCACCGGCGCCTGGTGGCATTTTGTAGCGTACTTGGCGTACACCTGGCTCAGTGAATGAACCAGGAGGATAAACCAGGTTTCCTCCTGTGCAATCAGAGCGCCTGCCAGAACGAGAGAGAGATGGGTGTGTGCGCAAGCTGTGTGCTGATTGAGATTGGGAGTGTGACCCCACTGTGACCCATGCAGAAAAGGGAGTAATACCTAAGTAATACGGCTGGCTTCCCATCAGCGCGCACCCATCGCACACGCACACACACGCACGCACGCACACGCACGCACACGCACGCACACACACTCTCGCGGCAAACACTCAAACCCGAGCCAAGAGGCGCCTGTCAGTTCTTGATTAAGACCTGCATCCAAAGCGAGAACAGAATCTTTAGTGTGTGTTTGGAAGCTCCCAGTCAAAGCCTCTGGAGGAGAAGTGAGAATTAAGTCCTGGAGCTGAAGACGGGTGGAGGAATTAAAGAGTGGATGAGGGCAGATCTCATTCTTACGCTCTTCTCTTTGCTATGGTTGTGATCCAAGAGTCTCTGAGCAGAAACGGGGATTATTGCCCCTACTGTGCGTGCTTGTATGTGTCATATGTTTCGGGGATGAAGTTAGATCCTGCACAGCAGACCTTTTCCATAAGCACAATATTTAAAGCTCAAGCCAAAGAGAGGAGGGGAGAGAAGAGGAGCAGAACAACAAGGAAAGGAGACAAAGGAAAGTAAAACAGGGAAAGAGCAGCAAAGGAGAGACCAGGAAAAGGAAGGTCTGGAGGTGCCCTTGTTGACTTCAGATTAAGTGGCCAATCACTGGTCCATTACTGACGGGGGCAATGGACTTGAGAGACAAACATGGTGCTTTACGACAATTACTGCATTAAATAACACAGCAGCACACTGCTGACATGCAGCCAATCACACAAGTCCACGCTCCACCCCACCCCACCACAGCCTTTACACACTCACAAATAACAAATACACTCATTAAGCATCATTCGCCTTGATTTAAAGCCTTAGGGAGAAAAAGAAAAGAAAAAACAAAGTTGTTTGAAAGTCCTGCTGTTGCCTAGCTGCCTGACATGCAGACAGAAGGAGGCAGGATCATTTCCGTTCCCTCTCTCAGCCGGAGATATGCACACGTACGCTCAATACGCCATCTCTCTGGGGAGGTCTGTGTGTCATTCCCCTACTTTAGACACACCAGCTGCTCGATGTGTGCTCTGCAGTGCAGGAGCCCCTTCCCGCCTCGCACAAGCCCCCAGTGGCACCCACATCCACTTACAACACAGGCATGACAAAGCTCCTTTCGTCGTCATCCCCCCACCTCCCCCTTTACCTACCCACGACAATCCTACACCCCCCACATTCATAAGTACCCTGCGGGCAGATGGGACCCTAATAAGTGTTACACTCAGAGAAATGGGATTCTTCACAGTGCCTTCTAAAGAGCAATTCCCAAACTCCGCCAGAGAGCTGGCTGAGGGAAGAAATGATGGAGTGAGAGAGATATGGATGACAGAGGTTGGTATATGTGAGACTATGAAGCTATAAATACACCTGATGAGACTATCAACTTGACTGAAGGAAGGGGAAGGGGAAATGGGGACAAGTGAAGGCAATTTATTAATGTGGATGTGGGGCAATGTAGCTTTGTATGCCACAAGGAAGTCAGAATAATACCAAATGCCATCGCCTTCTCCAATGCAACACATTTTTAACAGACTTTTGAGCTGACTTTTCCTCCAGTTAGCTGAGCCCACATGACATACTCACAAACAGACACAAACACAGGCATTAACAGATTGTATGTGGTCTAAGCTCTGAGTGGACTTGGCTCAACTGAATTTTAAAGACAAAAAAAGCCTCTGCTAAGAAGATAAGGGGAATCTACATGGTCGGAAAAAGCTCCCTTTTTTAGACCAGGACACACACAGAGCCCTGGACCACAGCACAGCCAATCAAGTGCTGACACTGCTTCTGGTCAATGGACCTCAGCGCAGCCACTTTTGCCAAGTGTGTGTATATGTGTGCGTGTGTGTGTGTGTGTATGCGTCTATCTTAGTAAAGTAAAGCGGTTGCTCAGGATCTTGCAAGACCCCCCGTGGTGAATCCTGATCCTATTGGTCACGATGCCCAGAGCGCTGCTGAGATCCTAAATGAAAATTCCTGCACTCCCTCTCCCACTCCTCCCAAGTGACCCAGCGGGTTTTCCACCATTATACAAATAAATGCTACCTCTTCATTAGATGATGTGGCTCCGTTTTGCATATGTGGGCGTATGTGGGTGTGGGTGAGTGGGTGGGTGGTGTCCTTTTGATGTCAGATGTCCCTGAGCATGTCTTAGCATATCAATCGTAATGAGATTCTGAGATGTTTAAGGATTTAACAGGCAGGTGTGATCTTAACCTAAGCATGTGTGGTCATGCAACAGTAACACACATCTGAAGAATCGTGAGCACACACACTCATGCAAGTGTAGCTCCTGTTAAAGTTGAAGTGAACCAGCTCTGAATATGTGTGTGTGTGTGTGTGTGTGTGTGTGTGTGTGTGTGTGTGTGTGTGTGTGTGTGTGTGTGTGTGTGTGTGTGTGTGCTCTGCCCCCCCTTTACCACACACAAAGGTCTGTGGAGGCTCCTATTCATCTAAGGCACAATGGAACCCCACAGAGGTTTTCTTCCTGTTTCCCTGTCTGCCCCACCCATCTCCCCCACAGGGCAGGATGGAGGGGCAGGAGGTACCCTGTCCTACCGGCCCAGCAGCAACTCAGCTCCCATCTGCCACCGAAACTCTTCTTCCTCCACCCCCGGCCCATCCATCCATCCATCCATCCCCCTCTCTCTCACTTCAACTTCACATTCTTTACTGCACGCTGAAGGTCTGAACCCAAATGTTTATGTTTTATTCAGAAAATATCGACTTTAAAAGTCATTGACAAAGTAAAGTACATTTTGTTATTACCATTTTAATAAAAACTAGTTTGACCTTGGTTTAATAAATAGCTCGGTGAAATTTTGTATTAAATTCAATCAATGGCTTTACATCTTGAATTAAAATGAAACATTCCAGCACATTATTACTGTTTGATATAAGGGCACACAGGGAGGAGAGACCATCTGGTGTGAGTTCAACAAGACATTTTTTCAACCAGAACCCAAGGAGACATTACATGAAATATTTAAACAGCTTCACTTGATGATAATTGTGTACACCTTTTTAAATAACAAACAGTTTGAATTAATTGTCAGGCTCAGCCATATTGATTAGACCATTATTACCCCAGATTCTAAAGACTTTGAGAACATATTGTCTTTGAAAAAGAAAATAATGGCCTGTGCCTAAAATTATATTCATCTCAAGTCTGCCAATCTCCGCTCAAAACTTTCTTCTGCTGCCAATTCCTCTCTCCATTCTTTATCGTCAGCTCCTTCTTCCATTTACCTCACTATTTCGCCTCCTACTGAGCCCTTGCTGTTTGCTGCAGATTTATGGTCCGGTCTAACATGCAGAGTATTGGCAAAGCATTAAACATGTCTACTCTTAATACTGTGAGCTCTCTCCATCGATAAGAGCCTTAATAAAAACATCCCCCAAGTGGATTTGTGTGTCTCTTTTTCACTTTCCTCCCCCGCCTCCTTCCTCGACAATATCCGTCACTCTTCTTCTGCTTTGCTAGCGTTAAACTGGTCCTGCTGCACATCCCTTGCCTTCCTCTCCTTCTCTTCCACCTAAACCTTCCCACCCACACTCCACCTCATTCTCTAGCCCGTGCCAGAGGTTTAATGACGCTTGAATGCCACTGCTGTGGAGGGTTCTTCTTTGCTCTTTTCTCATAAAGGATATTTAAAAGCCAAGCACTGAAATCAATCCATCTCAACGTGTCTCTCGCAGATTCATTTGTCTTCCATCTCCTCTTTCTGTTTTTCCTCTTAACTTTCAGATGGATAACATTACCCTGCGTAACCCCTCTCCCTGTTTGGTTCACACGTCCTCTGCAACAGCCCTCGGCTGCAATTGGCACGCTTGCTCAAACTGCCAGTCTTTTATATCATCTATAAATGCCTATTGGTACCCTAAAAGCCTTCCCTACCCCCCGCAGCCATCCGGGTCAGATACGCCAATGAGAGCTGAGCAGCTGCTCCCCTCCCACTTCTTTCTCTTTTGCTGTCTCTGATGTCAAGAATTTGAGCATCATAAGCACATTTTAAATATTAACAAAGACCACTTTGCACGAATGAATAATACAGCAGCGAGGGCAGCGGCTGGCCAGCGATCCCATCCCCTGCCGCCTGCCGCCTGACGACCATAAAACTAATGCACTGCTCTGGGACAGAATGTGGCCTGGTCTGGTCTGCCAGCAGGACTTGCCTGAGGAACTGGTCTGGCCTGTGGCCTGGCCCAAAGAGAGCTGTCGCTCTGTGTATTTATCACGGTGCCCAACCACCTGTCCAAATCTCTGTAGATGCAACAGCCTGGCAGCACTTTTGTTATGACTACATGTTTCAGAGACACTTTAATCTAATCTGACATTTCAATCTGTTGAGCATCTTTGAAGCCAAATCTACTTTGGTGTCTGTTGGAGGTTAGCTTTGTTGTCACATTCCTTTCTTTGGATCCATCTAAAGATGTATTCTTTAACTGTCAGAAAATTACAGAATTCGTCAGAACAAACTGTAGAGGAGGGCAGCAAATATTTCAGCAGCCTGTTATTAGCTCACATATAATATTTAAAGAGTCTCCTTACAGCTGATGCACTGGTATCAAGAGCAAGAGGATCCCCACACCGAACACAAATGAAACAGCACAACCTAGAGGGGTGTCACCATTCGCCCAGCTGTCTGACGTGCTACGCTGCCTAACTCTGAACATTCGACTGCCTCTTCACTACAGCCTCGCTCTCCTCCTGTCTTGACCGCCCAGTCTGGCCACTGGTCTCCCGTCCCCGCCCCCCACACAGGGCTTACTGGGAACCTTGTCGTCTTCATTTAATCCTGATGTCAAAAAGCAGTGTGTAAACACACGTCCCGTATGTCGGTTTTCTAATTCTGATGAAGTCATTAATAATGGCACACACACACAGAGAGAGACAGACGGACAGCAGGGAAGTTACTCCAAACAAGTGTTCCTGGCAGTCTGGGTAATTAATGTGTATGTCAACACAGAAAGAGGAGCACCATAGCAGAAATGTGAGCTCAGCAGATCCACAATGCAGGCAGAGACCGAGACAGGAGGGATCTGAGGGGCGGCGGCGGAGGAAAGGTATACACACAGTGGGAGAGAAGATAAATGCAATCTGTCTGTCCCATCATGCATTCCCTAAATATATCTCTGCCTTTCTCTCTCCCAGACAGAAACTTTCCTGGGGCACACTGAGCTATTGTCCCCTGTTGTCCCCCTCCTCCCAGGCTCTGCTCCCCTAACAGGACCTCACTGCGATCCTCAACCGTTTACATCCACGTTTCTCATTTCTCATGCAAGGATTTCAGAACGGGCCACAATTTTAATAAACGTAAGCTGCTTTTCTGCTCGGCCTGTTCTGGGAATAATACACACACGAGGACCTCGGGAGGTATGGCGGCGAGGGGGTCTTATTGGCATTCAAAGAAATGGCCACAGACCTGGACAGACCGTCAGCGTGTCCTCCAAAAGATTACTGCTGTCATTAAGTCAAAAATGGACTTCCTCACCAGAGAGTCAGGTTTATTTCTTGGAGAGGTCTTTTAGCAAAGCTTGTGTGGATTCTGTTCTCATTGTTGACCGCATTGTTCTTTTATTTTCCGACTGTAAACCGAGCTTAATCCACCCAATCCAATGAACCCTCGGCTTTCTGCCTTGTATTTCAATCCTATCTGGTAAAGGGAGGGCATGAAAAGTCCAGGCTCGCCTACCACAAGGCCCCACTGAGTGAAATCATCCTGGAGACACTGGAGATGGGCAGTGTCACCTTGGGGTCCAGGTCCTGCCCTGTGTGCCAAATGATTTCATCTCCATGAGAGCTGCTGCAGTCTTTGAGGGCATTAACTCTGAACAATCCACTGATTGAAGTCTGCTCTTCCCTGATCAAAGCCTGCTCTGTTCAGACTGAAATACTATGTCGAACAATTAATTATTAAACACGCTATTACTGATTTGTGATCAATGGGTGCAATATGTACTCCCAAGCTTAAAAATAAATTAGTGTACATTTAGATTTTGCGATGGGAAAATATATAAATAAAAGAATCTCTTTCCCTGAATCACTTCAAGTGCTCTTTCTTACTTTTCACATGGCTTTTCTTTTTCTTTTTGGAGGGGCCAAGAAGGCATGGAGCAAAACCTTAATTACTCCCTGCGCACCAGGGGAGTTTTATTTTTCCGCTCCAAATAGAAAAGAGATCTCTTAGCTCGGGTCTACTGGGCTGAAGAAAGTGTGGTGAAGAAAGTGCTGGTCAGCGACCCCAGACCCCAGAACTCTTATAGCTGTAGCTACTCAAGAGTCCAAGGCATGTTTATTATTAAAACATTTTTTTTATTATTCAGGGCGTGGGATTGGACCCAAATCGGATCGGAAATCTGAAGTTGTGTATGTGTGTGTGCGCGCGCGCCCGCGCACATGTGAGCGTGTTTTTATCAATGTTGCGCAATGTCACATATAGCCAACAGTATTTCACAATGGTTACGCACTGGTCTTTGAATAACAACTTCGTATTGCTCAATGATTAAACACGGATCTCTGAAGAACAACTCACCAGTGCCAGACGCGACATATCCCCCGACCAAGAGGAGAAGAACCAGAGGACCGAGCCCGTGGTCACGCTGCATCCGAACAGAGAGCATCTTTTCCGAATACGATGTTGCGAAACGTCCCGGGGTCTCCCACACAGCGTTACCTGCGGTGTTTCTGATTATTGTCCAACAAAGTCTTTCCTCCTGAAAAAAAATGTGCAGGAAAGAGCGAAATACCAAAGAGTCCAGTAATTAACGTTGGATGTCGTTGTTTTGGTAAATAGTTCACTCTTGACAAAACATTTCCGCCCGTAATCAAACTTCGAAGAGGTCCGTATCACACCCTGTGAATGCTAAGAAACAAATCCCTGGTATATTTCATTTCCAGCTGCACTTACTCTGCTTGCCTTGGAGCCGTGAGCGCAGTGGTGCCACAAAAGTCACCAAAAAGTTTGACGCATTGCTGCTCTGAACGGAGAGGTTAAATCAGGCGATAGAGAGTCCGATTCCCAGCAGAGGAGTAACTTATTCTGCGAGCATACAAAATAAGTACCACTGGGAGATGCTGTCAGATTGCCGCGTCCACAGCTGACTGGTCTCCCGAGTCTGTTCTCGGGGCCCCTGGGTGCCTGGTCTCGTCCCCCCGTCCGCAAGGTGTAAACAAGAACACGGGGATCAACGCGGAGCACAATGCCAGCCTCCGGTCTACCAGTCCCCGCCTGGCCAATCACATACCATCCTCCTCCTCTCAGAGTGAAGGCTGAACAAGTGAAGGTAAAGTAGTGGCAAGCGAGGAGGAAATAGATGGGAGGGGAGAAAAAGAAAACCCGGACCCTAGAGCGCGCGGCACCGCTCCGGATTCAGCGGCTGTGGTCCCACTGCAGACTGGTGAGGTTGTGAGTTTCTTTCATGATAATCAATTCATCAACCTATCTATCCATCTATCTATCTATCTATCTGTCTGTATATTTTCAAATCTAATAATAACTTTAATGCAATAACATAGATATGCCCCTTTCTTTGCTGCCCTACCTGAAGTGTAGTCAGGGCAGCTGAGTCGATAAAAGAAGTCCAGCAGGATTTTATGACAGCATATTACTTCCTGTCGATCTGTCCCTCCTGCATCCTTGGGTCATATTTTACTCCCGGTGGCCACAAGAGAGCACCCTTTCATAAATGAGCTTAGGTCCAATGAGGATGACTCCTCAGCAGCACTCCTGACTATCGAAGTGGTTTCCTGTACGAGGATGGTGCCGATAGTGTTTAATTGGTGAGAGGATTCAACGGTGGGCATGTAGAAGAGGTGAGCATTGCTTTGGCTTTGAATCATCTTTAATAGGTAATGTTATAAATTCAGCCTACCATCACAATGTGCAGAGCGGGTGTCTTATCTTTAATGCGGAAATAATCTTTGATTGTTGTATTTTGTTCTCTGAGATCATCTGTCATGTCTAACAGTGGCATCCTCTTTGAGTTTTTGAAGTTTAAGATTCTTTCTCATCTTCGTCTGTGGAGCTGTGGTAACATTGACTGTTCAACCGAACAGCTAATTTACTCTTGAATTTATTACAAAGAAACCCTCGTTGTTGATGCTTCTGGTAGCTGTAAACATGTCACTTCCCCTGTGCACGTGAGAAACCTTCACAACACTGATTTTTGGAACAGCAAATTGCTTTTATTAACTCTGCATTTTAATTCAAAGGAAGGAAACATCAACATAAATGAAAGGGAGCATAACACGTGTAAATGCAGCCATACAGTGGAAGGGTTTTATGAAGATGACAATAATGTGAAGCATATGTTACAGTGATTTTTAAAAAAAGGACAAAATGGTGTTTCTATGAAATGTCACAGATTATTATTTACAGCATAACATTATATGGGCAGCATCACTCTCTGGCTCATACTGAGTCTAACATTCATACCTTCTGTTGCTGAGTCACAGTGATGATAAATGAGGGGACAGTTTATCCTTGCATGACTTGTACATAGAGATCGGATTAACACTTAATTGTAGAACGCTAAAGATAAAATAAGATTACATGATACTAAAATCGAATGAAGCCCAGAGTTTAAGGCACAAGTATGCATGCATGCTGCTGAGCCTCAAGCGAGGCCTTTCTCCAAGATGTGACAGTATCTGGCAACAGAACAGCATTGCTGTACTTTGCTTAAATCCAACTTCAAAGGTTATAATTTGCCTGGACAAGTGATGACTCCCAATGCTTCCCTCTTCCGCCGACAATTATGCTGTTTCCTGAAGCACAGAATACACTCTGGATTATTTATTTATTCTTTAAATCTTTATTATGACTGGTGAGAGACGGAGAGCGAGAGGGGGAGGAGGAGAGTGAAGGAGACGGGGACAGAGAGAGAGAGACACAGACAGAGACGGTGAGAGTGAGAGAGGTTATGTGTGAAATGGAGTTCGCAGGTTGTATTTGAGACAGATTTACCTCATGGAGCTGCGAATGCATTTTTTTTGTTTGCATGTCTGTGCATGCTGTATCTTCTGATTGTGTTTCTATACCATTTTTACTGCTCTGTTCCTTCATTTAATAGCTCTGTGCTCTGCATTAATGAGTATATTGAGTATATACTTATGTGTCATTATCCACAATCTTTTTCTAATTGCCTCACTTAGCTGTGAGTTTCATGGTATATGGAGCACTTCGGGGTAAAGAGCTCATTCAACAGTTTTTATGTGACAGGCTTTGGTGACACGTCTCTTTCCTTATTGAGGTCATGCAGGATGGTAACAGTTTACAAGCTCTGGACAATTTGCCCTCTCTTCCTTCATACCCACAATTATTACTGAGATGATGGCACTAGTCCTAGTCGAGATGAAGTGCGTAAAGTGGATGAGATCAGGCGGCAGCAGCAAGGATCGATGACAAAAAGCTGTGGTTGAGTCAGACAGTTTCCATCAGCCGTCAAAGAATATACAGGAAGTCACATATACATATACAACGTGGGACTAATAGCCTACAATCCACACAGGAAATTAAGATTCTCTACAAAACATAGTGTTTGTTGTCGAAACTAAGAGCCAATCAGCTCATTGATCAAGCTGCAGCCAGGCATTTCCAATCATGCCTTGGGTCTTGCAGTCGGTAGAGAGCAACTGCG
Organism: Myoxocephalus aenaeus; assembly: GCA_038501785.1. NCBI lineage: Eukaryota > Metazoa > Chordata > Actinopteri > Perciformes > Cottidae > Myoxocephalus > Myoxocephalus aenaeus. The sequence goes on along the minus strand of JBAMJR010000028.1, from coordinate 2,788,885 downwards.
ACGCCTGGCTATGGCCGCCCTCGATCTTGTGAGGATATCGTTGCCTCGTGCATGACGCCAGGGGAAGTCGGGATCGAGTTGGACTCAAATCTAATTGGCATGGATTGGGAGGCGATCATTGGGGATTGATTCTGCGCTGGCCTGGCTCATCTCGAACGAGCCTATCGTTGAACTTGCCAGAACTAAGATATTACGTTGTTGTACCCGTCGCTAAGACTAATTGAGGATGTACGCCAAGGGCACGCAATGGAAAGCTGGAGAAGAAAGCTGTGGGAAAGGAGAGCCATAATCGAGGCGGATGGAACTCATATGCGGTGCGCCACACAGAGGAAGAGACAATGAGAAGGCTAGAGCTATTATTAAGGCATAATAGTTTGTCCGCCAAGGTCTGTTTAGCACTGCTGACTCTCCGTTGCTTTGTGTCGCAGGCTTGACATGAAAAGGATAACACTTCCTATCTCTGTAAAACAGAGGGGGTCTAAAAATAGGAGACATGCTCTAGAAGTTGCTGTGGAGATAATTGAATATTATTTTCAGGAATGATTAAGTTGACCTATCCAGTAGACTAATTATTTCTTGCAGACCAGAGGAGAACTTGCCTCATAGATTTGGTAGCACTGAATAAAGCAAAATAATCTACAGGCTTTCCACTGAGCAAGAAGACAACATCTGTGGAAAATGAATAATATTCATCATTAGTGTTTGACTTGATGGATGTCCAGTTTTTCAGAGTGGAGGCCTCTGACATTGTCTTTGGCTGTATTTAATGTTTCAGGTCATCCAAATCACATCATAAAAACTATCTCAGTATTTTCTTAAGCCAGAAAAGTTCCAGAAAGTTTTGGTTCTAACTCACACAATGAGCCCCGCCCTCTACTGGACTACTGAACTTTCCGGCAAATGTGTGCCCCACTCACAAGCACGCATTCGGCCACTGAAAATGTGCATAAACGTAGCCAGACAATTAGTTTCATATCACGAATACGTACAGACCCGACAGTATATAAGGCAGTACACACTGCTGACGGCTATCATTTCTTTCTCCAGCAAATGGTGATTTGCTCATTGAAGTTCTTCTTCCTCAGATTGAGCTGCTGCGTCAGGGAAAGATTGAAGATGGGCTGTGTTAGACGGCAGTAGTAGTGGGATCCTTTCCACCGCTTCTCCGCGATGAGAGTGAGCCAACAACCTCCACCGCCGCCTCTGGCCATCCCCGCTGGCTTCATTTGCAGATGATGGTGAGTCCACAGCTCATTAGGTTCACCAGCGCCCTGCGGAAGTCCATCGTCGACATCTCATCCTGGCGTGCCCCCCTGTCTCGCAGCCCACCGATCTCCTAGGAGCCCCCATTGCCACAGAAGGGCTTTTTGGATGGGTATGGTGAGGTTTTTCTGCCCCCTCCCTCCTTATGATTGATGTTGTTCATAAAGCGGATTTTTGTGACGTTCATGTTGAAACTGTAAAGAATGTTTTGAGAACATTCACCTCTCCTCCCCACCGCCTTGGCTTTCCATGACCTCATGTTGAAACCGGTTTATATGACGTCTCATTGTTGCCCAGTGTTAAAGCATGTACATTCGTATCTGCCATCCTCGCCCCACCTCCAGTAAAGGAGGCAACTGGGCCTCCTTTGCTCACGGTGGTGTAGGCAGTCATAGCGGTGGCATTAAAGCGTTCTTCATGAACATGTTAATTGTCGTGATGATGTCAGAGGGAAAAAAGCTCCACTCCAACCACTGTACCTCTAGAGTCCAGTAGAGAGTGAAACCTACGTGAGTTGGTACAAAGGATATAACATTTTAACCCAAGTTCAATAAGCACAGGCCGAGCCCTCAACCTAGAGGTCTTTTTGCTCCTACACCGCTCGCTGAAGAGGTGCTGTGTATACTCAGTGTTGTATAAAGTACCCAAAAGCCGTACTTGAGTAAAAGTAAAGATACCTTACTGGAAAATTACTCCAGTAAAAGTAAAAGTCACCTAATAAAATACTACTTGAGTAAAAGTCTTAAAGTATCTGATATTTTCTGTACTTAAGTATCAAAAGTATTTTTCTGATATAAAATGTACTTAAGTATTGAAAGTAAAAGTACAAGTACATGCTTTTAATAAAAAAGCAATGGGTCCGAATTTTGAGAATTATGAAGTTTATTCTTTTAAGTGCTGTGGCCACCGTGACCAAGGACCAGGAGTTGTGTTGATAAAATAACTGGGTTGGCTGTGATCCATCCATATATATTATGTTCAACATAATATATTGTACCTAAGTATACTTTTGCATCTACTATGAACGTATCATCATAATTCTCCAAAAAGCAATATGACACTATGAAGGAGTTGTAACAGTGTGGTTATAAGTATGCTCATTCCGCCCGGAACAGAAAGAATTAATGAAAAATGTAAGTTAAATTAAAAAAATCAAGTCCGTAAAAATGTTTTATTGTGAAAAATGACCAGATACATCCGTCTGTGGTAACCTCAGACGGAACCTCTTGACACATGTCAATATGTTACGTTACCCTAAAAATGAAACTTAAGTCTGTTTCAACTCTGCCGGTGTTCTGGATTAAAACCAAGGCAGAGTATCCTGAGATCGCCAAAAAAGCATGAAAACCTGCTTCCATTTCAACATCCTGTCTTTGTGCAGCGCGTTATAAGTTAAGCAGTAGACTGGACTAAAGGTTTAGTTAGGAGTAGACTGGACATAACGAACACACGTCAGGTGTCGTTGTCTCCCGTCTCTCCGAGGTCGGACCCGGTCGGTGACAATATTGTCTTCACGTAACCGGTCTGTGGCGCATAAAGGTTCGGGAGCGCTGGACGAGAGGATGTAGAGGGAAAATGCAGAATATTGTGATTCGCAAAACCTGCTTGGTGGAGTCTGTGTTCCACCACAGTCCCGGATGTTTTTTTCTTTTTCTTTCTAGAGATAGATTTGATTTTGTAGCGAGTAACGAAGGTTTCAGGGGAAATGTATCGGAGTAAAAGTATCAGTTTTCTTTGCAAAATGTAGTGAAGTAAAAGTAAAAGTAAACAGAAATATAAATAGTAAAGTAGAGTACAGATATCCAAAAAAACTACTTAAGTACAGTAACGAAGTATTTCTACTTCGTTACTATACACCACTGTGTATACTGTTGGGTCTGCATGTATCCCGATAGGTACGTCCTGGTTGGCAGACTATGTTCATGCAAATGTTCAGTGGGTGAAGTCATGCTCAATATTACAGGAAAGTATTACCAATAGTCCAGTAAAGGTCTCCACTTGCGCTCATAGAAATAGGGTTACAATACTGTAACCGTCGTTTCATGTGCCAAGCTTTGAGCAAATCTCCCTCCACCACAATGCAAAAGAGGTGAATGAAATGTACATCATGCTTCAGTTTAATTAAACTATTGAACAAATATATTTGAAACTCTACTTGTACTTTACTTGATTAATTAATTTTTTTTTTCTCCTGCTACACTACATTTTAAGCAATTTGCATATAAATGTTTTCCAAACAAAGCACATGATCAGATCAGAAATATGATGTATAGAGTGCTGCAGGAATTAGTCTTAATGCCTGGAAATGAGACAGTGTTGTTGCACTAGTTCCCTTGTCACAAAGTCAATGGGTTTTTGGTTATATAAGGTCTGTGGTTAACACAAGCTTAGGATATTTTAACGTTTAGTTCTACGATTTTAAAATACGCCAGAAGATACTTCTTTTTATAGGTCTTTAAAAAGGCAGTTGCTAACGAGTGGCTAAATGAGACTATGAAACGTCGTTGCGCCCTCACAGCCTTGTTGTGTGTACTTGTGCTCAAATGACCGTGGTGTGGTTTCTTTATAGGCTACCCAAACTCTATTCGAATGGATTAAACTCACCATCAGCAACGGGAAATCAGAGACTGTTGTTCACACATCTTTACAGAGACTTGGCTTCATCATAACATCCTATTTTCCTTGTGTTGCAATTTAAATAAATGCACTACAGGAATAGTATTTGCACTACAAGAATACTCTTCTTTTTTTTTTTTTTTGCCGTGATTTTATCCAAACAAACCTCAGATTTGTTTTACCTAAATTAAACCGACATGTCCACCTTACATTGGACCATGTTTACCCAAATATTCCTTGCAGCTACAAAACTCTCTCCCCGCCCCCACTTAGGACAATGAGACCATATTTTCCTGCTTCTGCTGCCTACTTACACCCGGATGATTAAATGGGCCAAACCATCAGAAAAAGAAGAAGAAAAAATGTGGACAGATGAAGCTACCGCTACTCTACAAGACTGTTATATGTTCAGCGATGCTGCCACCACCAGTCAAGATAATTACATCAATCTTGAGTAATATACATCAACTGTGACTATAACTGTGTGTTTATATATCAGCAACTATGTTGATGAAGTGGTTATCACAGAGACAAGAAAATCATTCCCGAACCAGAAAGTCTGGATGAATGGAGAGGAGCGGGCTCAATCCAGAACCCCCAAAAACAGCCTTTCGGTCAGATGACAAGAAGGCATACATGGCACTCACCTCCATTCTGATGAAGTGCTTTGAGAAACTGGTTTACTAGCACATCAAAAACATCATACCAGCCAGCCTGGACGCTCACTTGTTTGCATACTGAGCCAACAGATCCACAGTGGATGCTGTCTCCACTGCCCTCCACGCAGCCCTCACACATATTGAAAACAACAACAACACCTTCCTCAGAATGTTGTTTGTTTATTTCAGCTCAGCCTTCAACCCAATCTCCTCCATGAATTGAACTGATTGGTAGAGTCAGTAACTAGTATAACTAGTTATTAAACTTCCTCACAAACAAACCCCAGCCAGTTCAGATTGGCAGCCACACCTCCTCCATAGTGAGAAACACCAGGAGCCCAACAGGGTTGGGTGCTCAGCCCACTCCTGTTCACACTGTACACCCACAAGTTCAACACAAACATGAAGAAAACTCTGTTATGCATTTTGTAGATGACATTATTGTCATCGGCCGCATTACAAGGAACAGTGAGAACTCAGATAGAGAGGAAATAAAACATCCTGCAGAGTGGTGTTCAGAGAACAACCTTTGTTGTAGATTGTTGATTTTAGAAAAACATCCATATCAATTGAGCTGAGGTGGAGCTATTTAGAAGTTTTAAGTTCCTGGGAATAGGCATCATAAACAACCTGACATGGTCATCACACATTGCCATTCTGGTTAAGAAAAGTCACAAACAGCTGGATCTCCTCAGGAAACTTAAGAAGGCAAAAATTCCTGTGCTAAGTGTATGTTAACTTTTACAGAAGAGCAATAGAAAGCATCCTGACAGGAAACATTACTAACTTGCATGGGATGTGCATGTTCCAGGACAGGAGGAATCTACAGCGGGTGATTAAAGCTGCCCTAAACATCATTGGTACACATCTACTGGGCATCAGTGATATTGTTGAGGTGCCTCTGAAGAGCTCAAAGGATATCAAAGACAATACTCACCCTAACCACAACCTGTTCACCCGACTGTCATCTGGCAAGCGTTACTGAAGTATCAGCCAGATTTCAGAGCAGCTTCTTTCCTCTGACTGTGAGACTCCTAACTTCATCCTCCACAAAATAATAATAATAATAATATTAATATTTTTTTAATTCATTTTTTTTTCTCCTATGTTTTCCTCGAAGTAAAATGGGACTAAAAACTGCATTCCTAAGCGGGGGCCTGTTATACAATGGCAATAAATGGACCTTGTAACCTTGTACAAAGATAACCTTTGCTCCACCTCAACCATGTGAAATGTGATGCCATTTACACATAATGAGATAATGAGATTGGTTTAGACGGTGTGTTTGGTTATCAACTAACATCTAAAGGAACTACCAGTACACACGCACACACACACACACACACACACACACACACACGCACACACACACACACACACACACACACACACACACACACACACACACACACACACACACACACACACACACACACACACACAGCTGAGTCCATTTCCGCCAACATCAACTTAAAGCTAACAGAACTACACACACTGCTGATTGCATTGACACTGCTCAGAGACCAGTTATTACCTTTATATTGGTTGTCAACCTTACATTAACACAAGTATTGTCCTAAAAATAGACTATTTTTTTACTTGAATAGACTTCAAATAGGTCATCTAGTAGTGTATGCTGACACATGACCATACATATGTATAAATGTGTGTGTGTGTGTGTGTGTGTGTGTGTGTGTGTGTGTGTGTGTGTGTGTGTGTGTGTCCCTGTCAGTGTGCGTTGATTTCACCTGTCCTCCACCATTGTAATCCCTTGGTACACCTGGGCCTTTGGGCTTCAGGGCTTTTAGCAGATTGCATGTGTCAGACTTAGGACAATTACATTGATTGTTGCCCTAGAAGCTCTGCTCTCCTTCTGCTTCAGGGGATGAAACATGTAATAAAATTAAGGTGACAGAAACATGTAGAAAATGAAAGAATCTATTCGCAAGCTGCTTTTAATATGAATCTAACTCTAACACACTAGACAGAAACAGCACCCACTAAATTGTTGATATACATATACATATATAGTTTATTTCAACTAAAAATAGCTTGATTAAATGTAGACCTGTTCTCTCTTCCTCATATGAGACCATACAAGCGTATTTCTAAGGATTCATCAGCTACACACATCTTACTGCAGTCGATTGCAGATGATTGCCCTGTTGAATTTACCTTCATATCCAAATTGTATTTGTTGATATTCAGGCAAGATAGGAAGCTTAATATTCATTGTATTCTCTTATGGCCATGATCAGATTGAGCTCTCCTTTCAGCCGTACACACAACACTAGTAAACTGCAAACCGAGGAGCAACACGATGGTCGTTTGCACTGAATACGTGTATACAAGAGTGTATTGACGAGTTCCTGATGAGATTGCAAATGTTTCATATCTCCACTCTGTTTAGATAAGGGCTGTAACTGTAATATGCAAAACTGAGGGATGCTTCAGTAGAGAGTGAGGGATGCAATGATGAACATGGATTATTGGAACAGCAGCTGCATCTCACCCAGTGGTGGAAGAATATCACAATACCACATTGTAGAAATATTCCATTACAGGTAAAAGTCATTCACATAACATCCTAATTAAGTCAAATATATACATTTATGACATTTTCATTACATACCGACAGCAATCGACAGCATCAATTTATGAAACGCTCTGACAAAAAAAAGGAACAAATTAGGAATCTATGGCTGTCGCATGACTGTAATTACGATTTAATTTGGCCCAAAAGTAAATGATTGACAGTCTGTCTACCTACCTGCGCGCACTCTGCCCGTGCACTCATTGCATGTCCCAGAGTCTTCCTCAAACTACTAGCTTGACAAATATGAGTTCTAAAAATAGCCATATTTATTGTTTATGTTCATTATATGTTTACTTTCTTCATTTAGGGGGAGTGGCTTTGGAGGGAGGCCTGAAGGGATGAATTGTTGATGTTGCCGACTTGTGCTGCTAGCTACTTAAATTACATTTTGAACTGAAACTAGTTAAAGGTATTATGCTACATTAATAGATTGTTAATACTGATGCAACAATGTGTAAGCAGCATTTTACGGTTATAGCTCGTTGAGATTGCGTTAAAGTTAACTACTACTTACTAGGGGTCGTGAGATGATTCATGGGGTAAGAAAGGAAAGAAGAAACAAAGTCCTTCAAGACAAACTTAGATTTATGTTTTATTATTTATGTAACAAGTTTAGAGGGTAAAGGTTTCTTTGATGGAACTGCTAACTGCTATCTGAACAAAAATCCCCAACTTTTTAACAACTAACTAATGTACAAAAACCTCAAAAGTATAGTACTTCTGTGCTTAGTTACTTACCACCACTGATCTCACCAGCAGTGGCGGCTGGTGATTTTTTTTTGGGGGGGGCGCAGTTGGGCGGCGCGGTTTAAATAGCACTCCACAATGAGAAGAAAAGAGGTTTGGAATAGAATATTCTAAAAAACAAATCTTTATTTCAAGAAAACACAGTGCTCAACACTGTCCAATAACAACTATCAACAAACTGTAACTTTGGGCATGAGAGGTTCAGAGCAGAATGGTTTAAGAAACATTCAATGTGGTGGCCAGAGCAACTTCAGGGAATACATTGACGTAGCATTCAAACTGGGGGCCCTGCAGTAAGGTGGCACTGGTGAGGTGGTCTTTGAAGGCAAAGCATTCCCTGGTGTGTCCAAGTATGGTGTCACAAACCTACAGATAAATATATAGAGAGAGAGACAGAGACAGTAAGATAAGTTGTGGGGAAATATCTACTACAAACAGGCTTCATACTACAGACAAAAAACTATGTTTTGTGTGTCTTGATGGCTCATCAACATAGACAAAAGGCCAGGAGCCACATTGATGGCTGTAGCTATGACACACACACACACACACACACACACACACACACACACACACACACACACACACACACACACACACACACACACACACACACACACACACACACACACACTCTCTAACTTGTTGGGGGTTGAATTGGTATTTTAGATAAAGTTATAGTCTGATATGATATCCACCCAAATCTAACAATGTCCAACATGTGTTCTGCTGTGGGAAAGATAAAACATTAAACTCTAACACAGGCATCTGCTGATTTTGACACTCACCTCTGCAGCAATCCTTCAAGCTCATCTTCCTTCACAGCCCGGCGCTTCCTCGGCTGCTCAGAGCCACTGCTTTGCTCCACACTGAGCATCCAGCTAACAGCTCCGGTTAGCATGTAGCTTGAGGAGAAGCTCCGGGTGTACGTCCTCCCGCGGTCACTGCTTTGCTGCTGAATATTTAAATCCGGACGTTCGGGTCCCAACTCTTTCAGCCTCTTCTTGTCAACATTTGATCGTGGATTGAAAGGTGTTTCGCGTAGAGATACCACAGAGTTTTCAGTCGCCATACTAACATAATCAAAGTCTCTGCTAGCTGTGTTGCTCGCGTAGCTACGTGGGAGCTATATGGGATGTGAGGGAATGATAAAGGTCTCTGATTCGACGAATAGTCCAACCACGTTGCAATAAGAAACGATGTCATTGGCTAGGGTGCAGATTTGTGCGCCCGAAGATTCACGTTTCATCCGCCAATGAGAAGCTGTCCTTGCCGAAACGAGGGTGAAATGTTTGTTCGCTGCCATAGACTCACATTGGGCCGGCGCCCCGACAGGGGGAGGGGCTTTTCTCAGTAATGATGAATGGCGATATATTATATTTGGTATATCTTAAGTGGTTGTTGACAGGGGCTTACGGTCTCCCACACACATTTAGCGCGTCAACACGGTATATTTCTTATTTAAATTATTTGGTATATAATGTTTTTTGACAGTATATATTATATATTTTTTTTCTTCTTTTTTTTTTTCATCGCAAAATTTTAAGAGGGGCGGCGCCCTAGCGCCCTCTATTGACGCACCGCCACTGCTCACCAGGCACACGTGATCCACTGAGTGTGTGCTATTTTGCACATTCTAATTGTCTTACTGAGACACACTAAGTAACTAACTAAAAATGTGTTGCTGTTTATACAGTTGGTGTTGTTGGAAGCAGAGAGAGGAAAGAGGAGTGTAAAGAGAAGTGTGGTGTGTTGGTGAGACTGAGTGGGAGCGAACACTAATTAAACATTAACATCTGTTGGAAGTAGAAACACTGGCAGCTATGAAGCTGACAATCAAATCATCAGCTATTAGAAACCACAATGTTACTGTCATTTTATAACAAACAAAATACATTGAATTGATTGATAGGAGGGGGAAAACACATCCTGTGCTCTGAATCTTGCCTCCAGTAAGCTTCACATGTGGGAGTTTCATATGCGCTATGGGGCTTTGTCAGGTAATGGCTCAGTTTATTAGCCCTGATATGAACTATAAACTGAAATTTTGTTTATGACGAGGGGCGTCAGGGCATTGCTGAGTGATGATATTTCACGAGGGAAGCATTATGTACACTTCATAATATTGGCTGCTCAGCACAGTCCCTATTCTAGTCCACCCCAGACTTGTTTTTTTTTTATGGTGGCATCGGGCTTTAGGACACTATGAGTCAATATTTTATCTGTGTGGGCAACATTATGGCTTCATTTCTGTATTGTGTGTATGAGCATGCACAAACGTGTGATTAATGACCACAGGCATAAGAAATGCCACTGACTAGCATTTTACACAAACAACTAGTTTTGCGACAGTATGGGGAAACGCCTTGGGTTGGAAACATGACTTTTGCTGTCCTCTGCTACTCCCTCCATCCCTCCCTCTCTTCATCATCCATCGCTCCCGTTCACCTGTGCCACCTCACTAATGATTGCTCAGCGGCTGTGAGTCGACCATGCATCATTTACCAGGAGCTCCAGAGAGAGAGAGAGAGAGAGAGAGAGAGAGAGAGAGAGAGAAAAGGGAGCAAAAGAGAGAAATTCTCTTTTCATGTAGATGGTGGAAATGGAGCAATAGCGATATCCAAAAGGAGAGAATGAGAATAAGGAAACTGTCCGAGGTGCAGACACTGGGAGACAAGCATGTGCTGCAAAGGCAGTGGGAAGGGAGAAGGTGAGAATAGGCTGGAGGGAACCAGGAGGTCCGTTTTATTAATACCAGCCTTGATCTGGGGGGAAACGCTGACAGCTAAATAATACCCAAGAGTTGCCACGACTACACTTCTGCCTATGTAGAAGAATAGGTGCACCGAGGCGAAAACAAAATACCCATGTCGGTTTGGTGTGTTATTTGTGATTAACATAATTGCACAAACAGATTATGGTTATTGAGACGGCGCAGAATATAATGACCATGTTACATAAGAAATGCTTGATATTTAGAGGTGTGAGATTCACATATCAATTATGGTTTGATTTGATATGTTACACTAGTGTCACAACTTAATACATTTTCAATATAGCTGGAGTAAGGGCTGCCTAACGGTACATTGCTGGTTTCAATAACATTCAGATTAATCTTGGTGAATTTGAAATGAAACAATTGAGTTTTGCCGAACACATGTGAGTGGTTTCTCAGCAGATAGACAAAACAAAACAACAGCAGTGCTTCACACAGTGCAAATAAAAAGAAAAGACATGGTGAAAAAAACAGGAAATATTGCCTCAGCTCAAATATCACAGCAATGAAATGTTAATTGTTTTCTACCAAATGCATGATGAATTTTTTGATTCACCGCATGTGTGTCTTGCCTAGACAAGCCTCGTCACATCCCATGATGCAATACGGCACAGCAGGGTGTCGTCATGGCTTAGAGCACAATATCAGCCAGTCAAAATTATTTAATATTCCAATTTACCTTTCCAGGCATAAAGACAGGGAAGAGACACGTTTTTTTTTTCACATTCTTCATGCAAACTAAATGGACACTATTATTAGGCGTCTGACAAGACGGCCAATCAAGTTGATGATAACAGGTTGGATTTCTGCAGACAAGGGATGGATAACACAGGAGCTGACCCCACAGTCCAGGTAGCCAGCGGTCATCCTATTAGCCTATAAAAAGCTCAGGTGTGGGCGTGCATTGTTTGCTTGGACTTGGTCTCCAATCATACCAATATCACTTCGCTTCTGGAGGTGGGAGGGAGCCAACACTGGATGGAAAATGGTTAGAAGGGAAATACTCACACTTTTTGTTTTTAACATCTCTGATGAATATGATTATACTCGAACATGATAATAAATGGCATATTCTTATCACTGTAAAAGCTATGGAATCTAAATTGAATTTAATCGTGAACATACAACGATTGTACACTGAGGGCCTTTCCATGGTTTGCATTGGACATCAGTAAATGGGGATAATCAATATATTGGCAGGTTATCAGAGTAACCAGAGGCTCAAAGAACAATCATGAGTTTATCTTGTTGAACATATATGTTCTTTATCGCTGACCTTTGTGCTCCGTTGCAGTTGAGGTCCCTTTTTTTTAAGGGATGCAAATCCATCTGTGGATACCAGTCAAATCCATGCAAAGCAGTCAGCTGAGGTTGAATCCAGAGAAGCCTCAAATCAGAAAGAGGAGCTTACGCTGCATGGAATAAGGTCATATTGTTGTGATGAGCCACTTGTTAGTCACTTAAACTCATTGAACCAGTGATTTTACTGAAATATTACTCTGTTTACAGCTTTTCTGTTAGAGTAGCTGATGACAAAGGAGTTTTTTTAACAAAAGAGTTAAACCGCACTGTGCAGATAGCACATCATTTTATTGACAAATAAACATTGAAATAAAAGCATCAAATATGAGCCATTTTACATACTGCATGGTGAAAATCACAAGGAGAAGATGTGATAGGAAAAAAAGAGCGTGATATGATTATTTCACAACAATGAGAAAATGTATCATTAAATCCTAGTTTAAAAAACTGTAAAGAAATGATGGAGGAGACAGACAAGAGAACAAATAAGACACTCCTATACTGTAAGGGAGGTCATAACCCGAGATGAAATTAATGAGCAAGTATATCGCACCTGCTGATAGGGAGCAGACAGGGTTGAAGAGGTGGACACATGATGCCGGAGACACACCTGCTCCTCTCATCCTCTACATGAAGCGCTGGTGGTTAGTTGGACAAAACCTCCATCTCTATGAATTCTGACCTCCTTTGCAGTGCAATCTTATGGAGTTCAAAGATGCCGAAAGAAAGTAATCCCACAATGTGTAAAGCAGCAGGGATGTAAACTTGAAACAGACCTGCAGTTCTTCTCCTGTCACATTTCCTGTGTTCGGGCTGTAAAGCAGCTCCTTCTGCGACTAAAAGAGACAAAGGAACAATCAAACACTGTGAGTAAGCGTGCTCCCGGGCTCCCACATTCCCTTTGGAGGGCACACCACAGCCTTTCATCTCTGCTCCCCTCTCTGTATCTATCCTCTCATCTCTCTGCTTTATGAGCAGAGTTCAAACACCGGGGACCAGTTTAGATACTGGAGGTTCCCATTGCAGTGCTCCACTGAACTAGAGCATATGGTGAAACATTACAAGTTTAGAGTTTTGCTCATTTAACCACCGTTTTTTTTTTTTTAGGTTATCCCTACATGTATATGAATAGCCTCACCCATTAAAAAAGTATATTAAGGGAAGTGTTGTTACCCTGAATGTTAGCTTTGAAACTGGGAGAGTCCACTGCATGGATGTAAAAAGACACAAATGGTGAAACCTAGAACATGATATTCCAGCACTATGTGATGCAGTTTTCCAAATACACCGATGTGTGAATCAATAAATGAAAAAAATAAAGAAAAATGAAAGGAAGAAGGATGCACCTGGGTCGATAGACTTGCAGGTGATTGAGAGGAAATGGGAGCCTTGTGTGCATGTGTGTGTGCGCAAGTTTGTGGTTAAGCTTAAGACTTATATTGCATGGTTGTACTGCACATGTGAATTGAGAATGAGTCAGTCTTTCTTGTGGCATGTCTCGTGGCTACTGATCTCTTGTTTGATATCGACTCCGTTTGAGTCTTCTACAGGAAGTATTTTTCAGGAGAACGGGGAGAGCTCTTTGCTGCAAACAGGCCTTTAAGTCCATCAATAAAGAGAAAGAGAGCCCAGTAGAGAACGGGCAGAGAGAGCCCAGTGGAATCCACAAACACATAAAACAACAGAATAGTGTAAGAGACAAAAGCAGAAATCCACTTTTCACTCTCCAAAAGAATTCCAAAGTGAAACACGTGCTTAATCAATCATTTTCATTAGGAATTTGATGCTAGCATATTAATCTCGTGCCTCTACGAATACAATTATATGGATTAGGTAAAAAGACATAATCTGCTATTCAATCCTCATTACTATGGCGATTAATCCACACTGATTACTTCATTTTAATTAACATAATGAGACGCTCAGAATACCCACTCTGCCGACAGTGAGAGTGATCTTTGGTTACGTTTTTGTGTGGCCTGAAAGCTTCGTTGTTGCGTGTGTGTCTCTGTCACGTGTGTTCTACCTGACTGACAGGGACGGTCCGCCGGTTGAAATTAGATTACACAATCTCAAACGTCCCAATCAGGACTCATGCATATTTCATCCCCCCGCCTGGCTTTCATAATTACTTAATTAATTCCCATCTCTAAAGAGATAGGCCAGCGCTAATCCCCCAGCCTCCCCCGGAGCTTCCCGGGACCGCTATAGATGTCCTGTCCCAGGATGCACTGCAGCAAAATAGAGGGAGACATCCTGAACATTTGTGCGGACTGTAACCATGGAGCTAAATCTGCTCTCAAAGGAGACCTCTCTTCATTCTTTTCGGCGATGTCGGGTTGCGATTGAGGATTCGTATTTCCCAGTAAAGCTCTCAGCTGGGGTTGTGAACAGGCGAGGTGTTTCCATCACACTGTGAGAAACATCCGGCGCGCAACCCTTGTGTTTCCTCCCACAGCAGAGAGAATGGATTCTGACTGATCTGACACATGGAAAAATAGGAAGACATGCTTAGCTGCATACTTTTACAAGCAACATGTGCTCAGCCGGTTTTCGCTGCTTCTTTGTCTCTTGTTCTTTCAGTGGAGTAACACGACGTCTCATGCACTCAGTTTGAACTGGAATAAGATAAGGAAACAAAGGGACGCTTTTCTTATGCACACCCACATAGTGACGCATTTCAATACAGCTTGAATAACCAGGAAAACCAAATTTAAACCTCTATTTTGTTCTGTTTCTAGACTGCTTTGATATTAACCAAGTCAGCTTATGTTGTAGGAATTAATTACTCTTAATTCTAAGGAGAAAATGTTGTAAGCCTGATCAGCTATAGAATGAGTAAGCTGAATGCAACAAGTTCCCGTTGGATCAGTGGGAAAAACAACGCAATTTTACAGAGAAACAGCAGTCACATTATAAGTCATAACTAATGTTGACAGTCATAAGCTGCACAGCATTCATTCTCTTTGGCTTTCAATGTAAAGTCTAATGAACCAGGCACAAGATTCCTACTGGACCAGCAGCTACTTAATCGCTGATGAATGGATATAAGTAAACAGAGCAGCACTTATTTAATCACACCTCCACAGCCATGGTGGTAGCAAATAACATCTATTACTGGAATTATGTAGACCCAATATGAGTGAGGCCACGACCTTCCTTCCCTTGCTCCCATTTGAAAAATGTTCTGTCACTTTGTAGGCTGTAATTAGTAATTATCTGTTGATTCAATGATTTCTTTTTGAGCACTTAACACATGACTTATGTGTCCACTGA
Organism: Myoxocephalus aenaeus; assembly: GCA_038501785.1. Taxonomy (NCBI): domain Eukaryota; kingdom Metazoa; phylum Chordata; class Actinopteri; order Perciformes; family Cottidae; genus Myoxocephalus; species Myoxocephalus aenaeus. The sequence goes on along the minus strand of JBAMJR010000028.1, from coordinate 2,773,650 downwards.
GAGACTAAATCATCACATTTGGCCGTGTGTCCACACATTGTGTAGGAGGACCGGTCACCTGCTGCTACTGTGCTGCCACTGTGCTGCGTGAGTCCCTGTAGCGGGGGAGAGAGAGAGAGAGAGAGAGAGAGAGAGAGAGAGGGAGAGGGAGAGGGAGAGAGAGAGAGAGATGGAAGGAGAGCTAGCGAGAGACCAAAGACAGATTTAAAACACTCCAATCAATCAGTGATTTGACTCTGGGCTAAATCCATGTTGATAATTAGCCAATCAGAGCAGTCTGGGAGGTGGGAGCTTGCCAGGCAGGTGCCTAGAGGCCCTCAGGGGACCCAAAGTGTCTCTTTTCTTCATTAACTCCTCTTGTCCTCTCCCCTTGTCCGCCTGATCCTGCGAACGGCCGGGGCTGCTGGGTAATTCAGTCTCCAGTCTCTGAGGTGACCCCACGCCGCAGGGCTGAGGGAGCCGAGGATACAACACTTCTTTTTAACCTCTTTTTGACTCCTTCTTTCTCTGCTTTCAGGACCACTGCTGCTGCCTGCTGTTATCTCTTTGTTGCTGGGGTTGAGCTCAAATGGTCTAAATACCATGAACTTTATGTTTTTGTACTGACCATCAATGTAGTTTTTCGATATCGAGGTCAAACGAAAAATAGATGTCGCGCCTCTCTTTTGTATTTGGGTCTGCCATCTTCTCTCTGTGTCTGTCTGCCTGTCCGTCTGTTCGTGGAGAAATGCAATTTCCCCCATCTCACTGTTTGCAGCTCTTTATGGGCGCTTTATTGCCAGTCTTAGCGGATTGCTCATATTTATTTACAACGAAGGTACGGATGTGAATGCAGAGGGCATATAAATGCAACACTCATCTCCTGTTAGCTCATTAGAATGTGTTCAATCATCAGAACACTTTTTCTACTTTTGTCTTTATGACTGCAATTTTGAACCTCCCAGGATTCTCTCTCAGATTAAGATTGTCAGAAAACAGTTGCTTTGTTCCAGTAAAAAAAACTGAAAAAAATACGGAGGGCTTTTAAACACGAGAAACACTCTTTAATATGTGTCAAAAACAGAGTTGTCATAATATCCAACTTTAATAAGGGATGTGCAGAGATCCTTGTCTCACAGAAATACACCCGCCCACCCACGCATGCACGCACACATGCACACACAGTAATCAGTATGATTTCACATTATGGTTTTGCGCATTGCCATTAAAGCTGAGTTACAGTGTGATTATTGCCTGTGACAAATGAAGAGGTTATATTCAAACTATTAAACAGCTCATAGCTTTTGATAGGAGACATATATGATCAGTTAAGATGCTTCAGGCAGAGAAATGCTGTCTGTCGGTCCCTGTCTATTTATCCTTACTTTTCTCCTCCCTAACACAGAAGATAGATATATTTATATGTTTTGAATTATGTTAATCTGCAGTTTTTGAAGTTTGGAGGAAAGAACACCGCAAACAATATCACCAATTGTTCTCTCTCCCATATACATGGGAATACAAGTCTCTGTGTGTGTGCATGAGCACAAACACACAAACACACACTTATAACCAGTCTCCACATGCTTTTCAACAGAATGTTAATCTGTAGGTTTTGAAGTGCCATAAAACCCAACATCAATTGAAATGATAATGCCGCAAGTCCCACATATGCACATGATTGCTTTTGTTATGCCTGAAACGAGCCCACCCGAAGGAAGGTTGTCCTTCTAGAAGCTGCAACACAACACAAGTACCTCTTTTGAGAACATATCCATCAATACAAATGTAGGTGAAAAGACAGAAAGAGCGAGACGTGCACGCGCAAAGTGTGTGCACGTCGTGACACTCACTCACTGACAGGTGCAGTATGCTTCGCTGAGCCGCTTTGGTTACTGACAGATTGTGGCAGGTGAGCAGGTCTAAGCAAATCAACGACTGTCACCTTTAATCTCCCAAATCCACATACACACACACACACACACACACACACACACACACACACACACACACACACACACACACACACACACACACACACACACACACCAAAATACTCCCACCACCACTACCACTGGCACTACAATATGTTTTTTTGCTCCACACCCTGCATGTCTGATTGCTATCCTGTCTGCTGGGGACCGGGACTACCTCAGGGGGAACCAGAGGAGAGCCAGCGACTAAACCGATCGGCCTCTCCCTCGAGACCCTTTTGCTCTCCCCCCAGTAGATACACACCCAATGTTCTGCTGCCGTCCCATCTCATCCAGCCCAGGCCCAGGCAGGCTCCTGCAGGGCATGCTTTAATGACTTCCTCTCGCCTTCCCCTCTCTGCATTTAGGTGTGGCTGCCATCTGAAGAAAGTGTGTCTGTGTGTGTGTGTGGGAGGGGGGGATTAGCATATCAGGGGTACAGATTAGTGCTGCTGTGGTGTGTACATGTACTAACAGAGGGTGGTAATGAGAAAAAAGGACCTCCCTCCCCCAGCCCGAATTCCATCCGCTGGTTTAACAGAGGGAGTTCAAATGGAACCAAAGATAGAGAAGCAAAGCCTCTTTATCTGCTCTTTACAGGTAGAGGGAGTGACCATGTCTCCTCAATTTTAGGCACAATGGTTCGATGCGCACTTAGGGATTAATGCGATCAAACTGCCAGGCAACCAATATAGAAATAGAAAATAACAGGCTCAAACTTTCTTTGTTGGCTTTAGTTGAATTTGGTCCGTATCATGTGACCATTTTATTTCAACAAATAGACAAGCAGTCCCTTAAACCCAGCACAAATGTTCTTTCTATCTCGTTCTCAGTGAGCTTCCCGCTGGTTGGGTTGGTCTTGGCCGTTGTCCAGATGACCCAGCACTGCCCACTCCCACCCAGCGAGAGGCCCCGGCTCGGTGTCAGTTGCGATACGAGAGCCTGACCGCCGGTGCCCCGTCTCTGCCACAAGGCCGAAGAGCTCCTTACCTCCATGGATTTTTCATTTGTGGATCCTGCAGAATCAATGTTCTGTTTTTGCTTTCCCAGACAGGGACCGTGGATCAGCATATTTTTTCACCACTCCCTATCTTGTTGTGCTTCTGTGTGTGTGTGTGTGTGTGTGTGTGTGTGTGTGTGTGTGTGTGTGTGTGTGTGTGTGTGTGTGTGTGTGTGTGTGTGTGTTATGTATTTCTTTCTTTTGATATGGCCATATCCTTCACCTCTTTCCTTCCGTTTTTTGCCACGCTTGTGCCAGTTGCTCAAGTATGAGACTAACATATCATTGTTTTTTTTAAGCTAATCAGCCATCCAAAAGGGTATTTAAACACAGAGGTCTTTATTTATAGGGACACGTTGCAGTCTCTGGAGCCGTTCTCACCTCAGCAACGGTCTGGTGGCAGCTAGAATAGCTGCAGATTCACAGAAAGCTGGAGAAAGTAAGGCAGGAGTCCCTTTTTGACAAACTAAATGGTTTGAACCGTTCTTTAAAGCACAGCGTGGGACAGTTACAGAGCATTGCTTCTGCACCTGTTCTCAGTTGGATAGAGGAGGTTGGTGGCTGATATTTCTTCCTACCCATGGCTCTTTGTTTCCTAAGAGACTCTTAGGGGGATAGAAGTCATTGTTGGCAATGTTAGGATAGGATGAACTTGCACCCCAGGATGACAATGGCTGTGTAACAGGGAGTCTAGCTGAGCCCTTAAGGGCTTCACTACATACAATGTAAATGATTCCTCTCTTGTGCTCCCTCAGTTCTGCTGTCCGGTGGACCATTGGAAAAACATAATGAGCCACATTTTATGGCTCCTCCGAGGCAGAGTGGAGAAGTAAAAGGCAACTGCCTTCGCAACACTTGGAGCTACTACAAGATGCCGCTGCTCCTGGTCACTGCACAGATGACGTCCTAACTCAAGATGGAAAACATCATTACATTCTCACCACACTCTCAGACAAACCCTCCCTACAGACATTTGGGTCAGTTAATAGGAATTTCAGTTAGTGCCAACGAACCATCAAATAAGGCACTGGGTTTATGCTGGCCACTGTTCATATGGTGCTGCAGTAGGAATTGAAAACCTCCCACACTGCTCTAATTACCATTCTCTAGACAGTTTGGGAGGCACAGTGTTGGCTAGCAAGGAAAATAAGTGTTGAGATGAATTATACAAATAAAAGAAGGTGTCTATTTTAATAAACATGATCAATATTTGATTCATTTAAAGGAACAGCTCACCCCAAAATCAAAAACACAATTTTTTCCTTCTACCTGTGGTGCTATTTAATCATTTTGGTGTGAGTTCCCTAGTTTTGGAGATATTGGCTGTAGAGATTTCTGCATAAAACTGCTCAGAACAAGGTCTGTATTGAGTAACCTGGTCATGATTGCTGCATTTTGTATACATTTGTTCTTCTTACGTTTCATTCCTGTGGCGTTACAGCAATACCAACAGCACACAGTGACCTTTAAAAAGCTGCAATAGAAAAATATTGAACCGGAAAGAAAGCTGGAGCTTGTGCACTGTCCCATCTCTGTACAGGAGGGATTGTATTGCTGGTTTACTTCACTGAGGAGAAGGTACACAAAGAATGATGAGTGTGTACCGCTGGAAGACTCTATTCAGGCTCAAGCAATGGACTGCACTGGCAAGGTGTAAAAATACATTAACATTTACTCTGGGGTGATATTCTGAGTGCGCTACTACTTCCTTGTTCATGTTGGTTCTGCACCTGGTTGGGATGTGCGTATTTTCGTCTTTCCCCAAGGTGTGTCCTCTCTCACGAATCGGACCTCTCATCAAACTCTCCGCCGTCCGCCAAAAAAACACTCCTGATTATTTGCACTCCTCTGGTGAGCAGTTCGTCATGCAGTACTGTCATGTCCCAGCCGTTATACGCTACAGCCGGATAGTATCAGTGTCCAGCATTATTTCCGAGACTCCCTTCTCCATAGCCAGGGGAAGCGTTAAGGGCAGGCAGAAAGCCATGCAGGGCTAGTTTCACCTCCTCATTCTGTCTCCTCCACCATATATTAAATCCCACCCACTCCCTTCGAAAGCCGGGGGGTCATAAAAAGCACTGCAAGAGAGGGGAAAGGAGGAATCATTACGTGCAATTTATAAACCATTAAGAGCCGTATTAAAAAGCCTGCAATCTAATTCACCCAGCGGTGGGATCTGGCAAGGACGGTGGCTGAGGGGGAGAGGAGGGTTCATTTAGGGAGTGTGTGTTTTGGTCACTCCGAGCGAGTGCGATGTTAATAGGGTCCAGGGGGTCACCTCTAGCCAAGGGAGGCTTTACCTTTGCATTGATGTCCAAGTCAGCAGTAAGAGGACAGAGGGAGAACATGAAGGCTGACAGACATAGAGAGAGATGGGAGGAGAAGCGATAAGAGAGTTGAAGAGATATGATATCGCTCACCCAGCCCACCCAGTCCAGCCAGTCATCTGTTACAAGTCATTTTATGTGGTTTCACAGCTGTACAGTTTAAACAGGGTAGGCAGGTGAAATAAAAGCAGAAATTTGCCTCTTCAACCCCATAGATGACCTCAATGGACCTCATGATGGGTCCATTATTTCAGAACTGTATTTTAAATTGTAGGGGAGAAGTTGAGGTATATAAACATGTCAAGATGAATTACTGAGGAGTAATACGGTAACAGACATCTCCAATTTTCTATTTCATGGAATAATTCAGTCATAAAAATGGCAGCTTTGGGCTGAATATTTCACTCAACATGCACAATTTTGTAATACAGCTTCAATAAATTGACGACAATTAGCTTAAATTAGCATAAAGACTGGAAGCAGCCTGGCTCGGTCCAAAAAGTCCTACAAGCCCACTTTCCAGCACTTTAGGTGTCCTAAAAATGTAACGTTTTTGCCGCATTTCTAAAGCAACTCAACTCAAATGGTTTTCCATGAGCAAAAGTTTTGGACAGTATTCTGTAGTTGTTTTATTGATGAGTTACTGAAGACATTGTAGTGTTGCTCACAAGTATCTGTGAATTTATATAACGACCACTCTACTTATGAGTTGCTCCTGATTAACTCTGAATCAGCTACTGAGCAGCACAGACTAGTCACCACTCATTTATTACTCATTAGTTTCCCTTTTGTGCAACCCCAAGTGATACATCACTCTACAAAGGGCTCCCTCATTACATGATTGTCCTACCATCACCTAAACTTTACTGCTAAAGTGGCACATGTAATAAGTAGTATCAGTAGTACCTCATTACATCATGATTATGACAAGTAGCTCATGAGTTTTTACTGGGAATTTCCCAATTCATTCCTAAATAACAAACTAGAGGCTGCAGGGTTCTCAAAAATATTGTCATCATCATTTTCAGATGACATATGCATTAATATTCACAGCATCATATTCTGCAGTATTAGTAATAGTGATGCCTTATATGTATATTAAAAATAGTACTATCTCTGCTTAACCAGTCATGTGACCCTTGCAGATTATACCAGTCAATGGAAAGTCTCCCCCTTGCAGGTTTCATGCTAAACTAAACTGAGATAATTTGGTACTTAACGGTCAATAAATCACAATCAAACAAACATTAATCAACTTAATAACACTTCATCTGAGATGAAGTTTTCCCTGCAATGTTAGTCACTGTGTTAAACGATCCACAAGTGATAATTGAGTGATAATTTGAAAGTCATAGCGGGTTCTAACCTGTCATGTTTTATTTTTGGGTTGTGGAATGACCCTTTGGTTTACATTTGGATTGTGAACTTGTGACGCCAATAAGCACTTTAACTAAATAAAGTAGAGCATGCAGTCAAAACCCAGGGGTCATGACTCAGATAAAACAGGCTGTAGAATACGTAAACAAGAAACTAAGAAGAAATGTTACTTACTCGACAGTTTTTGATACGTGGTGCGACAGGAAAATAATTAATATTCAAAAGGTATTGAGGGTTTGATACACAGCTCTACACTACACTACATGTGTGGCTTTGGGTAGAAACATGTCACGTATTCTTGGTTCTAATAAAGGTAGACCGACTGGATGTGTTTAAATCACTTGTTGTTAAATCAACAGCGTTGTTACAGTAGGGACCACCGTATCGTCTTTGTAGGGAGAAGGTCAAGAGGGTCAATAATTGTGGCATTGAGAGCGTCTGCCCGGAGCCCGAGGCCCTCCCCTCGCCATATCACAACAACACTACAGTCGATACGCTCCAAATTGAGCGCTCATGCAGAACACTGCACAAATCAATATTCTTAAAAAGGTTACACGTCAAAGTATTAAAATACTTTATTGATCCATTGCCGATATGTAGTGCTCCTATAGCTGTTATCCCTGTCCAATGGCAAAGAACAATTCTCATTATTACGGTCTCATTATTTTTGATTTCTTACAGTATCACATGGCAAAGAAGGTGTAGGAGAGAAGCGAATAATTCCCATTGAGTTGGCCACATGCCCTGATAACTGCTGCTCTCTCTATTGAGAACACCCTGTCATACTCAATGCCAAAATCTGACAGTTTAACGTTTCCGGCACGCAGTTTGACATGATGTTCTCTCCCATATAAAAAAACGAAAGAGGGAAGGGGACATTTAAAGGGGGTACGTTAAAATCAGCCCTTACATAAGCTGTGTTAAGAATATCTCAGAAAAATAGACTGAACAACCCATTTCGAACCTATTCATCTTGTTTCTTCCGGCTGTCAACGTTTTGGAGAGAAAACTGTTCCAGCTGAGAGACGTGGACAGTCAAAGAGCATCTCTCTCAACAATTCCAACTATCTCAAAACTAAACATTAACGTTCTTCACATGCCAGCCACATGTCATTCAACTAAACGGAGCAACTGGACAGAAACCACTGAATGCACAATACACCTGTCCACAATCTGTACTCGTAGGGAAATAGGGAAATTAGAAGACAAAAGCAGGTGTTGTTGAGGGTGGAAAAGTTTAGTTTGCCAGGTGTAAATCTGGAAAATGGGAGAGAAATGGAGCGGGAGAGGAAAAGAGTGGACCATGATAGATTGAAGGAGTGATATTGAGTTTCAAGGTAAATGGAACAGCATGTAGGAGCATAGAAAAAAATGCAAGGCAAAAAGTCAAGAATCAGGTGTCAGAAAAAGTCAGCTGGTGGTCACAGATGTACCAGAAGAAAGTGTTATAACTTGCTATGAAAAAAAGAACAAAAATATACACAAATGGTACTTAAGTAATGGTTGCATCAATCAAAGGCTTTTATCTATAGAACCATGGATGGCGAATAAGAAAACCATGAGTTAACCCTAACCCTAACCCAGGGTTGATGGCGTTCTCAAAATCCACTTGGACCATTATAGCAGAACTTAAGAGGAAAAATCACATAAGAGAGCAGGAATAGAAACTAGCTTGGGTGAGGAGAAAAGTACAGGGACACGGTCACGAATAAGTGACCAGGGGCAGTTGTGAATGCGCAGCTCAATAGAGAGACAGAAAATAGGCAAGAGAGGAAAAAATCGAAAAGGGCACATGAGAGCAAGAGAAAGTGAGTGGAATAGAGAGAAAAGGGTCTGACAGTGAAGAATGGAGGCAGTTAAAGATATCTGCGAGCGATCTGTTATTACAGAAGGAGGGAGACAAACAGCATCGTTCTTCTTTTACAGCGAAATAAAGACACTCATCAATTTAAATCGGCAGGGTTCCTGTGTCTAACCTTTTCTCTGTCAGACGCCGGGTGGTGAAAGCGTGTTCCTCCCACCACTTGTCCACTCATCACAGAGAGGAAGAGGACGCCCCTCCAGGGGCATCCTGGGTAATCTTGCGTGCCCGGAAAACGTTGCGATGGTGAGCGGATGGCGGCAGGACCCTTTGTTATTTACTGCTCACTTAGCCCCTTTGCACCCCGACACACACACAATTTATGAGGACAATCGGCGGGCCCGCCGCGCTCCATTGGAGCGCTCCCTGATGGATGTACATGGAGCCCGGAGAGAGGAGAGAGAGGGACGAAGGCAGGGAGACAAAGATTGAGGTTGAGGTGTCTTACAGTTTTCTTTGCTGTAAATTAAACTCATTGAGCTTCATAAGAGAAAATCAGTAATATCAAAACAATAGATAATGAAGATCACTTTGTCGTACAACGGTATGTGCAAAGTAAAAAAAGGTTTTAAATATGCTAATGAGCACTTCTGTGAGGCAGCTTGAATGCCTCAGAGAGTGTGCATTCCCATCTCATGCTAGGAGTGATGTGAACTGGGCTACCTGCTCGTATGTCTTGCCAAATGCCACTGACGCACCAAATGTCACCAGAATGTCAGCAATTCCACTGTCTGCGTTTTGAGCTTCTATTGTGGTGCATTCGTTTCAGCAGATACCTCTGTTCCCTCCCTCCGCCCTTAGCCTCTTTCATCCTGTCTGCACATCCCCAAACCTCACCTCTGCTGTCCCTGCGCTCTGTGCTTTTGCTAAGGCAGCCGACGTGCTGCACAGTAAGTGTTCGATCATAACAATCCATTAGAATAATCACTGATAACAAGTCCATTTTCATGAAAGAGACGGGAGAGGGGATTAATGAGTTTAACGCTACTTATGTTCCATCCATTTTGTGCTGTAAATCAATAATCCAGTAATAATGTTCTTCAGTGGGGCAACAGAGCCCCAGGAGCAGCATCCGCTCTCCTCTCTCTCTGTCTTCATTAGTTATTTGATCTGCCCTGCTATCTCCTTTGTTCTCTATAAAGTTGCCTTTTGGGACGGCCCAGAACCAAAACACATATATTTTTAGTCTGTTCGACACAGTCTGGTGTGAAACAACACAAGGGATTGGTAAGACTCCAGGAAGCAGAGAGCGCACAGAAGGGGAGGAGGGGTAAGGGAAGGAGGAGATGGAGAAAGCAAATGAGCGGAGCGGATGGGGCTGAAGAAGCAGGGGAGAACATGAAATGCATGGGGGGAGGCGAGAGGATGGAGGAGACGCATGGAGGTGGTGGGGTAGAACATTTTGACATGACTCTGTGTCACCAGCCTATCCTCCCTCACTGTCTCGCTGTGCTCTCAGATACAATGAGTCTATCTTTGTATCGCTGACAAACAACATTACTGTTTTGTAGTCATCTGTTGTTTCATTCAAGATTCCTTTTAGACTTTGATGGCGTTCAAATTTGCTTTTTTTCACTTACAACAGCCAAGAGTGCAGGCTCTGGACATATAAATTAAAGCATTTGAATAAAGGACAAATAATCTTTGTTTTTTTTACGTTTTTGAATGTTCATTACTGATGTCTTCAATTGCTAGCCTGTATGCTGCCATAACTGGACCGTGTGTACTTTATATTGTGTTTTCCTGATGCGCTCTTATAGCTGGATACTAAGAAAACACATTTGCACTTTTGATAAACCTGTCTTCAACCATTGTACTGTTATTTATCAAGCAGTTTCCACTTATCATGTCCCTGTAGCCAAGGATGCCTCCTGAAGGTGTACTGTTGAGTTTTTGTAAACAAACAAAGTTATGTTTGCATTCAGTGTTAAAAACTCATATCCTTGAGGTCCAACAAACCACTACATTTTATTTCTCATGAAATATTTTAAAGCTCCATTGGTAACATCATTGTTTACATAGCTAGCAGTTTTCTTATTCACTGCAGAGTTTCTTGAGGCATTGCTGCCACAACTGGACTTTGTAATGCGTCACCCACGTACACATGCATCTGTGTCCTCGTGCACAAGTTCAACTTGGTGTATACTGGGTAAAGATTGTAGTTGTGGCAAATGCTGCTTCAGGTTTGGTTAAATCTGCTATAATGCCAACGTGGCGCAGCAGAAACAAGTTGTAAACCCAACCCTGAGTTCATTTCGGGAATGCCTATTTTCATTTCAGGCAGCTAGCGTTCAGTGGGTTTATTATAACCTTTTCTCCTCTGAAAACAGCTTCCTGCTGCATCTGGAAACAACACTGATTAGAGCGGTGAGAGTGAATCAAAACGGTTTAAGTTGCCGGAACACAAAACAATGAGCTCAAAACTGCTTTAATTCCCACGTAGAGCTGAGCGGGACTGCAGAATTGTGCCATAATTCTCCGTGGGTTATTTACTAACCCCTTTCACAGATCAATTCGGGACACGAACATATTGTTTATCGGTTGCCTTACGGTTAGGGTATGGTTCATGTTGAGGGGAAGATTGTGGTTATTGTTCGAAAAAATCTCTTAATTGCTGCTCGGTAGGGGGACTAGAAAGTCAGACTCACTCATCCGCTACACACCATGGCCCTCCGAACCCTTACTTGCCCTTTTCAAATAAAAGACAGACTACTTTCCTGCATTGGTACTGAGCTTTGGCATTGTATGTACATTTTTAGGTTCATCATCTTCATATTTTAATTATATTTTCACGGATACTGGACAGGTTTCGTGTCTTGACCGGTCTTAAATGACACGTAAAGGGCTAGCACCAAAACAAGAAAGTAGGATTAGCTAATATGGAAGTGCTCAGCAGACATCCAAATTGGCATCCTGATAAAAAATGTGTTGATGCCACATCAGCTTGTTTCACCACTGACTCAACAAGAGTCCTGATAAATGTATCAAATACATTTGATAATGATAATGACCACGATGTGCTAGCAGAGGACAGGACAGCAATTCATAAGGTGAGCGCTGACCTGAACAGAGGTGATGAGGCTCCATAAGGACCACAAAGAGCCTAAAAACTCTGGACAGCTCAATACAGCCTTTGGGCTTTATTTCATCTTATCTTGCTGTGATCATTTAACCTTTGTGAGAAATCTTCACACACACTGTAACGAACTGGTCCGTCTTCTCCATCTTCATGTCATAAATCCAATGAAAGCATTTACTCTTTTGAGGTATTAATATAACCAGGAAAAAAAAAACACTCCACTAAAGTGTCTATTCACTATTGTGTGAATTTTGTTCCAGCCCAGAGTAAAGATGAATGGTAGTGTGTGTGACCGTGCCCTGTTCTGGTTGGAGGGGATGAGAGCGGAGCTGGGTGCAGCACAGTGTTAATTTGAAACATGTCGGAAGCATCAGGGTCCAAACAGCCTCCTGTAGAACCAGATGGCGATTTCCCCCTATCCTCCACCTCTGCTCTGGCACGATGGCTGCTCGCATCCCCACACGATGCACTGGGAGAGCGGTGAGAGAGAAAGAGTTGGCAAACTCTGCTTCCCTTGTGCCAACGCAAAGCCCCAACACTGCACTGCCTACCTCAGCAACAATCTCTGCAACAGCATTTAGAACAGGAGGTTATAGCCAACAACATACCCCAACGCGGTAATTACTCACATAATGTAGGGCACATTTGAATAAAAACGGCAACAGATCGACATTTCTGTGTTGTTTTTTTCGAGATCGCAAAATAGCCTAAGTCGTTCGGCTGGCTAAGGCTCCAGCAGAGCATCGCCTTCAGGTCCACATGTGTTTTAGCTGACACAGCCTCTGCAGTCCTCAGGTGCCGTGTTTACAACCAAGCAGAGAAGGGATATTATACAAGGATGAAGCCTTCTCAGGTGGAATGAAATGTGAGAAAAAAGATGTTTTATTTCTCTTTCTCCAAACGATTATCTTCACACCGTTATGCACATCAGGCAGATTAGCAGTCATGTTTTACTCCTATTATATAAAAACATAATGGAAAGAGCTGTGGCGGAATCTCAGCCGTGCTGTATAATTGGAAGCACGGCTTTATTATATTTGTAGGGATTTACAGTATATTACATGAAGCAAGTGCAGCATCTTAAGAGTGCAGCATAAGTTCAGCATTCCCAGATGAGATGAGGATCAGAGACTAGTAGTAAGAATGAAGAAACACCAGAGGGCCCATCTGCATGCGTTATTAAACTGCCCATCGACTTGCACTAAATCCCAACAGTGGGAAAGAATCCAGCAATCAGAGCACATATGGCCGGCGACTGGTGCCTGAATTATCCTTCAAATGTAGGTTAATGAATTCATGAGCAGGCTGCGCTCATCAGCATCATATCTTTAACAACCTGACAGACACACCTGCCAATCTGTAGCTGGGCTCCCCGCGGGAGGAGGAGGAGGGTGGTTAAGGAGGGGGGGGGATCGATCGCACCTCCAAAGTTGACCCGTAAGGGGAACAGCAGCAGAGACGCCGGGACACCCAGGGCAAGTCCATTCATCAGAGACCATCAGGAGCTAATGAAACACACTGAGAGAGTGATTAAGACACAGACACCTACTACAGCAGGGCCCCGTGCCTTCTGCATTAATCACAGCTCTGTCTACGGGTATCTTTACCCTCTCTGTTGCTGTGTGTGTGTGTGTGTGTGTGTGTGTGTGTGTGTGTGTGTGTGTGTGTGTGTGTATATACAAGCATGCCTGTTGTGCATGCCGGAGAAGTGTGTTGTCCACACACACTTACAGACTGCTCTGTCTAGATACGTGTGTGTATTTGTTGGGTAAATAACTGCAGCGTGCATGTAGAAGGTGAACCGTCCTTTCAGTGTTTGCCCTTGGATAACGGTCCACCACCTTTGCGTCTGCCAGTAAAAGACACTGTGGTTGGACTTGGCATAAATACAAAAAGTTTCCCTCGTAATAAAATTCACTTTTGGTGTTAATTTATTAATCAAACCTGGTGGATAATGAGCAAACAACCTACAAGCAAAATGGTGTTTTACAATGCAGATGGTAAGTTTTATATATTTATTTTGGTAAGACGCTTCTCTGTAGCCGATTACTAGCCGTGTCTTGTTGTACATAAGTTTGTCACATGAGCTGAGCTGCACAATCTTTTTTGGAAGTCCAAGACAGCGCCGGCGCAATAAAAACTACACTGCAAATTTGTTAGATGACTTCTAAACACCATCTGTGGCGTCATCGTCAGAGAGAGAGAGGCTGCATATTGTTTATGACAGAACCGAGATTAAGTTTTAATACCCGGTTTTATTGCTTAACAAATGAAGACAGGCTGAAGGTGATTATTTATATCTATTAATTAAGTTAATTAAGATGGGAGGATTTGCTTCCCACGCCCCTGTTGTTAATTACATCTGTGATACCGTGCAAGGTTGATGTCGTAAATACAGATGTCATGCATGCACAGCCAATGTTATAGATTAACCTCAGCATGTGTTTGCCTGTGCATGTTTGTGTGCACACACATGTTTGAACAGTGCTAGGTATATGGTGCAAAATGCCATAATGATTAGCATGGTATATAATGCAAAAAGTCTCTCTCCGGCTGGGACCGACAGTTACTGAGTTTTACAGCACAAATGAAATATGTCTAATCCCTAGAAATGAAAAGATATTGTTCTCATTGTGTTTCATGCGTCTTTGTCCAAAGCAGCCCAGTAGTTTGACCTGCTGAGTTAGCAAACCCACTCTCGCCCCACTCCATCTCTGTTCCGTCTTCAGACCTCGCTTCTGTCGCTGCAAATGGGACAGCAACCAAGGGGTCTGCACTACAAGCAGCAGATTAAAGGATTACCATTAATTAGATGTCAGGGACAGAGAGGGGCTTTGCCTGTCTTGGCCATGATACAATATCTGTTAATCTGCTGCGCTCCTGGATAAAAAGAAATCAGTCCATTGACAGGAAAAATAGGAAAAGAGGGATGGGGCCAGGGAAGAATTGAAAACAAGAACAAAGAGGCAAAGGAGTGAGGGGTGGGCATAGAGATTGGAGGAGGGATGAAAGAGGTGGAATAAAGCAAATATGCTTGTGTTCCACTTGAATGTACATTGAGGTTTTTCTTATAGAAAGAAAAGCAGCTGGAGATAATGTGAGGCATGAGGGTGTATAAGACCAAAAGGAAGTAACAATGAGTTAATAACACGGTGATCTGTGAAGTAACATCTTGCTGAAGAGAGGGCTGAAGTGGCTTGTCCCCGAGTAGAGAACACCAACTCCAAGGAAATATTAAAAGGTGCTAAAAGAAAACGCTTTTAACTCTTTATTTTCACTATTATTGTTCTTAAAAAAAAAAAATAATAATTTGTTTTTTTCTTCAGACAATGTTGGCATGATAGACATTTGTCCATCCATCAGCTTTCTTCTCCACCACTGCATCTGTAGGATTGTCCAAAAAAAAGGGGAAACTGGTCAGCTGCATTTCACAGATATAGGGTTCCTTTGTACACACGTGTCACTCTTAATTGAAGACTCAGTCAGATGGATAGCAGGTAAGTCAGGTGATTGACAGGTGACTGGAGGCTGGAGTCCTGGCCCTCACTTTCAGTGCCATTAACCTCAGTTTTACTGCCTGTGTTGACTTCATCTTTCTTTGACAGGGAGTTTGATACTGTGCCTCGGGCCAGGTGAGGCAAGGCTATCGGGGTCCTGTTAAACACCCGCCTACTGCCCAGCAGATAACATTTACCCTGTGGGTATCCTGGTTGTCGCTACCGTCTTCCCAGTCTGGACGAATAACCTGCACTGAGCCTACAGCTGTATGAGGCTTATCACCGGCATGTAGACACGGTAACATTGCTTATAGGAAATATAAACTCCCTGCAAAGTGAGATTGATGCTAAAATACACAACTGTGCATTTTGTTGAGCCGGTTGAAAGCCTGAAGTCAAGTGTATGTCTGCAAATATTTGCTGCAGCGAGTACAGTGTAGCACCTCATTTGAGTTGTGAGTGGGGTAATTGATGGAGAAGGGCTGGGACATCATTTTCTTATGGCCAGGCATAGGGCATTCCCTCTATTTGAGTAGAGGGACTCTGGGCATCCCTATGAGCCCCAATCGCCTGAGACTCTAATTACTTTGGGGACCTGGAGAATTCAAAGGATTTAGATACAGGGATTTTTTTTTCTCCAATTTACTGCACCACTTGATGTTTGTCTTCATTTGCGGTATGACTTCTGCTTCGGGAAGCAAGCAGACACAAAGTGCACATTTGTGCGTCCTGATAAAGGTGAAACATTATTAGAGCGCTGTCATGGCTGTGTTTATCCCCAGGAAGCGCAAGATTATAATCTCCTGGACAAACAGACTTTACTGGAGCTATCTTAATCTCACAAAGCTCAACCCCTGCCTGTCTGGACCCTGACATTTGTGCTCATGCGGTGGTGCCAACGCCCCAGAACCCTTTACACTGGGAATAAATTACCTCGGAATGAATAAAGACAAAGCCGTCAGTTTAATTTCTTGATTGAGTCGTATCTCATTCACTTTTATCACACTGTTGTTTAGACATTTACACAGACTTGTGAAAAATTCAATAACCGGGTCACAGTTGGGGAAATGTTCAGCATAAGAATCTGGATATGACATCTTTCAGTCCTGGAGTGGTCTGGTTACATGCAAATCATCTTTTCATTCCCCGAGCTTTAAATAATTAGAATTCTGTAATCAGATTCAAATAGGAAAAAAGCATTACAAAAAACATTTTTCATTAGTTTTTAGCTTAGATTACATTTTCGCCTGATTGAGAACAGTCCCCCGTGGACTGTGGAAGGTGCTGTCTAAACAATTTAAAACACGGCTTCCTTGACAACAGACGCTCTGAAGCATGATAATCAGAAACACATTTTGGTTATAAGGTCAAGCGACAATAATTGCCTGGCAGGTTGGTCAATTAACACTTTTCCCCCACACGTGTTTGGATCTGCATGCACATGTTTATGTTGTCCCTTTATATAGTGGTTCAAAAGGGTGTTAATTCCTTTCCTTTGTATAATTAAGTCAGTGCACATTAGATAAATGCAAATCACAAAGCAGGATATTAGTATATCAGAAAAGGGGAGCGGTGTGTGTTTCATACTTATTCAGCAGTACGTGCTTTGGAATTATGAGGCCACAAAGGCCGTAAAATCTTAATTTGAGAGGTTACGCTGTTGCAGAGGGAAAGCTATAACGGACCTCAATGGTCATATGAGGATTTAATAAAAAAATATATATTCCCAGTGATACACTTGTCATCAGTTGAGAGCAGCCCTACGCATATGCACAGACCCATGACCAATGAAATGAGAGTGAGAGAAGATGGGTGGTAAACTTTCCATTATCTCCATTCTTTCCTATTTAATGGGGGGGATATTTTTGCGCTCGCTCTGAGTGGCAGAGACCAGTAAAGCCTCAGGGTTTTACAGCCCCCCCAGCTCAGTGTTGACGAAGAGTGGGCACCAGCGAGGCCTGCTAGAAAGTCACAAAGTCATGCAGGGCAAAGAGTGGGAGTCCGCAGAGTGATTCTTCACTGACAGAATCTAGTGTTGGAGGCATTAACGCCGCACTTTAATTGAGCACCTGGTGAGCAAGATGTCAAACAGCGGAGCCCTCCAGGGTGGCATATGTTGTCTAAGTTATATGTTCGCATGCGTACTTGACCGTGTGTGCAGGTTTGTCTGTGTTTATGTGTGTGTGCTCCTCACTTGTGTGGGAGTGTGACAGACAGAATGAGACCTCTCAGCAGAAGGTGCTGGGGAGACAATCAATACTGCTCACCGGGGCGTACGTCTGAAGCCTCCTCTCGTTATGCGAGGCGAGGGAGGCTGCTGCCACGTTTGGCTGAGGAAGAGCCAGGGGAGTACGGACACACACTCGCAGAGGCCCCCTGATGCCGGCCTTTGCTGTCTTTTTTTATGATACGTGACAAGATAATGAGTCTATAGCACCCCTGAAAACATCCCCCATGGGTGTATTATCCCTTTGTATCTCTCCCTTTGGATAAATGATACTGTATTCTTCCTTGAGATTCACCATATGTCCATTCAAAGGCACCGCTATTCGAGATGCGATGATGTCCGGCTTTTTGTGAATATGCCGCACCGACTAACACAGGAAAAAAAAAAAAATGTACAGAAAAAGCTACAGCATACCATGACGTTGGAAAAATACCTCTCTGCAAACAATGTAGCCCCCATTATCTACAAATAACCAGAATCCCAAAGGTGCTTTTGGATTAAATATAACAAAAAATAATGGGCATATTTGATAATGCAACCCAATCCTTCTGGGCACCATTTTCTTGGACCAAGACTGTGGGACAGTTCTGTCGAGCTGCACCCCGTCCCCATCCATTTTTATGCATGCTGCCAGTATGCTGTGCCAAAGTGCTGATATCCCTCATTAGAAAAGCAGGATCCAGGAAAGAGTCCAACTAATGCCTGCTCACACTGACACATGACAGTGCAGGGTCTCCACAGGAGATTTGAAGGTCAACAAGGAAAACAGGTTGTAATAGATGGCAAATTGCAGGTTGTGAAAACCCATTTAAATAGAATATACAGTGCTGTTGTAGAAGGACCTTCAGGGGAGTGGAGATGTGCTCCCTCATGCTTGTTAACTGAATTTGACTGAAGAAGGAAACAGACATGCTGATTGAGGTGACTGTGTATGCATGTGTATCCAAGTGACGCCTGTCTGATGTCCATGCCAGCAGTAAAGTCATCCACACAGTGTGGGGCCCAGCATTGTAACACACACATAAAAGTGGCAGAATATTTGACATAGATTAGGAAAAAGTGCAGCTATTCTAGCAAATCATTCATTATTGGGTGATATCCAAGATAATTCTATCCACTGAGCCCACAAAAGCAAACATTTATCCAGACCTTAGGGCAGAGCCTGGGAGGCTTGGCTCCAATCTGTCTGGAATATGGAGTTTACACAGGTCACATCCCATCTCAAATATCCTTCGGCAAAATACGTATCCTCATTTCCAGCGATTCCACATATCACCATGCCTCCTTTTTCTGTTGTGAATATATTCACTGCCGAATTTTATTCTCTTCCTCTTATTTGCTCACTCAAAAACATGTGCGCACAAAGTGGATTTCTTACTTGAAAGCCGTCTCCCTCCTGCGGTTCCTTGCAAAAGCTCTGAGGTGCTGCAGGTGTGGTAAAGGCCTTTCTGCACCAGATAGGGCACGAGGATTACACCCAAACTAGATTAAACCACCATCATTGCCTGCTGGGAAGTCTAACAATTATCAGTCTTGTACTCCAGGGACGTGGGACTGATGGGGGACAAGGGGTCCTGAGGCAGAAGAGGCGGGGGAAGCCAGGCACTGGTTGACGCGAGGTAATGTCTCCATCTTGAATACCGGTCTGCCACATTGAGATAAACGGTGCCTGCCAGGCAAAACATCAGATGTCTCAAATGCCCTATGAAGCACAGTTTGAGACATAGCGTGGTCTATTTTTGTTTCATCTGACTGACTTAAGACTTCCCTGCTGCTTATCTCCTTTTGTTTCATTCTGCATCCTTGGCCACAACGACGGTCACTGATGCTGCTGTTGAAAGTTGTAAATGCTTCCTTCTGCCGCCCACACAAAGACAGTCCTCTTTGTCATTTTGGAGTTTGTTGTAAATGGAAGGACCCTTCTGAGGGCATTGGGGAGAGAAAATGGGGTATGTAATGAGAGCATTAAAACAACATATGCTGCTCCTTTGCACCTCTGCACTTCAGACTCTGCACTTGGCTTTTATTTCACCCTTTTTTCATCTATTGCACACTCCTCTCCCCCTCTGTTGAATTCCCACTTGCCTCTTTTTGGAAAGTCATTGAGAGTCTTTGACAAAGACGGGCTGAAGTGAATGTGAAAGCCTGCCCCTGGCCTTTTCGCCTCGTAGCGAAGCAGGCCATCTGACCACCAGCAGTAGGTTGTGCCAAGTGGGGCCATTAGACCAGACCTGGGAGACCCGTGCAGAGACCACTGCCAAGCTGCTGCACTCTCCTTCAAGCTTCAGACTACTCTGCCCACCTCAGCCACCACCAGCCCCTCCTCTTCTCTTCCCCCTGCAGGTGCCAACTCCTCTGCTCAACTATATCCCACTGGAGCACACAGGGAAAAAAATCCATCCAGTCAACCCCATTCTCCTGTGTGGGGAACAGAGATGTGAAAGAGCACTGGTGGCAAAATGGGACTCGTAAGCGGAGGTGTCAGAGGAGGTGCAGTCCCACGAGGGCTCATTTCATATTGTTGTCCAGATGACCTTGAGCCGGGTACCATGGAAACATTTCTAGCTCGACTTTGCGATGTGTCTTAGTGGCTCCGCTCTGTGTTTGTGTGGCGACAAAGCCCTCTCACCTCAGAACAGAGAGAAATCGCCAAAGGCAAAAGGTTGGAAATAATAGCAAAGTGCCTTCTGTTCCTGAGGAAGGAGAGTATTAGCAGGAAATCTTTTGAGGAGCCGCTGTTCATGCTCCGTAGCTCCTCTTCAGACAGGGAGCTATATTTGAAAGCTATTGATGGCCTTGTTCAATCAATGGAACAACAAAGTCCTGAACCAAAGTGACTCAGAGAAAAGTGAGGGTAAATGTGTCTGCATGTGTGTTAGAGAGAGAGCTTGTGATGTCAATGCATGTGTTTTAGAGGTGTATAGAGGGTGTGTGTGTACAGGAGAAAAAGGAAGGCGAAGAATGTAACAGGGAATACCTATGAGGTTTGATCATGTATTAGTTTTGGAAACATCCCAAACCTCCATGTTTGTATCTAAGCAACATGTGCACATGTAAATGATAATGTGCACATGTAAATGATAATATATTCAGCTGCATTTGCCTGCTGTGTTTTCATATCCAGCCTGGAATACACAAGACCACACGCATTCATTTCAGGAATTAAGTAACATTAGACTTTGATTACCAGAATCTGTAGGCAGGACAAGACAATATTTGTATGAAAATGCAGAAAAACAAAACAGCACTGGTGGAAAATGCTGAACAGGGACATAGTAATCACTCTTTCCACTCAACCCAAAGACAAATGCAAAAGAGCTCGAACTAAGCAAGCAAATATTTGTCATTAGTATTTGCATAATCATTTGATTGGGATGCATTTTGAATTACACATTAACTGAACTTGCAGATGTACCTGCCTAACTTTGCTTAGTTTCCTCCATCATGCCATGGCTCATTGTCATGGACTGCAGCAGTGTCTGTGGGAAGAGAGATAGGAAGTACATGCATCTTTCTTTGTGCCACACCCCATCCACTGTGCTGCTGTCACCGGCACAGCCCATCTGCCACCTCAACATACACCTACAGTGGAAAACACATGGATATTACCTCTGATGGGTGCACCTTTCATGCTCGTTCACCAGACAGATTAATGACTTTCTCAGTCAAATCCAGAGCAGGTTTTGAAAGAGTTGTCATGCACAATTGGCAAGAATCATTTGGATTACAAAGTCAAATGTGCTGATGCAAACAACCCCTGATGATCGTGTTTGCTTCAATCTCCTCTCGAAACATTAGGAAAGTTAGGATTTGTTGTTTCCACCAATTAGTAATACAGAGCAAAGGGCCGTGCATCATTGTTTAGTATTTACACTGAGCAAGCATGTGTACAGTGGCTGGCATCTCTTTTCTTGCCCTTGGAACCAAGTCTTTTATATCTCAATTAAAGTGCTTTCCCTGTGCTCCCCTGCTCTGAGCAGGGCCATTATCACCATGGCTCCCAACAGTCTAATTATGCCCACTCCCAACATCACCCCCCCGCCCCCTCCAGACCCTACACTGTGCCCACGCTGCTCTATCTTGGACCTTGGCAAGCTCACCTAAGCCTCCTAGCAGCCAATCAGAGAGCAGTGTGTGCCATCATTACATTATGGTACTGGCTGTGTGATGCTGGGTGTCTCTATGGGAGGCATTGATGAAATACCCCAGGGGAAGACATGGCACAGCAAGGCTGCTGCTAAACCCTGAACTGCCTGTCAGCAGCACTTTGTCTGAACATGATAAGTTCCTGTTAAGAGGCAGTGCTGCCATGGTAGGGCCCACGCCCTCTGCGACACAGCAGCACAGTCCTCCGAAAAAGTAGCCCCATATTTCAGAGCAGCCTCTGGTGTTTGGACAGCAGTGTTGTGATGGCGTTCTCTATTTAGCAACAATTACCGCAATGCTGCCAGAGAAAGAAAACTCTGAATTTTGAATGTTGAGTCATAATTCTACACTGTGCAAAAAGTTAACCCCTGGGTGCTCGGGACAAGCATGCAACCCCATGAACACCTATGACCAGGGGCGTTTCTAGGATCGAAAGAAAGGGGGGGCTTAGCCCCAAGGGAACTGGCATGTTTGGCGGCAATTTTTTTTCGGGCCCATTTGGGGCCGCGGATATTACATTACATTACATTTAGCTGACGCTTTTATCCAAAGTGACTTACAATAAGTGCATTCAACCATGAGTACAAACTCAGAACAACAAGAATCAAGAAAGTACAATTTCTTCAATAAAGTTAAACCACAAAGTGCTATCAGTAAGAGACATTTACGTGCTACTACGGCGCTACCTTCCTTATTCAAGGTGTAGTCGAAAAATATGTGTCTTTAGTTCACGGCGGAAGATGTAGAGACTTTCTGCTGTCCTGATGTCAATGGGGAGCTCATTCCACCATTGAGGAGCCAGGACAGCAAACAGTCTTGAATTGAGTGTTTAGCACGCAGTGACGGAGCTACAAGCCGATTGGCAGAAGCGGAGCAAACGAGCTGGGGTGTACGGTTTTACCATGTCCTGGATGTAGATTGGACCCGATCTGGTCGTAGCACGGTATGAACTTTTCTCAAATAACGAGAGAGAAATACTTTTCCTGCTTGTAAAGGAAAGACGGATGAACTAGCTTTCATATCCAATGGATGGAGAATGGACCGGACAGGGTCAACTTTTGAGTTGTTTACTTGTTTTATTTTGAGCAGAAGGGAATAAGATTTTGATCAACATTTACATCTATTTTGTTGTCTGTGTAGTTTTTACAAACCAGTGATATTTTATGCTCATTTGGACACTATCACTGAGATAAAGATGAACTAGTTCAGTGTCAAATATGCCATTCAATAGAGAAAAAAACACATTTCATCTTAATTATCGAATGTTAAATATTGTATGATGGTACTTTGAGCTAAACTCCTTGGTATAGTCCTGCTGTGGTTGATGAGAAACATTACTTGGCAGAGTGAGAAAGCCAGCGCAGCAGCCTCCCCAAGGTCCTAGTGCCCGATAGGTAAGTAGGCTATTGGATTGTAATTTAAAGGGGAGAAAACATACACAAACCAGAACACACGCCACATATGTATAATTTTAGAGTTATAAATAACTTTCCCATGTGAGAAACAATAGTTTAATTTAATGACATCACCAAAATATATATATATATATATATATATATATATATGAAGAACATTTTAGGGGGGCTTCAGCCCCCCTAAAACGGGCCTGACGACGCCCGTGCCTATGACATTCATTTAAACAATAACATGAACAAATCAGCCAAACCAGTTTAAGAATATTTTTTTCAATAAAAAACAACATTATATTGATGGTATCAACAAGTATTGTCTGTGTAGCCACTTACATACAGCTTAATACAGTGTATGTAGTTGTGCTATAGAGCTCCAATGATGTTAAAACAAAACACAAACGAGCCACACTGTTGCACTCAGCAACATATTCCTGTATTACCATTAACATAAGCTCTTTGACTCAATCCCATGCACAGACACCTGGTGCTGGAAATACTCACTAGAGCCTCAAATGTGTTTTAATCTGTGGCCAAGCTGTTTCAATAATTAAATAAACATGTTTTAGAGCTGAAACAATATATAAGTGACGCACTATTTAAATATTAAGCTCTTCAGTAGGAACAAATGGACTTGGGGCTGAATGCCACAGACTGGGTAGTGAAGTTGGAAAATACTGAGGAAAGGATAAAGACATTGTTAACAAAAATACAGAATAATATCAGCCTTTAAAAAAAGAAATTTAGAAAATAACCACCATAAAGATGTTGGTAAGCTGTAAAAATTTAAAAGGACAAACAATGACACCTCTTATTCCTCCTATGGCTCCATCCACCAAGACATCTTCCTGGAAGTGATTGATAGCAGCAGTCAGACCTTGTGCTTCAGACTCCTCATTAGTTGGAAGGGTTTTCATTTTCAAATGGAAACAGCAGGAGAACTGAGCTACTGCTGTCACTGAGACATGCATTTAGCTTTCAGATGTGCTCAATTATTTTGTATCACAAACATTTAGCCATAGAGATTACTGTTTCTTTACAGTAATCTCAGTAATTACAGTTTCAAGTGAGTAATGCCAATACAATGAAAGTATATAAAGAAGTTTGGAGTAACACTCACAGGTTAAAGATGAACCAGAAAGTTCTTGCACATGACAACCCCGAGCCTTCTTCCAGAGAGAGACAGATTTATGAATCGGGTCGATGACTTGCAGCTTTCCATGGGCAGACTGGCAGCGTAATGGAAAATAAGGAAAACTATTGCCAAAAGACAAGTCAGGGAAGTACGGAGCTGCGAACAAGGCGCACCTGTTCTGCATAGAGAGCATAAACAAGACTTCACTATCATAAATCATGCACCTATAGCAGACAGGTACCTACTCATATTTAGACTCTGGGGCAGATGCAGACTGTGGGAGTATAGGAAGTCTGTTTGTGGAATAAGCTGCCATCACTCAATAACAGACTAAAACATGCAACATGCCTCCGACATATCGGAGGTCAAAAGGAATAAATTAAACACCAAACTGAAAGTATTGTACCTGCAGCTGGCCTAAGAAGGGTAGAGCATCTTAAGAACATCCTTGAAGTTGTGTCATAAGGCGACCTACACTGTACGAGATGCAATATTAAACCATTCTTCAACAACAGGGTTCTGTATTTTAGGGATGAAGGAGCTGAAAATACTTCACAAAATCCTCTTAAAAACAAATCCTACGGGTCTAATTATGTTTAGATGTTTTCAATTAAAATATGTGTGACTTCTCCCTGGTGTTCATGGAACCACTTTTTTAATTTATTTAGCAGCATGCATTGTTATCATCTATAAGGGACCATCACCAGGGTGCACTTGGTTAGCTTAATATTCTTTGACTGTTATGCAATCATGCAGCGCAATCATCAAACCTTATGGTCCCCAGTAGATGGCTGCCCCTACTATTACAGCTCTGTTGCCATGTTAACCAGTCGGCAACAGACATTGTGGGTTGAAAGCATTTGGCGTTCAGCTTTCCTCAGAATGTGGAGAGAGTAAAAGATTACTCATTGGATGATATTGCTCAGGGTCCAGAATTACGCAGGTTATCATTGGATACAGCGTGCTTTCTAACAGCAGCCTTCACAAAAATACCAGCTTTGTGAATTCACATTGGCATATTTTCCCTTGACACATGCAATTATTGTGGAGGTTTGAATCTCTTTTTCCATTAACAAGTCAGCTTTGCCAGGCTACTAGTAATTAATGATTGTTTTCTGAAAAGAAGCATGTACTGCCAATTTGCATTCAACCTCTAGACTCATCTTAATCTTTGAACTTATCAATTAGTTATTCGTGCTGTATTTTTAGATTTCTATCCAATCCAAGTATCCATGTAATCTATTCATTATCTCTGTATTATGTCCTCCGACATAATAATTATCTTGAAAAGACCATACCTAAACTACTCCTCTCAAGTAAAGCTATTGTGTGATGATTCGACATTGATACATGTATGTGTGACAGTAAAGTGACAAGAGGCATTTATTCATGTTCCTGTTATTTAGTATGCATTTGCAATTAAATGTGTAGCACATGCTTCGGTTCGAGCACTCATGGTCCTCGTGATCACAACTCATGATTATCTTACGGTTCATGTTTAATCATCCGGTGTGTTCGTGTCTGTGTGCTGTTGTAACATTAATTACTAAACTGGGACCATGTGCGAGGTCAGATATATTAGAATTATTGCTAAATAGTCAGCCCGAATCATCCGATGTATTCAAAAACGCTTTCATGAAATCAGTGCCTTTGTATTTATATCGATAACTACCTGATGGAAAATAATACTCCATCTGTCTTTGTGTGCAGGTTCGTGGTGATGTGTGTTCATGTGGCGACGTACTTCACCATCGAGATGAAGCTTTCCTTGTGGAGCTGCCGTTAACATGTTTAACTGCTGCCACTGCTGTTTCAGAGCTATGGGACAAATGAAGTGACTGGGAGGGAGTGTTTAGATGTGGAGTCTATCAATAGAGAAGTAGAGGAACAGAGGAAAGATGCCACCCAAAAGATGTTATTGGCTATTTACAGACCTTGTGGGCTGAAACGGCACAAGAAGCCTAATTCCCCTTGACAATAATTCACTACATGTTTACTATCGGGTAGGCAAACTCAATAAAATGTGCAATAATTAAGACCAGTGTATATGATGGAATAGTTGCATTATAATGTCCGTTGTCCATTACTTTAAGTGTGTTTGAGTGCTTACAGGTAATGTCCACGACATATCACAAAAGTAACAGTGAAGGGGCCTCCAGAAAAGAAGGGGACCGAGAGTGTGACATGCAACAGAGCTACCAGGGCGCGCCTTATTTTATTTATTTTATTGAAAATGTATTTGACCAACTCTGACTCTAATTCTTGGTGATGTTAAAATTCAAAGCCAATGCTCTGAAATTTTTTCCTTGATATCATGAATGATCTGAAATCTTCAATTGAACCTTATATAATAAAGCGCCCTTGCATATTTATAAAGCAACACTTATCATATTACCATTTAGTAATAAGTGATGTCTAGTAAAACTGAAATTTCTGACAAATGTCTGACAATTCTGGTGTAATTTTAGCTCTCCTCTTCTTCATTCCTTTACGTAATCTGCAGCTTCTGTGGTATATTACTTTTGACTAAATTGTGTTTGTGGAAAAATGTGCATGATGTAAATAGTCTTGATATAATCTTGACTGAATGTTGATTGGAAGATATTTTGACAGATCACAGCAGAAAAAGCAAAGCTGTCATTCATAAAATGAATGACGGTTGAATTTTTCAAACCAACCCTTACCTACCCACTTCCACTCTGTTTGTGCGTTTGCGTGGAGGGTTCTCCATGTTAAGTGCCGAAATGAATTATCAGGGAGTGCTCCAGCAGTAAACCTGCACCGATGCTGACTGACTTGCCAAATGCAACGGCGTTTTGTGTTCGTCATGGAGAACGCTCAGTACAAGTTAAAGGCAACTCCCCAAACAAACATAAACTTATATTAATGCTCATTTAATATTTTAATACAAATGTTAACCTAAAGGTTAGATTGTTGAGTTAAAAAAAACTTTTTCTTTTTTATGTAACCAAAGAAACATCAGAGTATGTTTAAATTTGAGTGTCTCTGTATATTGCGTTTTTTCTTTCTTAATGATGTGGACCTTTGCACATCCGCTTAAATAAATTCGTAGGACAATTTATTTTGTAATAATTGTATTGTATTTATTATTCATCTATTCTATATTGGGGTTTCTTGTTCATGTACCAAAACACCAAAACAAATTCCTTGTACGTGAAAACTTGTCAATAAACCAGATTCAGATTGGTCACCTCACTGCTCACACATTTATAGGTGCTTTGTATAATAGTTGCCGCTTGACCAGACACTACGGTTAGGACACGTTACAACAGTTCAGTCAGGTCAGGACAGACAAAGTTTGAATGCACTGGTTGGCCGCGGCAGTCGTCATTTTGATTACAGCGGCACAGGTGCAGATTTTTCAGACGGCCAGATGACTGAATTTGCAGCGAGCACAGATGCATGCCCTCTTTCATGTGGAAATAAAGAATGTGGAAACCAAGATTTTTCTTTAATTAGAGAAATGTGTCAAAGGAATGTGACAAAGTGAGAAATATGTTATTGCAGTAAACACGTTAATTGACACATAATTTTTAGGAAGAAAAAAAAACTACACAACAGTTAAGTAACACAGTATCTCTACTTTACTCCCGGGTAGGCTGACAGCTGTCAGTGAGCACTGACATGTGTTGCGGCCCAGGCCATTCCAGTTAGCCTCAGTGAGGTCGTCTGCAGACGCTGTCAAGCTGCACATCACTCAGACTGCAGACACACAGCGTTGTTAAAAGTCCATTCGTCTGCACAGACTGTCTCTATAGCTTCCCTCACAGGTCACGAAGAGAAAGACTGTCACAGAGAAGCACACTGTAAAAACTGAGCATACTACAATGTGGTTTTCCTTGAGAGAGCTCTAGCTCCATGGGTTTGACTTTTATATCTTGAATGGATATTGTACATAGTTATTTTTCATTCATATGTATTCACATAGACTGTGATGTTGTAAATTAAATAATTTAGTTGTGAAGTATCTGTATGATCCTGTGTCGCATCTTTTAATTATTCTGATGACAATGAGGGATTTACTCTAATTGTACAATCAATTTAAATCAATTATGTTGAATGTCTGTAGGATGTTGCCTCCACACATACTTGTCTTCAAATGCATATAAACACACGCAAATGTTGAAGAGTCAAGTCGTACAGCAGCTTGTTTAATTAGCAACTCTTATTTTCCCACTTTCCTCTTACAGCTAAACGAAGCTGTTACCATATTAACGGGGTTGTAAGAATTAACATCTATATTAGTTGGCTGAACTGATGGTAGATGAAAAGCTTTGATTAACATTTTATATAATCAGGGGGCAAAGAGAATAGTACAAAAGCATGGGATTGAAAAAGCGAGAGTAAGAGATATAGAAGAAAGGCAAGATTAGACAGCCAATTATTTTATCTCTATTGTTGTTTGTGGCTAATGATGATTAGGAATAGTGCACAATAATTACAAATTCATAGACATGGAAGCAAACAAACTGTATTAACACAGCAGTATATATCTTGTAATCAACAATTAACAGCACAGCAAACCAGTGTTTTTGCTTATCACATAATTAATATTGCTACCAAACGCACTGCTCACAAACTGTGCTGGCGGATGAAAAGAACATGTACTTCATAGCCTTACGCATTATGACTAAATGAAAAAGTTGTAAATGTGTTTAAGTCATTATTAAAGCTTGTTAATTCTTTACTCTAATAATATTCTCTCAGTGTGCGGCTCAAAGATATATTTCCTCTACAGAGTGCTCCATCTTGTGAGGTTTTTGTTTTTGGGTAATATAGCATACAGCGGTAGGAGGCAGGGATGGATGATATGTGTGGGAACATTAATCATATGCATGTGTTTGCAAAATGTTCTCCTTTTTGTTTGTGCCACCGGGCTGGTAAGCCTGCTTTACTTTTGCCTCTTAGTCACATGGCAAGAGGTGCAACAAACAAGGGCAGCATCGTACAGAGTCAGCAAGTACTGCAAGTCGCCGAATGAACGCTCAGATGTTCACACTGGCATTCATGCATGATTTGTGATCAGTTTCCAGCATGGAACGAATAAAACCATCACCACAATGATGTAGAAATGTCTCAAAGAAAGATGCATGGATGAATGGATGAATGGATGAATGGATGGATGGACACAACTGCCCCCCTGGCTTCTCCCCCATGCTGGGGAGAGTTTCAGGGATCAGGCTTTCCTGCCACGTTGGAGCGGCTGACCTTTGTTAACTTTGACGTCTTGATGCTATCCAAACCCCAGGAGACCATCATTGTGGCTTATGATCCCTCTTACATATAGCAGCACTGCTTCCTCTCAGCGAGAAGGACCAATGATCAATAGCTTGATGGTATCTTGTTGCTTTCTGTGCTCAGATTTCCTCTCATGGTCCAAAATCATGCAGGTGTGTTGGAGACTCTCAGTATGAATACAACTGTCTGTCTGCCTGTCTGGTGGTTTAAGCCTATGTGATTGACTGGCCAGTAAGAGTTTTAGGTTTACAGAAATTGGAATTATCCTGACTTTTGTGTAACGGAAAACTGAAATGATAAAAACTGCTATCAGCTACATCATTTTATATTTTTCCACCGTTAGCTCACAGGCTTGTTCCACACCCGTTCCTCTAAAGCTGGACTGTCATTTTCTCTTTCTTGTCCTGTGAAATATGACTCATGAGTCTCAGAGGAGTGATGGGTAACGATCACTCCTCGTGAACACTACCTAATTTCCCCTCAGGTTATCTCTCAGAGTGTAATGCCCTGTGTCTTCCCAGTGTTTCCTGATTGTTGTTCTTCTTCTTCTTCTTGACATTTTACGGCGGTTGGTATCCATATATTTGGTGCATTATCGACACCTTCTGCTCCGCTCCTGATTGTTTATTCCCTTCACCTGTTCTCGTTCCAGACTCCTCCCTCCTCGTGTGCCTTTCCCCTGTGTGATTGTAAAGCCCCACCCTCATTGTTTCCACCTGTGCCTCGTTGCCTGTCTTCCCCTGTGTATTTAGTCTTTCCCTTGTCAGTTGCAGGATTGTCTTCTTTGTCTCCAATGTATGTACGTTGCACTGTAGCCTTCTAGTGTTTGTTTCCCGTACCAGTCTTTATCTTTGTTTGTGACTTTGTTTAGTAAAGTACATTTTAGATGTTACCCTCCACCTGACCTCCTGTCTGTTTTCCTCTGCTGTCTCTGCCTCTCACGCTCGGTCGTGACAGAGGGGAAGAAAAGAGCAAGTTCCTGGACACAGATGGCGGTTCCTCTTCCAGCAGCAAAAAGGTGGAACGTCAACTTCATCCAACAAGTGTCTCCTCTGAAGAGGCTATTGACTATTGACTGAAGAGGCCCCATCGACTACTCCTCAACAACTCCCATTAAAGAACCAGGAATCCTCCAAGCCTTTCATTTAACCACTACAGCTCCAATTCCAATTTCGGGAGACATCAAGCTGATACGACTCGTTTAAAGAAGGAAATGGGAAAGTAAGCAAACCTACAGTGAAGGCCTTTAATACGGCTGAGCAGAAGAGACGCCGACGGTTGGTTCCCTCCCTGGTTTCAAATGCAGTTTGTGCGACTGCATATTGAGGAGGGTGACAAGTGGGACGAAGGTGTCGGGCTGAGAACACAGTGGGAGATGATTATCGGGGAAGATAACATTATGGCCTCGTAGGACTCTTTACATCTCCATCCTCACCTCTCTGTCTCGCAACCATCACTCCTGCTTTTCACATGCTCGCCTGTCATCATTAGCTCCGTTAGCTCCCGTTGCTTTCTGTATCACTTGTCTCCCTGTAGGTCTGCAGCTATAGAAACAAGTGATTACCACCTTATTGTAATTAATTAGTAGCATCATTATGATGCCCCTCACTCACTACACTGTGTAGACTACTAAACCTGCAGGAAATGATAACTTTACCAAAGGAGGTAATTACAAAAAACATCTAAAGTTTCTTCCTCACTGGGGCAGTTATGATGAGTTATTAAAAACAAACATATCACAAATAAACTATTATGATTGTCTAACTTCCTCAGTCTATTGTCCTCATTGGTGAAATCATGAGGTTCGCAGAGAATATAAAATGCTATTTTGAGCCAGTTCTGCAATGAGGTGAGCCGGTGAAAAGTACGAATGCTGTTGCAGAACAGGCCCGTGTGCTCTCAGGCTCCTTCTGTCCCCTACGCTGCCTGCCTGCTCCCAAGGGCCCACGGAGGAATAATCAGTCATTAACTGGTGCAGGCCTGGCTTCAGCTCCAGAGTGCCGCGTCCCTGGGTGGATCAATAGGCCAGGGTAATTAAAGAGCTGGCCGGGGAGGGAGGGTGGGGCGCATGTTGCCAGTAAATCCACCGCAGCGACAGGATGCCTGTAGCCAGAGTGACTACAACACTGACACTGAGAATGTCACTAAGGGACGTAGACTGCCCCCCCCCCCCACACACACACACACACACGCACACACACCACAAAACCACGCACCTTAACATATCACAGACACTAGTAGGGCCTGCAGAGTTGCTCATACTAAAGCCTACACGTGTACAAATGACACTGAAGACTTGTGTGCCTGATGGGAGTGTTGTGTAATTACTTGACTTTATTATTATTTTTTTTTAGATTTCTATTGTCATCTGAAAATTGGCATAGATGATAGTAATTACTGTGATTTAGAGTTCTGTTCTGTGCCCAAACAGCAGAGGATTAATCGTGTCTTCTTGTGTATCCAAGTGGAGACGCAAATCTATTGAGCTGTCAGGACACATGGTGATTTAATTTCTCTAAGCTGCTTTTTTTAGCGTGAGTAATGTTTTAATGTGGAAAAAGGTAGCGGCAAGGTAAGCTGCATGAGCATGAGCAATATTGCTTTTTCACATCCAAAACACCATGCATTCCCTTTTTACTCTGCGGATGAAGTTGTTGAGATGTGTAAACCCAATAAAGAGATGAAAGAATGACGACGGAAAATCCAATGGGAGAGGCTGATGTCAATGATGCTTCGCTGCTTGTTTGCAGAGGTATAATGTGTTTTTGCAGAGTAAAGTTCAGTATGTGCCCTAAATCCCTGAGCATTTGCAGGCTCCGCTGGTTTCTTTAATCTGATGCATTAGCCGTCCTTACTTCCTTCTAATAAGGACAGAGGTATCTTGTGTTGTTGTCAACGCTCTCGGACTTATAAGACTTTTAAATGGCTAGCCCTCAACACTGCAGCAGCTCTATTAATGTAATGTAATCTGCAATACACAGTGCAAAACAGGGAAGGGGGGCTGATGATAAAGCCTAAGTGTGTACACTGGTTTGTATGGGGTTACTTCAATGTCATAACTAACTCATACATCTGATGCCTCATTTCCAGCGTTGACATCATTACCATGATGATTCCAATGTCAAAAGTGAGAAAGCAAGTGAGGTGTCAATCATCATTGATAGTTCTCTCCTTTGGATCTTTTCAGCTAATTGGTGTGTGTTAGCTTGCTGCTCGGTGACACAAACACCTAAGATAGCTAAGCCGGTGTTACATGTTCAGAGACTTAGTACATTTTATTTGAACAAATATGGGCTATACTGCTTATGACAAGATTTGAACATGTACTTCCAACAAAGAACAGCAACTCCATTATAGATCTTCTTTGCTGCAGCAAAACTGCAACTGGTTGTGCATATAAAGTTGTGAAGCTAGAGGGGCTAATTGCTAGCCAAACAGCTAAAGGCTGGTTCAGGGCAAAGAAAACCTTTTGGCACAGACAGATTACACACATGTGTAGATTTCAGGTACAACAGAAGTGTAGCAAAAGTCAAATGATAAAAGACCTGAGGTGTACATTTAAGAATTATCTATTTTTCCAGCTCTTAAAGCGACTTTTAGTTTTCACTCATAAAATTTACATTCAGTTTTTGGAGTGCATATATTTGCAGATAATTTTACACATGTACACACCTTATTCACATTTACAAATGTGTATACACGTGTACAGGGGTTGTGTACACATTTACAAATATGTATTGTTGGTTCACACTTCTCAGTAACCGTTGAGAGATTCTTGTTACAAACAACTAAGCATATTTCATATGACTTGTAGTGGCTGGCAATTCTTAAAAGCTGTGAAGGTTTACAGCATTTCTATCACTAATCACACATGCCATATACGCACTCCATCTATATACCCATCGCCGCGAAGGAACAACCTGCACACCAGCCTCTAGACAGAGTGAACTGAGAATTTTTAAAGACTGTCTATTTTATGGTGTATGGAAATTGCCGAGGTATTGATCATTTTAATGAGGCCCATTCACCCGACAACATCCTGGTTGGTCTGTTCATCAAGGCAATCATAAGGCACACACATCATAAATAATTTTTGGCAGATGCGGCAAATGTTTGGATAAGATTTGCAAAAAAATTAAAACAAATAACTGAAAAAGGGGATTATTTTGTTGTTGCTTTGGTCTGTCCATCCATCCAACATATCAGCCCACAATATCTCAACAATACATGACATGATTTCTGTGGAATATACTGTGAATATTCAGAAACCCAAGAAAATATGCAATTTTTTTAGGTTTGTGAACCTTTTCTCTGCCATCATGATTATCAGGCGAAGGTTTCCACTTAGAACAAACACATGTCTTTATGTGTATGTTAATGGCTAAATGGTCACAAAAATTACTCAAAATATTCATGATTACAGAAACTGTTTTGTTGAATTCTAAGGTTAAATTGACCTTATTCCAAAACTCTAAAAAGCCTCTCGTTGTTGCTTTTGATCTTTTTTTCGTCCCAGTTTACATTTTTATAGACTAAGCCGCAGTGCTCAAGTATACTTTAAGTATGTTGGCAGTTTCCCTGTAAGACAATACTTTCTTTCCTCTGAGTAAAAATAGCTTTTTTTTTTCTCTGTTGAGCCGTCACTGCCCCCCGTGATGACTACTGAGTGTTTCATCAAAGACCTGCACGTGGTGACCGATTGATTTGGAGGCTTTCAGTTCCTAATGGGGCTCTTTATTAGTTCCTTATTAAAGCCCTGGAAAGGTCACCTGATTAGTCCTTTCTGTTATAAACACACTCAGAGACAGTGGTCACATCAATTGTTGTTTTTCACAGGGGCCTGATGCAATTTCCAAATAGAAGTCCAATAAAAAACTAAAATACATATTCTTACATTCATGCTACTATATAATTCATTTATCTTGATTCGGGATGTCTTCTAATTTTAATAACATTGGATTTTCAACGACAAAAAAGGTTGAAATTTCACAAGACAGGTATTTAATTAGCAGTGTATGTATATATCCAACACAACAAACCTATACTGCTACCTGTACAGCACATACATGTAGTCCTGCTGGTGCACTAGTTAACATGGTTGATGATTGAAAAATACACAAAATACACTTTGCAACAAGTTACATATCAAACAAACACTTAACATAATCAACTCTGTGGACAAAATGAGATTAAGAGCAGCACAAACGGTTTTCAGTCTCTGTTGTGAGGGTTACTGGACGGCTGCAAATCAAAGGAAGAGGAGAGGTCACGCCACCTCTGCACATTTAAGTTTGATATCACTTTCGTACAGGCCATTATATTTCTCCCTGCCTCTGCCTCTCTGGTCCCGTCCTAAAACAGATAGCTGCACGTGTGTGTGTGTGTGTGTGTGTGTGTGTGTGTGTGTGTGTGTGTGTGTGTGTGTGTGTGTGTGCGCGTGCATGCGTGCGTTTGTGTGGTTGGATTGTTACACCATAACACAAGCTAATGGATTATCCTTCAAAAATATAATTAGAATTCTGGAAAGATGATTTGTCAGATATAATGAAACTTGGCAGTGCAACTAAGTGCTGTTGTTTCAACAAAAAATGATAACGTCAGTCTTTGAAGTATGAATAAATGTTGTTGTTTTTTAATGAAAAATGTATATAGGTCCATGTTGTTTCTTTTTCAAGATATTTAGACAACTTCAGATGTATTTACTTTTTGCTTTGCTGAAGAAAAATCCCCTCTTTTTTCCTGTTTGCCAATAATGATCTTGTTATCTCTAATGACCTGCCAACCCGAGGACTTTTCAGGCACAGAACCCCTGCCTCGAGTCCCATGTTCCTCCCTGGGACTCTATCCTGCTTGCTCCCCTGAGGCCATTGATTATTTGATTAATTGATCCAAACAATGTTCTTTCCATTAAGACGTACAAGACTTTGTACAGTGCTGTAAGGAAGTAGTAAACAGGGAAGGAGGGGGAGAAAACTATTGATTTTGTGCACAGTGACTCAGATCACTTTGAACAGCCTGGGATCGACAGCTCGTCCCCAGGGGGAGCAAAGCCTTGATCTGGCGAAGCGAATACAGCCGATGGGTGTGTCCATCAGCGATAAACATTCCACAACTCGACAAAAACGAGAGAGGGTATTAACTGTGATGCCCATCGATCGGTCAGCACAGCACACAGTCAGAGAGACAAGCTGGCCCATTCGATTTGTCTGGAGACAGACCCAGCGTAATTGTGAGGAACTGCAAACAGCAAAAAGGACAGCGCGGGTCAACAGTACATCTTTTGTGGGAACACTTTTTTGTTGTGTATTACACATAGACTCAGGTGAGCGGGGGGGGGGGGGGGGGGGGGGGGGATGACAAAGAGAAGAAGAGAAGAAAAAGAGCAACATTGAATGAGAAAATACAGCGCTCCATAGGCAATTTGTGCAAGCAGTGTCATTAACAGTCAAGACA
Organism: Myoxocephalus aenaeus; assembly: GCA_038501785.1. Taxonomy (NCBI): domain Eukaryota; kingdom Metazoa; phylum Chordata; class Actinopteri; order Perciformes; family Cottidae; genus Myoxocephalus; species Myoxocephalus aenaeus. The sequence goes on along the minus strand of JBAMJR010000028.1, from coordinate 2,737,928 downwards.
GATATTTCCTCCTGGCTTTACTGCCCACTGTGCACTGTGGGTCATTCTTTCCAGACAGATCTGTGAGCAGGAGGAACATATCTTAAGAGCTTAGAGGCAGCTTTATTCTGTCGTGTTTGGTAGAATCTCACAGGTGGGGGGTCAGCACAAACAACACAGGCTTGAAGCTGCTAGACTGTCATCTTCTTCCTGAGGTGTGACACCCACCTGAGTGGATGCACAATGGTCCAAAAAGGTAAAGCCAAGTGGGAGAAAAGTCCTCCATTTTTATGGATTCTTTGCTTTTAATGCACATGCAACATGCTGTAAAAATACTGTACACAATGAGAGTTCATCACAGATGTAGGACATTTCAATGTGTTTTCATGGAAATTAAGACAGCTTTTTAAATCCCACTCTCTTATTAAATCTCCAACATTTTAATAAAGAAGAAACTTGTATTTGAAGTTGTAATTCCCTTCTTTATTTTCGGAAAGATAAAACTAGGAGGACATTTTCTAAAGCTATAGGGCAAAGCTTTGAGTCAAGCAAAAGTAACTTTACTTTACTAAAAACACAGCATGTGTTGAGGCTGCATGGTGTGTTTTTTTTATCTTTTAATACTATCAAGTGAAGATACTATCATCCATTTCTTTATACAACAAAGCAACCCTTTTATAATGCTTATACATTCATACATAATTATAGGTCTATTAAAAATGTTTATTTATTGTTTTAGATAATGTAATTAATTTCCGTTTCACCTCCGTTGTAGGTGCTAAAAATATATGTGATGTCACGTCATGAGACCAACAATTGACTGAATTGAATATGGAAAAATACAGCTGTACACAATTAATTTTTGTAAAGTTTAAGTTAGATAGTTAAGATAGACATATTTTTCCTCTTGCTTCAAGCATCAGTAAACACAAAGTACACCACTGTTCAAAAGTTTGGAATCTCGCACAAAAGCACCTTGATTTGTAACAGTCAGATGGCTGAGAGAACTGCTATTTTTTAATTATCTTTCATCCTTTAAGTTTATAGAAGGCTATCTTTACAAATACATGTTATGTTGTCTGAAGGGTTTGCAAAAATAAGTCATATTTAGTTAGATGTAGCTACAAAGGCACAATCAAGCCTGAAACACACAGTGTACACTTTATTCACACAGAAAGGCTTCTGATATTTTTGCTAAGATCAGATCTTTTGTTTGGCTGTTCACATTATTATTCAAATGTGGTCAATATCAGATACCAGTGTGAACTGGTCACAGTCCTCAACTGACCTGCATGCTCAAAAGACTAAAACAAAGACCGTACACGCAGCTCGCTGCCACACGGAAGCAGACAAGGAGGCAACTGAAGTCAGCGTTTATGGTTTCATTCATAAATTGATGTTCAGTGGAAGCCAGCAAATTTGTGAGCAGATGTTAGCGGGCACAGCAAGAAAGAGAGCTACATTTTAATAATTTTTTTTGGAGCAATGGCTGCGACTTATACGGAGATGTGAGATTGTGAGGTGAATGGCTTAACAATAGCAAAGTAAACAAGAGAGATTACATAACAGTAAGAAACAAAACAAAAACATACTTAACTTGCATCACAGGTTAAAAGCAGATTTAAATAAATTAGTTTTGAATGTGGGATGTCAATACCCACATTTTCTGAAATGTTTGGCTCTGTGTTAAACTGTCATTAGGATCACCCAATCTAGAGAGCGGACAAGAAAGGTGATTTAAATTCATTGCCTTTAAATGGCTGTAATTTTCTGTGCAGGTCAGAATATGCCACTTGCCACACGCACTGGGCATTTCCCAAACCTGCAATTAAACAGGGAGCACATAAACCATTGGAGGAGGACGAACGACAGACAGGGACGTTCTAATAGCAGGCATTGAACTTTAGAAGAATCCGTTTTTATTAAAAACTAGACAGACGTAAGAGACAGATGTCGCTCGTTTCCAATGAAAAGACATACGATACATAGAATTTTCTTAACTTTAGATGTTCATAAAATATGTGTTTAACACATCATATTTGACAAACCTTATTACCTCCCCATAATTAAATGAACAAGCATGAATCAGCCAATTGTCCGTCTGTCCATCTCAAATAACCTGCTGAGGTGATATTTAAAAACATTGGCCTTATTAGCCCACGGGTGTTTTTTTATTATATTAAACCCATCTTTGCCAAATCAGCATTGTATGCATCTCATACAATTACACATGTCTGGGACCACAGACAGACAGACATACATACAGACAGACAGACAGACAGGCTCTAACTCCCATTGCACAAAGCCATTATTCCTGGTGTAATTTAAGACAGCCCTTTGTAACATGGTAATTATGGCAGATGGGAAGATTTTCACACTACGCTAACCTAGAATTGCTGACGGGTCACTGGATTTCTGCAGTGTGAGGGAAGAGGTCTGTGAACAGATTAACAGAACAATCTTTCATGTTTTATCTCCGAGACGCATGCAGAGAATTCAGGTGGTCAGGTTGCCTTTAAATCACTCGAGTCAATTACCTCGTCCATATGGGACAGCAGTGGTTTAGATATTAAAGACGGGTGGAGTCGAGAGTGAAGGGGCTGTATCAAAGGGGTCTCCCCAAGCTTCCTGGTGTCCCTTAAGGCTATAGTTATGAACACCTGACTGACTGCGATTCAAAGCTGGGCTGGTTGCGATAGCTTTGGCAGCGGTTCGGCAGGTTGAGATGAGATGGAAGATGTAGCACCTGGTTCACGAACAACTGCCAACATCTCCAGGGATTCCCATAATTAGCTTCAGATTCATATCATGGCACCTCCATGTCTGGCAGCACAATAACACCTCTGGTTAATGTTTAAAAATATGTAGTCACCTTTAGTGTCAAAGAAACATATGCTCATGACGGATGATAGGTTAAGTAAGATACAATATAAAAATACATATTGCTGAAAGAGGCTCTTGAGGTTAAAATATTGTGCTAAGAGTTAAAAGTATGAAGTGTTGAAGAGAACGATTGGCCACTAGCTGGTGAGCACAGTGGAACATGTGGCGATGCAACAACTGATTTGTTTTCGGACATTAGAAAGGCACAGAGTGTTGTTGCAAAATGTGATACTGTCTATTGTTCACCACCATTTGTGGCATTAAAACGTTTAATGACGAGCAGCCCATGTGTCAGGTCATCTGCAACCTGAAGATCGTGGTTGTTAAATAACCACTGAATGGATACCCTCTATATTGAGCTGGGAATATATAATTAACTGATAAATACATCTCTTATTTGTTGAAAAGATACTTGATCACAAACTTAGTAATGAGTAACTGAGTAATTGATCCCATTATACTAACATCAATTCAAATGTTTATGGAGAGCAAATGTCTTTTTTAGAGCTCATATTACTATATTTTTCCGAACATGAAAAAGAAAAATGTATGTTAAATCCGGCAACTGGAGCCAACTGACAGGGTTGACATGTTTTTCTTATATAATGAGAAAGTTGCTGAGAGTGACCTTTTCTTAAACAGAATAGTCTATTATATACATACAGCTGAACTCCTACAGTGTGTTCAGACTGGATAATTTGTCGCCCCTTACAACTTCAACTGACTCATGAGAACAAAGACGAAAAAAACTCTGTAATCCTGAGAAGTTTCCATTTACCTGGAAATTGGCAAACGCTTTACATCTTTTTGGGGTTTTGGACGTCTTTGTGATATGTTTAAAATTATTAGTTTTAAGAAACATTATCATACCTAATATAGACTACAAATGATGCATTTAGACAGAGGTCTATGTCCTTTTATGACGTGTGTAATTTCCTCTTTCCTAGCCCCTTGTCACAGGTGCTGGTCAAAGGATCCAGTGAGGTCCCAGACTGCAGTGGATAATCCAAGTGATCAAAGGGTCTTAATGCAATATGAGGGCTTTTTTTTTTTAAAGGTCAACAGCAGATCTGCCATTTCTTATAAGTCCTGTGTTCTCCTCTGGCCTGCCAGCCATTAAAGGTCACATCAGACTACTCTTCTGCAGACAAAAAAAAATATGGCAACGGGCTCTTTGTGGAGGGGACCATTCTTCATCCAACAAGGGCCACAAGAGCAGACACTTCTATTATACTACATGCTGTCATACCAAATTCACAGCTCGCTCTCTCTCATCACTGAGTTCTGCAGCTATAGAGGTTTGTCCTTCAGCCACTGAAATGATTAAAGTCACAGCGGAGGTAGAGTAGCTCTGAATTCCTGCGTAGTGTTTCACTAAATGATCACAATCTGCAGCCTCTAAATCGTACCAGTATCTTCAGAGAAAGTAAAGCTCTATTGAAAATAAATGATGCCGTTCTTGTACTTGAAGTAAAGGAGTATCATGTTAGATTCTAGCCGCTCAAACCATGATGTGCACGTGTTGAGGGCCTCAGTGCCACTCAGTGGCAGTTATTTTTGTTAATTGGCAGCCGGTTCTGTAACTGTAGATATAAACACCTAATTCTAAGGTAACACAGAAAAACAACTTTTCTTAATTTTTATATTATTATTATCATTTCTGCCAATAGATCCCCTCCAAGCCATTGTTTCTTTTCTTTAAGAGGCATGCAATGTTTGTTTGCTGCACATGTTCTGCAGTTAATACTATTAGTACATGGTTTAATGAAATGCTATAAATTCAAATTCCCAACAGATTATTCTTCAACAGTGTACAAAGAAATCTGTGATCTGTGTCACATCTGCTCACAAGTATAAATTACCATATTTGTATATGTATTGCACGTGTGTGTGTGTGTGTGTGTGTGTGTGTGTGTGTGTGTGTGTGTGTGTGTATAATATATATATATATATATATATATATATATATATATATATATATATATATAATAAATTGAGATTAGAATTTTGTTAATGAAAATATGTTTTTCCAAAACATGCTATTGAATGCTATACAGAACAGCATAAGATTCATTTAAACCCTTGATTGTTTCGACATTCACACTTAACTGTGACAGGGAGAAAAATGTAGCTAATTAGGAAATTAAATTAATTTAATTCATCTTTCGTGCAGTGTTGTGAGGGCTCAGTCAACCAAATAAAGCCTACGTATGTGGCGATGTATTCATGTGTTTTGACACTGAAAACCATGTCAAATGATCTCTGCCGTTCTTTTGTCTTCGTGATGATTTTCTTTCTTATGTTATGGAAGAAAAATATACAGCGCTGTCAGTTTTAATTGCTAAATCTCTTTTTGTACCATAAAGAGGCAAATAGTGAGAGTTTGTGGAAGTTTAATGAAAGCTTTACAATATAAGTCTGCCCGAGATACTATCCTCGGTTTCCACTTCTCCATCCAGCACGAGATATTCTATTATATATACTTAATACAATATTACATATTAAGTGTTGTAATTTGCTTCTCTGGAGTAACCTCTCCCCCTCAAACTATTTATTGGTGGACAAAATGTTGTGTTCTATGGACTTGGGAGTGTGAACCTGAAGCATTTGGTACTTATACTGTGGGTGTACGTTTACCTCCTGTACAATAAAACTTTTTTTCCATGTATAATTATACATATTTGCAAAATTGCAGCTGCTTTCATTCTCGGGCACAGTGATCTACATCGTGCTCACGCTGTTCTAATGTTGTGGTCAAAGAAACCTTGGGAGAGGCAATTTAACGGTTATGTGATTATCTGTAACGAGAAGTGTAAGCAATTCCAATTTGAGATCTGGAAAAGACATTGCAATTACTTACTAATCCCAGTAACGCTCTCTTGCTTCAACAATTTAGAGATCTGCTTGCTAAGTGTTTTATCATTTGATGGCATCGCGTTCTCATTCCCAATGAGTCACATAGCACAGCTTGGTCAGAGACATCTGCTGTGGCTTAATTTCATAAACAGATATATTATTTAGTTAACTTTGCCAGGACGTGTTATAATAATGGTATGGTGATATAGTCTGCATTTTACATTGGTGTTTTATGTCAGGAAAAATAAAAATGTAGCGAAAGACAGCAGATGAATCATATATCGCTCAATAAGAGTAGCAAGAAGAAGCCAGCTGAGGCCCAGGAGAGTGACAGACAGAGTGAGATGGAAAAAGAACAGGCAGACTCGGAGAGCGAGAAAGAAAAAGCACTGGTTCAAGTGGACCTCCAGGTGCACCTCTCACACACACTGCAGTGTTAGCTCCTCTGATGTCCACTGGTGTGTTCTATGTACATCATCTCTCTGACCATGTTATAATTCACATTGGAAATAAATATATTCATTATGTTCTTTTCGTGTAAATAAGGTCACAGAGTGCATAAAACACATTCAAATAGACTAATCTGCTGGGGGAGCAGCATTGGAGCCGGTGACACCAACAGACTTAACAAACTGGTTAAGAAGGCCGGCTCCATCATCGGCTGCAAGCAGGACTATCTGCAACAGGTGGTGGAGAGGATGACACTGAAGAAATGAGTGTCCATATTGGACAACCCGGACCACCCTCTCCACCACCTACTGCAGGGACAGCGGAGCACTTTCTCCAAGAGATTCATTCAGCTCCGCTGTCACAAGGACAGATACAGGAAAACGTTCCTGCCTACGGCAATAAGCCTTTACAATAAATCACCTCTTGCCAGATCCTCTGTGGATTAATTAATCACTGTACACGTTTATGTTTATTTACACTTCACACACTTCAGATACACTACACACATACATACTTTGCATTTTTGCACTTCTCTTACTGTTTACATTTAATTTATTTTCCTAAATTAATACAATACTGTACATATCTTTCATCCCAGTTATTTTTATTTTATTTTTTATTTTTGATATATCTTTCATCCCTGTTGTTTTTATATTTTATATATATTTTTGTTGTCTGTAAGCTGCTACTCTGACAACAAATTCCCCCTTGGGGATTAATAAAGTATATATCTATCTAATAGCCCCATAATATTTATCCCCCCAAAAAAAGCACTAAGGGAGGAAAAGCTGAATGTCCTGAAATGCAGTTACAGCTATTAAATGCATTAAAACTATTGGATCTATCCATCCTATAGGCCTTGTGTCAATCCATGAGCCAAGATTATTTAATTATTTAATTATTTAATTTAAAAATAAAGAATTTCTAAGACATAATTATGTTTATTAATTTCATCAATAAATATTAATAATATTAATATTTATTAAATCCGTATTCATCAACTGGTCCATGGCCTCCTGTCATTTTGCAAGTTGCAAGTATACCTGATTTATAGGTTGAACAAATCATGAAGAAAAAAATGCAAAATAAAACCTTTTGGAAAATCAGCACCATAAAGCAACAAGTGAATAAACTTTCAAGTCTTGTGGTACAACTCCTGGCTACTAGTCACCCAGCCAGGACTCTGTGTACGGCTACGCATGCATGCAAGTTGGCCTCCCAAATACAGAGTCTGTGTTTATTCAGTCTTGAGATATCAGACCTGGAAAGAAAGCAACATTCAGAGATAGAGGGTTAACTGTACATGCAAAGGGAGAGGCACACATACATGCAATGGCTTGGAAGGAATTTGAGAGAGGAGAATAAGGTAATGCATTTTTAATGAGTACCTTAAGAAACACAATAAGCAGATTCCACAAACACAAATAATGTAGCTGAAGTCTTACTGTGAACTGCAACCCAAAATACATCACAAAAGGCTCATAGGGAGACAAGAGATGGAGACAACAGGGGAAACTTTGGCTATATTGGATGTGATTGGTAACCACGACACATTTGTTCAAGAGAAGAAGCTCCCAATGCAAATAACACAAGCTAGCAGATTCAGAATGAAATGTTGAGCAATCATAATTGAGCTCGAGGAAAGTGAGCCATTGCCCTTATGGCAGATGAAACTAAAGACACAAATACGAAGGAACAGATCTCCTTAGTGCTTAGGTGTGAATACAGAGCAGCTGTAAACGCCTGGATGTTGCAGGACTGACAGAATAAATGATCCAGGTTCTTGATAGATATGGCCCGGAGCACAGCAGTAACTTGGCTGGGAGAGCTTTCGATGGCGCTCGTGTCATGAGTGGCAATCACTCTGGTGTTCAATCTCGTAGTAAGGACGTGGCATAGCAGGCCTTCTATGGCCATTGTAATGCTCATAGCCTTAATGGTCTTCTTGTTGACAGTCAAAGCAGTTCCACAAGCTCAATGCTTCTCTAAGTTTCTGCAGAGACCATGTATTTATATCAGGCTCTTATGTTCACATCAAGTGGCTATGTACATGGAAAGAATTGTATGATGGAGGACCCAGAGAGGTTCAAAGACAGAGTAACAAGATGGGCCTGCTGGCATATGGCTTACCATACTGTACTTAATAGACTGCTATTATCTGTGTCCTTGAGGAAATAGCTGCATGAAAACAGTGTAAATAGAACTATTAATGCACGGGGCCTGCTCGCTCACATTGACCTGCGTTCATTGGTCTTTTGGTGACATGCACCTAGGTTTTTAGTGATGTAAAATGTCTCTCTTACAGTCATATCTTGATTTAGGTTCAGCTGTGGATCGAGTTAAAAATAGAAAATTCTCAAGTGCTACATTTTTGCCAAGACAAGGTTTTATTTAAAGTTCTCTCTATTGATGGATGCAACATTGAATACCTTAGACATGAGGTACACCAAAGGAAAATGAAACCTAAAGAGGAAAGTGGAATATGGCATCCAGAAGCCCTCAAGCAGAGTGGATCTCATCATGATCATTGAACCATGTAAAGAGTTAGAACACCGCTTCAGATTTGCCATAACTGTGAATACTGCCGTCGGTGAACCCAGCTTTTCCAAGATCAAGCTGGTTAAAACCTACCATGAGATCCACCATGAATGAGAATAGATTTAGTAAAGTCAAGCAAAGTCCCTGCACTTTGATTAATTTCTGAATCGCTTTGCTACAGACCACAATAATTGCAGAATACATCTGTTGTAAAATGAATGTGCGACAATTATGTCTGCAGACAGGGATTCAAAAGAGATCATTAGTACCTTTGACTATTAGTTTTTAAAGGTAGATTCAAAAGAAAATACAGTATTGGCTTTGTAATAAGTATAATGTTGGCATTTGACAATGAATAATACGTTTACTTTTTCAGTGCTCGCCCAGCGGGCCAGGTCACGGGGTTTTCCTCCTCTTTCACGTAAATGGAAAAGAATGGAATTCAGTATGTACACTATAGAGGCTATTCACAGAATGCACGTTTATCCTCCAGGTTCCAAGACAAAGAGTCACCGCACAGAAATTTACTCTGAAAGTGGTTACCAATGGTTACAGGCAGCCGTGCTGGAAGAAACAGTCTGTAATTATATACATTTTATGTTCATATAACCGTGATTTCTGCCCCACCCCGTTGAAAAGGTTCTGGCTCCGCATCTACTTTGTCACTGGGGCTGTTTTCCATTTCCATGTATATTAAAAGCAGAATATTTGATGTGTGAGACATTGAAGGAAAAGTAATGTAACGAGTTACAAGTAATTACCATTTCAATGATTAATTTGCAATGAGAAACCAATTACATTTGAACTTGCCAAACACAAAATATAAAATAATTTAAAGACAATCTCGCTATGGGATCTCACCAGCCGTGGTGCCAAATTGGACTAGGGGCCCTTCCCCTCCTCCGACACCTGCACCATCCATCTTGCAACACCTAGCAAAGTACTCAAAGCCACTTCTATGGCCGCTCTTGCTACATTAGGTTTCTCCAGGACTATATCTTTGCCATGATGACACACACTAGGCATGGAACGCTAACAAAATGTAATGTTGTGATTTTCTTGGCCAAAATAATTGCAGTTCACGATATTATTAAGTAGAATTCTCTTTGAGCCATGAGTCTGTTTTTGCTGACATGATAATTCTTGTATTTTTTCAGGCTCCATTTCGTTACTTCTTTACCACAATAGAAAGCTATTCAGCTTTTTTAAGTCACTTGTGAAGATATTCACAATTATCCTGATAGGGGAAAATCTTTACAATTGTTTTTGAATATTATTTAAACCAATCCACGACAAAATACAATGGCGTCCCATCCTGACAAACACAGACTCAAAAGGTGAAAACAATATCAGTTTCACTGTCAAGGTTGGTAAAAAATGCCCCTGTATGTAAATGTGTATTAAATAAATTCCATGTTTCACTAATGTGTCTGTTTGTGCCTGTGTGTTTGCATCACTATACCAGCCATAACAGAAACATGGAGACCTCAGGCTCACTTTCCTAGCGAATGATGTGGGATGAACAGCGTTGTCAGTAAGTCGTTGGCAGCTGTCATTGGTGGAAAGACGATTTTGATCTAACCGTGAAGATGTATTCAAAGTATTTTTATCCTGTCAGTTTCTAAACTTGGGAATCTGTCTCTGCAAACATCTTAATCTGTAGAGTTAAAGCATGTCTGCTAAGCAAACAGCAACATCCCTCATGTCGCCTCTGCAGATGCTTCAGTATACTCGGTTTGTGCCATCCAACTATGCCTGATATACACACATGGCAGTTTTACTAGCCTGGTCTGGCTCAACACAGACAAAGGTCCGACTGACTGTGGCATCACACAGCTAAGAGTGTTTTCCTATTGACACAGATCAGCAGTGACACTCGGGATTAAATCTGTCCATGGTCTATACACACATGGTCTGGTAAACACAACCAACAATAGCATGATCTACAATGTATTCACTGTTCTGCTTATAACCACCCCCTCTCAAAACATCCGCCTGTAATTGAGGTCTGTAAAGTCACATTTCTGCATCTCTGAGAAAAACCGAGACTCGTGTTAGCAAAAAGGAAGTCTATTTTATTTCTGGGTTAGAGATTTGTTTGTGTTCCTGATGAAAAGCGTGTCTGTGCACCACACTGAGCTGTGGCTGTTATTGTTCTGGTGTTAAGTATGGTGCTCATCTGATTTAAAGTAAAAGGAGTGGAAATTCCAGTGGATGAATAAACAGTGGTGAAGTGACACAAAATGTGTGAGCACAGGATTCTTTTTTTCGCTGGCCGGTACAGAGAAAATGGACCGGAGAGACGGAATAAAAAGGGGGTTGTCAAATAAGAGGAGGAGGATGAGGAGAAGGGTAAAGAGAGAAAGATCTCCTCCAAGGTCAAACCCTGGCCATTCATCACAAGTGTTTGTCACTATAGCACGCAATGGTCATCTTTCCCTCTGGGACAACTTCTGTCCGTATGACATGCCACAGTGAATGTCAGTTGATCACCCGCCACACACACTCACCGACGACCCATAGACGACATTATTCAGGTACTAAGCAGGAGAAGACGAAGGATAATGTTTCCTGAAAACCCACTCGTGTGTTGATAACTGACACCTTAAGTCATGCATATTGATTAAGTCCTGGAGGCATTAGCAAAATCAGTTGAATCTGCAGAACAGAGAGGTAGATTGAACGCTGCAGCAGTGAGTGAAAGACATTTGAATACAAAGGGCTGTGCAGTAGTGATATGAGATGTAAATAAAGCAGCTATCAGGATGCATTAGCTCCAGCCTAGCGACGGTACACCACTGTGATTGACGGTGTTCATTAAATGAGAAACAGAGCAACCAGGTGGATGACTCATTTTGAAGTCATGCCCTCACCAGACGGCCTCATTGTCCTCTGCGAAAACATTTTCTCGGCTTATTTATGGGAAAGTTTCTATCCACCTCATTGGCTCCCAGCATTTTTGCAAATTACCCTGAAAAAAAAAGGCTTGCCCTCCACTTAGACGTCAGTGTCTCTTCAATGATTGTTATTATGATGAGGTGCGGTGTGCTGCGGCTATGCGCTTCAACCTATTGTATGTTGCCCTTTTTATTTAAGCCTGAAGTGGATATGAAGGCCATATCTCGTAATTATGGTGTAATAGCCAAGTCATGCTTTTACTCAAGAGTAGCAGCTCTCAAGGTGTTCTGGAACAGGACCAATGTTTGTGCAGAAGTCACGGGGACAGACAGTGTTTGCTGCAACACATTTTTCCAGGAAAACGGTGTCTAGCTTCCTGGCATCTACCTCAGCAGTGGGGAGAGAGGCACCTCTTCAGATTTCCTGTTGAAATCCAATGTGGCATCTTTAGTTTCCACAGAGGCACATTATGGCTTTTCAGTCGTGATTATGAGGCAACCACGGCCACGGACAGGAGATGGAGACCACATGAAACATAACGCTGCAGGGAATGCAGATGAAAAGGGGACAGCACATGGACACTCTCCTGGGAAGAATGCACACGCACGATGGAGAGAAAACATGCTGCTTACGCTAATGTGTGCATGTCCTAAAACGCCTCGCAGACACATACCAATCACAGCTCCGGAGCTCAGAAGCATTTATTATTAATAGAGGAAATCATAGGAGGCTTTTAATTGGAGATGCTCTCGTCGGTGTCTCAGAGGTAAGCGGGGTGCTGTCACTGTCGATCTGCAAACTTCCTCAGCTCGGAGGAAAACGGCGGGATGTCGCACTTTCATGTGCACCTCCTGTTGACTGTGAAGGATGTAATTTGAAGCCGTCCTTCTCCTCTCACCACAGCTTCTGATTAGCAGCCCTGGATCCCAGGCTGGAGAATACTAATTCAGGAAAGGCAGTCTGGGAATCACCACCATTAGTGGCAGGTATAGAGAATAAACGGCATAATATGCAAATGTCGGGAAGGCAACACCTTGGCTGTCAATCACACAAATGAAAGAAAATATACATTTCTGAGCGGCCGCTAATAATACCTCAGCAGAGGGAGGGAGGAGTGCAGATGAAGAGACAGGAGAAAGAGAAGTACAGAGAGGATAAATGAACTTGTGGAATCAAAGACAGCTGTTCTGCGCACACATGAGGCTGTGATCACGGCAGACGATCAGACGGTCTGTGTGAAATGAGCTCAGACATAGGGCTGTCAAAATTGCAAAAAAATGACGTTTGAATATTCCATTTAAAAAAAACACATATATTCGAACATATTCAAATATATGTGTAAATACAAAATTCTTCAGTTTAGGTGTTCACTCCCCCCCGCACCGTTGGTCGCGCATAGCGGTTTAAATGAAGGCAACAATAAACACATGCCGAGTGCTGATCAGGGATAAGGTACCAGAACTCCCTGAAGCCCTCATGTCCTTGCATACGAACAAAATCAATTTTTGCGTGCAGGCCTCCTGTCGTGCCGCAGACAACGAACTTGTGGCGGACGGCGCAAAATACGTATCCAGACAGGGCTGTTTCGCTGAAGTTCCACATTTTATGCCATATTCTCTTGGGTGCACGTTCTGGAGATGTGGCCTCAAGTTGCTTGTCGTTGAATGGTAAGCTAACTCTAGCTTACATAGCGTAGCGGCCCTGGGTCAGGAAAGCTACGAGACGTTAGCTGGCTTACAGGGTGTTTATTAAGGGAACATAGAACAGGCTACTGTGGACCGCAGCCTACGCCACAACAACAGCAAAACCCCGTGAAAGCCTCAACCAGCTTCACGTCTGCTCCGGGTCAGAGACTCTGCCCCGAACGGCTCGTCGCTCGTCGCTCGTCACACACACACACACACACAATTCATCGCGGCCGCGGCGGGGGTTGCCAGATTCACGATAATTATCCTCCAAAATACTTTTTTTTTTTTTTTTTACATTCGAATATTAATTTTCACATTCGAAATTCTGTTTTTAACGACTATTCGAATATATATTCGAATTTCGATTATTCGTTGACAGCCCTACTCAGACACTGTGGTGCCCGAGTCCTCTTGAAAAGGTGGTCTGAAGCACGGATCATGTGGACTAGGGTACGGTTTGCATCAGGTGGGAAAACCAACTGTAACTAAACAAGGAAATGTATTTCATTTAGAACTTGTTTTTCATGACGCTACTGTCCCGTTCAGACATGGCCTCTTTGTAAATGCTTGGTTGAAATGAGACAAAAACATAATAGCAAGTTCATCTGGACAATACGAATGACAAGAGTAATGGGATAATTCAAGAGGATTTACATATGACAACAGACCAATGTTGTGAGAGAGAGTAACGGTGTGTAATCATCATATATCATCTTCAACACCCGATCAGAATCAGAATCAGCTTTATTGGCCATGTGTACACACATACAGTACATGGAATTTGACTCCGTTTACACATTGCTCTCGTCGTAGATACATATTATATACAATAAACAAGATAAATATTTAAAAAAAGACATTAAAGAGAACAGAGTAGTCAAAGTAGTGCAAGTAGTGCAGATGGAGGTGTCTGATTAATTGTTCATCAGAGTGACAGCCAGTGGAAAGATGCTGTTCCAGACAACATGGGTCCAGTTGGTCCACCAATGAGTCTGCCGCTGAGCGGTAAGTAGTAGGTCAATGTTAACATCCAGAATATTCTATACATTGTATACGTTGTGAAATGCGTTTAAAATGCACGGTATAGTTGAGGAGATGGTCCGGTAGCTTACAACATGAGATGCAGACCTAGTAATTATTTCCTAAAAAGCCCACCTGCAATCCGAATGAAAGTGCTTGAAATTAACAGCTATCTGTGGTGGTAAACATATGCCAGGTGAGGTGACTGGAGAAAGCATAGCTTTGCGTGCCTGACAGTACAGTGCAGCAATTTTACTCACAAAAACTATATAAAAACTTAAATCGTACTTATTGAAAACTATAGACGCTCTGTGCCATTTGATGTTATCTGGATCTCTAAACACTGATGATGCTGATGATCAGCTGTTGTGCGCTCCACAGCTGATCGATCATGTGTCAGTAACGTCCAGCCTTCTCCTCAAGGAGATGTGCTCCAGGGGAATGTGGTGGTGAGACAACGCAAATGAAATATTGAGCAGAATTTGATTTGAGTTGATTATATTTGTCAAAATAACCTAGCAAGTATGGAACATCAACTATGATGTGAAAGGTGAGCGGAGTAGAGCAATACTCAGGCCCCGTATCATACCCAAAGTTAAGGTTGTGCAATAACATTTTTACTGAAGTTTAAAAGTACACAGAGTTGAGTTACTCAAAATAATGTATAATTGGTTTCTTTTGATGGATTAATGTGTACATCACTTGCAGCTGGTGAAGGTGGAGCTAATTTTACCGAACTTATATATATAGATATACTGTACATCATGGTTGTTTAATCTACAATAATACCATATTATTAATAATATCATAATGTATAAGTTGATTATGTAAAGAAAAGTACAATGGTTGCCTCTCAAATACAGTAGAATAAAATAGAATAGTCCTGCAAAGGACAAGTACCTCAAATTGTACTGTACCATGCAAAAAGTACAATAGTTGAGGAACTGTTCTTAATTATTTTCTCCTCTGGACAATGGTGTGACTTCCTGTGTGTTTCCATAACGACATGCTGCACCCCACCGTCGTCTCACAGCCCTGTTGACGCAGGAACTCTCTTTTTTTGCATCAGGTCCACCAAACAGTCTCTTTTTTAACTACAGCTGCATAATGGAGGCATTCAGGAGGAATGCTCATATGACAGTCTGTGAAGAGAGGACACTATTGGTTCACAGCTTAAAACTACCAGGTGATCTGTGGGTATTTGGGTGTCTGAACCCAGCTCCGGTGTGCCACAGACCTGTTGGTCAATCACACTGGGCGGGCTGGCACGAGGATCTGAACGTCCCTCTTGTTTGTCACATATTGACCCACTTTGCATGACAGCTTACAAATCAGAGCCATCGGTCTGTGTGTGTGTGTGTGTCTTTACACACCCTCCAGCGCCACCTCCCCTCATGGAGCTCCCCAAGAGGCTTCCAGGGCCATACCTCATTTGCACTCATCACAGCAACTTGGGACCGGGTTGACAGGCTCATTTTCCCCACTCTGCATGGAGCAGCACAGCAGCAATGCCTAGGAACAACCAGGCACCCAGAGTGGTTTTATAATTAGCTACTTGCTCTCTGCCACTAATGTACATGGAGCAGGAGCCTCCCTCCGAGTGCATATGGCTGGTTGGCAGGCACTCATGTGCAAACCAGCGGTGATGATAATATGTAGATGCATGGCGGTATATGTTGACTGGGGTCACAGGGATAGGCTGGAGCGAGGTGTGGATAGCGTACGCCCTCTCACCGCTCAGCGGGTGAGAATTGTGCCTGGGGCCGGTGGCTGATTGCTTTGACGCGATGTGATTGCGTTTCACTCGGCTCCGAGGCGCGCAGACCACAGGTATGGCCCTGGTCTTGTTGTCACATGGTCCGTCCGGCTTGAATTAGCCAGTGATGCACCCCACAGTCTCCCCAGGGGTCCAGAGGGCCGGGGGCAGATGTACGTAGCTGTTGGTACATATGGGGAGTGAGAACTCCGCTGCAGGCTGCACCTCGAGATAAAAGAGCATGGTCCTGGCAAGGAGGTGAAAACGAAAAAGGGAGAAAATGTCTCTCTGGGAAGGGGTTAGCAAGGGCACTTCCTCAGTCCCTGAAAGAAATGTCCCTTCAATGTCAGTGAATAGAACAAAAGCAAGATTGCATGAAACACAAATTAGATAGGGTGACCAGACGTCCTCTTTTTCCTGGACATGTCCTCTTTTCGAGACCTAAAAAAAGCATCCGGCAGGGATTCCAAAAACGTCCGGGATTTTGCTACGTCCGGGAAAATAGTTATTACCCCCTTACAAGTTTTGGAAATGGTATCTCCCTCACGTTCCACCTTCTTGCGCGAGCTCTGACTGTAGAGAGAACTGTCATTGGTCGACCGATCTCAACGTAAATGTAGGTTCACGGCATGCTACACACTGCTGCTACCCCCCCCCCCCCCCCCCGCGACGAAGTGTCCTCCTCTCTCTCTCTATCCTCCCCCCCCCCCCCCCCCGCGAAGAAGTGTCCTCCTCCTCCTCTCTCTCTCATTCCCCCCCCCACCCCCGGAACGAAGTGTCCTCTTTTTCACAAACTGAAATCTGGTCACCCTAAATTACCCTACACTTAAACTTAAGTGCAGGGTAAGTGAAAACTCGTTCTTATCGTTTTGTTCTTATTGTTTCCGACATTGAAACCTTTTGCTAGCTATTCAGCATCAGCTACATTACTGCATTCATAAAAACAAGTTCATACTTGTAGGCCCTGGCTGTTATGAAGCCACACAGGATTACAATGTACACAGTGTCTTATCTTGTTCCGCTTCCCTACCAACTCTGTGTTTTTTGTTTGTTTTCCCTGCCTCCGTACGACAGACAGCATCTGTTGTTCAGCCGCGCTCATACAGCGGATAGTTATGTAGAGGTGGAAATGGAGCGATCAATTAGATTTTAACAAATTACTTTCTGTGTATTACCCAGCAGCTGTTAAATCGGTCAACCCTAGCACACTCCCCCCTCTGAGGGGACGGAGAGGGCTTGTCTGCGCCGCGTGCCGTATCGCGGCAAACTGCAGAGAAAGTCAGCTGTGGCCTCGGGCGGGAGTGTGCTACTCGTAGCGTGGCTGCGGACGGAGATGGAGGGACAAAGAGTGGAGGATGGAGGTGGGTCAGTCGGTCCCCTGGTGGAGATGATGCGAGGAACGAGGGCCAGGAAATGGGCATGCTACATCTGGAGGTCCATAGTCACCTCAGGCAAAGGCCAGCCGGGCCATTTGTTCACTTCCTCTGCTCTTAGATATATAAATAAAAAATATCCCACTGTATCTATTAAACACTTTCACACTCACAGGCATGGACACAGAGCACATGCAGAAACAAGTTACAACTTACTTCACAGAAGGACAGACCTACTTTTAGTCCTATACGTGTAACCCCAGTCTGTCAGGGCACAGGCACAACTCAGTGATTCAGCTCTCTAAATGGTGTAGTTTTAGTGCTACTAATGGCTCAGCAGAACATCTTAAAAGGCCACTTAAAAGCTAGATGGCCCATAAACTGCGTGACACACAGCAGTGAGATCTGACCACACAATACTCATTTGTGTGACTGAATGCATGGTGGTGTGTGTGTGTGCGTTGGAGACATAAAGGAAGAGAGAGAGAGAGAGAGATAAGATAAGATAAAATAAGATAATCCTTTATTAGTCCCTCAGTGGGGAAATTACAGGATTACAGCAGCCTTGTGAATAAAAAGAAGTGAATAAAAAGAATAAAAGAAGAATAATACAGTAGAAACAAGTAATGTAAATAAATATAAATGAGCAGTAAAACAGTAGAGAATATTATTATATATTATATATATTATATCTTATTATATAAGAGAGAGAGAGAGAGAGAGAGAGAGAGAGAGAGAGAGAGAGAGAGAGAGAGAGAGAGAGAGAGAGAGAGAGAGAGAGAGCAGAGAACAGATGGTGTATGAGGTGTGAGTGGCAACACCATTTCGCTTGCTTTGTATCGTCACCTCTGGGTTCGCTCAGGGCATATTTTCCAATAGCTAGAAGATTGGAAATAGGCGAGGATGCTTGGATGTGTGTTGATGATAGAGGAGGTTATTCTCACCTTGGATACATAGATCCGTAAGAGATCAGATTTCTCACATGCATGTCCTCTATATTCTCTAAAGAAAACAGCTTTTTTCTGTTGCAATTCAGAGCCGTAGTCAATAAGATAAGATAAGATAAGATAAAATAAAATAATCCTTTATTAGTCCCGCAGTGGGGAAATTACAGGATTACAGCAGCCTTGCTCACAAGTGAATAAAAGAATAATACAATAATACAATAGAAACAAGTAATATAAATAAATATAACCAGTAAAACAGTAGAGAAGAATATTAATATACAGACTGAATAGAAAGTACTTAAACGTATTGCACGTAAATACACGTAATATACGTAATAATATTGCACCAGGTGAGTGATAAAGTAAAGTGAAGTAAAGTGTTCAGTTAAATAGTTAAATTACTAAAAAAGAACTACATCTTTCCAACTGCACAGGCACTGTAATCGCCAAGCACATTAGAGCAGAAAGCCTCTACTTAAGGCAAGTACTGTAAAATGGCAGAGAGGTTGGCGGAGTCTACCATTACGTTTTGATACGACGGATGGTTTCCATGTAAACCCTCACAGAGATGAAACTAATTCATTACATCAGTCACATAACCCTGAGGTAGTTTCATGGAGAATATATGTTTCTTCCGATCAAGTGATGTTATATACGTGGATGTTGCTTTGCAAAAAGATGTCTGGAGAGTCATGAGGACCGGAGACAAAGACGCGTCACCCACAAGACAAAACCATTGTTCTTCCTATGGTTCCTGCCTGCCGTTTTTGAGACGGCCATGAAAGTTAAAATATTCTCAATATCGCACCGCTCATCAATTTCACTCCTGACCCAGGCAGCCAATCAATCAAATCGAGCAAGAGGCGGGCTCTACTACTTAACCACTGCCTTCCTGTTTTGATGCCAGTACGGAACAGACAATAGCAGATGCAGACGAAAGGTTTTTAATTAGCATGAACTATATATTTTTCCCCTCCTCCTCATCAAACAGCAGAGCAACAGCAAGAGCTCGATGTCTGCTCGAATCCAAATTGTTATGCAACAATGCAAACTATATAACTTCACTATATTTGTGGTAAAGTGGTATAGTTTGTATAACCAACTGGAGTTACCAGTTGAACACGTAGTTTGTTTGTTTTCCTGCATTTTTCATTAAATGTCCATGACTGACAGATTCATTTTTCATCCAGGCACAGATTGGATTCTGCCTTTTTGCCCACCGAGTTGTACCAGTGGCAAAGTACATCCGCCCAACGAACAGCGCAGCTCTGACTCATCCTGATAAAGCAAAAATGTAATTTTGTTTATGATGAGAGTTACTCTCTAAATGAATTTCCATAGCAATTAATCTTGATGCCTCACCTATAAGATACATGCTCTTTGGGAGAGGTGATAAAATGCAAAATAATTGATTATTTAATATATTTTTGTAATGATTAAGCTGTAATGATTCTCTCTTTTTAATGGATTTTTTCCATCATGGATGGCCTATGTTGACGGTCAATAGCCTGTGGGCTCTCAGATATTTAATAAATATCCCTTTATTGTGCTTTACTCTATAGGTGAAGTATTGCCTCGTGTGCCTTTCATATCCTCCTCCCATTCAATCACCTACCCCAATCCCCATAACCCCATTGAGGTGCATTTCTTAATTAAACCTTTATTTATCTACTTGATTGGTATATAAGAGGGGGCAGGGTTAAGTCCACCATTCTCTGTCTCATATTGGGACTTGACTGGTTTCCAGTCCCGAGGGAATAGGTCTTTATAATTTCAACATCAGGCATAGGATTGTGAGATAGGGGCTTAATAAGAAGGAGGTGAGACGGCCATTCGTCCTCTGAAGGGGTTGAAACTAATGAGATGGGATTTGTGAAACAGGAAGGAGAAGATGGAACGGAGGAACAGAAGGTAGAATGGAAATGATAAACAAAACAGAGCAATTCAGACCTGATAAAGATTTACATTTTTTACCTCCTGGATGAAGTAATGCAAAATTGTGTCAGTCGGGGGCTGAATCATGGCGCCTTCACACCAGCATACCATGGAGGAAAAGCCAGCTGTATTGCTTTCATCATTGTATTTCAGTGGGTCTGCGAGGAAGAAAGCAATTACATTAAAATATTTTTTGAAGGTGAACAACAGTAAATTTAAAATTGAAATATTTGCTCAACACTTCATTTGTAACTTTTAACACTTATATGAAATATACATCAAAAGTCACCACTTATTGTCTCTATGGTACTGTGCTGCTCCCCAGTTTGCCAAATTTCACCCGAATACATTTTAGCTTGACCCTCAGTGGTGGGTCAAAGCTAGTCTCAAACCTTACAGGAGAAAGTATATATTTTACAGAAGGTGGCCGAATTGAATGCATAAACAGAAAAACAGCAGCAGCAGGGAGATTGCAGAGTTAGGCAAATTAGCTCGTTAGTGGTGGAAGACAATCTACAGTTTCGTGCTTAACAGTTCTATTATTTGACAATATACCTTTAAAAGTCCTGCATTTAAACTATTTAAAGTATAGTTTATAGCTTTTTTTTTTATAATTTAGGATTGTATTGAAGTGGAGGTGTATGAGGTATAGTTAGTGTATTGCCTGCAGTAGATCAGCACGCAACCAGTTAGGTAAAAGACGGGAGTACCAGCGTATATTAGCCACCCACAAGAAAGGCTGAATCAAATCCATATCAGTTTAAAGTGTACCATATATTTATAATATTTTCAAAAGTGGAACTGAACTGAAAGTAAAACATATCTATTCTGTTGTTGTCAACAAAGTCCTGAGGCTTTGAAGGGTTCCCTAGAGTCCACAGTGTGGTACCAGCCTGGTCCACGTCCCGGTGGTACCAGGAGTCGTCAGAGACTTGTGTAAGCGTCCCCGCAGCGGGCAGCAGCTCCGTGTTCTCCCTGCTGCCCGGCAGCTTTCTGGGCAGCCGGGCAGCACACAACTGCTGATTGCTTTTTTTTCCCTCCTGCTTAATGTGTCTGTAGGGTTGCCAACTTCCACTAGAGAACACAGAATGGGCTCAAACGGACAGCGCTGTTTCGTTTAGTAGGCCTAACAGTAACTTGTGTTTGTTGGAGTGAGGGACTGATAAAACATTAATGAACCCTAAATATTCACCAGTGATCACAAGTGTCTCCTGATTGCCAGCCGCTATCAACATCTCCGAAACGGCTCATTCTGCAGACAAATGTCCAAATTCTGAATCAGTGCATCATACAGAAGCACCCACTTTAAAAAGGCATGACAATCATTTGCTCCAAGCTAAAGCTCCATGTCAGCAATGCAGTGACATTTAATTCAAAGCTCAGTACCCAAGTGTCGAATTTGACACATTAATTAGGATTTAATTTAAAAAAAAGTAAATTAACACATCATTTAATGATATGTTATGGCCACATTCAAGGTGAAGTGATTATGTTCAATTAGAAAAACATTTCTGAATAGGCCTATTTTGAAATAAAACAATATGATGTGATTGATTTTCTAATCACATTTTTGTTCAATGCACACAGGGAGCATGCAGTGGGTGAGCTGAGGCAAGTGATAATTCCTCACTACCAGCAGCTCCTTTATATAAATATATTGACTGAACAGCTATGAAATGTGCTTAATATTTAAATTACTCATTGTGAAGTATACTGTTGAATTAAGTCTGAAAATGGGGTTTTGGATAAGTTGTGTGCTGCTCAAACCATGTGCCACTTTGGACTTAACTTATTTCACTGTAACCTCCAGTGTGAACACACAGAACATCAGTGTCACGTGGAGAGAAAAATAATTGCAACTAGTGGGAGAGACAATTTTTTTTGCCATGTAATTTGAAATTTAAACCGTCATTAAATCCCACAGAGCACAACATTGCGGCTGCACTGCTCTCTGTAGATTGTAGACGTTCTCTTCTTCCAGACACATCTCTCAGCAGGTGTGATGCAATTATAGCCGACCTGCTGTCACATCCCTGATTGAAGTATGGACAGAGGTGCAACTTTTCTCAAAAGCGTGGAGAGCATCACAGCCGCAACTTGTTTTAATCCTACATGATAACCTGTGATATAACTATATATGTTCCTATAAGGTTGGTGAAATGGGTCCTCTTCATTCAATTCAGTCAATGTTGTAAATTAGATCCTAATCAGCATTTTTTATTTATTTACTTTATTTTTGTTCAAACACATTCTTTATGCAAAGTTGCAGCTAAAGATGAGGCTACACTAATATTATTAGTACTATACTATTTGTAGAATTTGATTCCAGTAGTGGTGGCATGGTACTGAACCGCTGGTCTGGCATTTCGACTGAGCTTACTAGAAGATTTGGCAGGCTCGGGCGGGCATGTGACAAATTAACATTCCGAGTGTTTTGATAAGTCACATGTATTAAATCAAAAAACACCTCAAATGTTATGGTGTGACAGAAATATAATTCCTGTAGCTAAAATACTGGAAGAGAATGATAGTATAGGTAACATTTACCATTGTTTTTTGTAATTATAAATGTGATACGACATGTAAGTTTGATTGCGTTTCAGCTAATAGTTTGAGGCATAAAAAAAAAAAAAAAAGCATCTTGTGCATGATTCATCTGATTCTTTGTCAAAACACAGGAATGTTTGTACTTCTATGTTTACACAATTTACTCCAACGGAATAAGAAAACTCAATCTCAAGCAATATGTTTTATATTAACGCTCAATTACATATTTGTGTCTGTCTGAGTTAACAATCTTTTATACATATTTATAAAAGCCGGTTTTAAGTGTTTATTCACGACTGAAAATGAGAATAAACTTCATCTGAAATGTTTGCAGCACAGTTTCTTATAAAGAGGTTTCCAGTGTTTCATGGTGGAGACAAACTGTGAAACTTTCAGTACAACTTGTTGTTGAATGTTCAACTCAACAATGTGCATATGAGATGCAATTCATTCCCTCAACTTAATTAAAACCTTCCTACATTGTTCAATGTGTGCCTGAGATAAGTGCACCGAGAGCCAGCACGGCGCTCCCTGCTGCCGTCTCTAACTGGAATGGTGTTGCACGCTGTCGAGCCACAATTATGCACAGCAGATCTGCTGCTTACATTGTGTGTAACAAGATGATGACTTGTACATTATTAAACATGAATTATGTCCTCTCTGGCGCATTGTTTGATTTATTGAGAGTATTCCAAGTACAAAACAGGTTTCATACATATTGTCTGTAACTGCTCGGCCCCTGGGGGCCAAGATGAGGAACTGCATTACACCTTAAAATAAACGCCAAGTAACCTCTCATTAAACATTCCTTTATCCCTCCTCAACCAGCCACCCCAACAACCCTCCTCGCCCCCGCAGAGAACAGCTTAGGTCATTACAGTCTGCTGTCAAAACCTGTGACCGCTCCGCGTTGGAGCCGCCAGGATTAAGGGCTGTGAAAACAAGAACAAGGAGGGAAAGGAGGTGAAAGCTGACAGAGGGAGCAAGGCCTTAAATATTTTCTCTTTCTTCCCTTCTTTTTTTCCCCTGCCACAGTTGACCGCGTGCTGATTCTTGCAGCTACTTTGCGGCGGACTGCACTAATGTGAAGGGATATGAAGTCACATGGAAAACACGGAGAAGGAGGCTGGTGCGCTGAAAGTGAGGAGACAACATCTCCTGACTGCTAACTATGAACACACACTTTACCTTTGGAAACACAACCAAATGATCATGTATTAAGCTGTTAGTAGTAGCCTGAGATGAAATAATTTGAGATACAACTCCCTGCTTTTGTTTTACTTGTTGTATATTAAATGGATGGGGCTTACCCCAATAAATGAAGTACGTTGTGCAATACTTGTTGATTGTTTCTGACTTTTTCAACGTGTCTGTATGAACTGTCCCATGCGGGTTCAGACAAACACTTTTGACAACTGAGATCTGGGAGTCGATGGCTCAGGATGTTTGACTTACCATCTTGAAGACTTCGTTCTTTTGGGCGGCACCAAAGGTGGGTTCCTTTTACAAAACTTCGGCATTTTCTTATGCTTTTTTATATCTCTTCTCTTTTGTTTTAATACATGCAAAAATAAAGCCCTATGAACCACCAACGGCGATAAGCGTAAATTCCAGATGTATTTTTGGATCTCACTTTCCACTTCCTTGACCGTTTACCTCCTCCTAAAAGGTGGATTTGTTTCATTTTTTTGTTTGTTCGACCATAGTAACCATTTACTCGCATTGTTAGCAGAGACCGGAAAGAGAATTTAAAAAACGTACGCCTCTTCACACACAAGCAAGTTGCGATAGCTCTGCCTATCATCTCTGGCGGACCAACCACTGATGGGTGATGGAAAATGCTTCAATTATTGAGCACCAAACAATATTTTTTTCCAGGAATGTCGCAGCAAACACCCAGTACATCATACTGCAAATGCAAGCGCTTTCATCAGTGAGTCACAAACTTAATCACCATTGTGTTAACTCAAGTCAGAAATAGTGACTTCTTAGACACTCTTATTTCAATGAAAATATTTGACATTATCACTTTAAATGGCATTTGTGGAATACAGGATGTGCGATTGCGTTTTACAGGCATTCCAAAATTGTCGAGGTTAACAACAAACAGCGAATTGCATTCTGAGTCAGACTCGGGTTGATGTGTTGGGGCAGCATTCGTGCATCAGACCCGTGTGCGTGTGTTTCTCTTGCTGTATGTGATGTTATCTGGAAAGAGAGATCAAGCCATGCAGGTGTCAGCAGGCACAGGGAGAATATTTGACTTTATCTCAACCGTTTACTTCCATGTTGACAACCATGAGGCATTTTCAATTTCAGCCCAACAAAAGATCATCCCCTGCCTTTCCCCTCTCACTGGAGAAGGCACAATATTCCCTTTTTAAAAAGGCGCCATCTTAACTGCTCTCCATATTAAAACCAGCTCCGGCAAACGGGACAGCATGAAGCTGAACCATGGCTTCCATTGCCCACCAACATTAATGCGAAATGATTGTACAATCATGTTTCTGTTTGGACCTGCTGTCCCGTGGAGCGGGCATGCTTGGTGTTTTATTTGCCGTCACCTTCGTGCCCAGAACTCTGTTAATCCTCTGTTTGTGTTCAAACACCTTAGCTGGATGCTCTGCGTCTGTCTGTCGCCACGCTGGCTGCTGTGAGCAGTCTGTGTAGCTGGCTGCCAGTGGAGCCGATCTGGCAGGCCGCCTGCTGTTGGGGACGCTGCCCGGTTCTGTAGATGAGTGACAGGGAATAGTTGATCAGTATCGTCTGTCTGCATTTGTCTGACTGTCTGAACATCGGTGTTTGTGTGTGTGTATTACTGTGCACATCTACTTTACTGTGTCTCCATCCGTCTGCCTGCCTGTCGTCTCCGAGTTAACAAGGATGTCTTAAACATCTTCATAAAAGGCATTATTCATTTGGCAAGCTGGTTGTTTGATTTATTCATGACGTGAAAATACATTTAATCAATACAAATATTATCTCCTGAAAGGCTTTGAAGACTGTTTCTTAGAAGACTGATGGTTATCAGAAAGTGTGCCATAAGGTAAAGATTACAGAACACAACTTTCACTTTCCAGTAAAATGATCAACTCCGCTTTCAGCCTGTCGCCCCCTGCAGGCTGCACATGAGAGCTGGCCCCGTTCCCCGGGGCCCTTCAGGGTCACCAGCAGGCCCCGTGCTCCGGCTCGGATCCCTCGCCTCACTCTGCTCCTGAATGGTACCCCTGATTATCTCATAGTTTTGCTGGATATTCCCTCATCTCCCCTTTTAAAAGGGCCGCGTTACTTCCAGCTCCCCAAACTTGTCAAAACCAATTTGCTTTCCTATTATTCCCTCAACTGATTCCACCATGACCCCTCCTCACAGCCCTCGCTCCACAAATCCTCGACCCTCTGCTTCCCTCGATCGAAACTCCCAACACGACCTGTGCAACCCCTACCCCCCCCCCCCCCCCCCCCCCCCCCCACCCCCTCCATCCTGTGGACTCCTGCTTTTTTTATTCCGCCTCCAACTCCTATCCGTCTAAACGCTACGGCAGGTTTTCTTTCATGTCCGAACGAACCTTTAAGAGGGAACACAGCATACGGCTGCAAATGAGCCCGTCCCTTACACACAATAACCGGCCTTTGTGCGAATGAGAGCATACAGTGGGTCACTGTCTGCGAAATGAAACCTGTAAAATAGAGATCAACGAACCTGAAGAAGTTTTTTTCTTTCCCAGCGCAGGCAGCACTTCCACCATCATATCCTGCACAGCCCTTCACCCACCCCATCCCTCTCTCATCAATTAGCGCCTCACCAGTGACAACACAAGAAGATCTTCATTAGCGGAGAATGCTCAATTATATCAGTTGATATTCCTTTCCAAAACTAATTATCCCAGTTGCATGGTACGGTTGACTGAGCCTGCCCTCACCCCGGGGCGCAGCGGTTACTGATGTGATTTGGTTTTGGCTCCAAGGTCTGCTTTCCTCTCCTCTCTTTTGTTATCCTCTTTTCCCTCTACACTCACTCGACGCAGTAAACCCTCCCAACCGAGTCCAGCCCCCTTTCCCTCTCCACAGTTCTCCGTGATATTTGTTGACCCTCTGTGTTTTTGTCATGACGACTTGTTATGCTCGCGTTTCTCCCAATTAAAAACCAAGAGCCCGTGCATATGGATGCATGTCTTGTTCCTCCTTTTAAGACGCACAGAATTAGCAGAGCTGTGGTAATTCTACAAAAAGCTCATCACAGGCGCCCTCTCTCTATACAGTCCTGCTCCTTTGTTCATCCTGTTGGGGATAGCAAAAATAGACAGCCTGTATCACAGCTATAGTTGACACAGAAATGGTGCAAACACTGTCTTCTCAAGAGAGGGAACTGGGAAGGAGGTGAAAACTGCAGAGAACATATGGTGGAGACACTAGATGCTGTATATTGGCTCAAAGCGTGTTTACTTGTAATTCATCCACTAATGAATAGCTATGACATCTGAAATATGTTGAGGAAAATTGCTCATATCGCTCATGAAATCTGTTTGCAGGATGGTGTTTTGGAACAGCTCTTTTGAAGAAAAGAAAAAGTAGTATTCATAGGTTCAAATGATAATCCTATCACCTTACCTCTATGTTAGACATTAGAAAAGCAGATGGTTCAACTTGGAACTGAGGTCATTACTGCAGAAAAAGACAAAAACAAAAGGTTTTACTGACTAATTCACGTAGTAGGGATTCAATTGAAATTGACACATTGCTTCAATGCTAATCACAGTGTTTTACATTTTGTGATCAGGTTTATTAGAGGAATTATTATCCGAACATGCTGAACACCTTTCCGAGTCTGTGCACAGTTTCCGGTCAGCTTCAGGTTCTCTCCGTGGCTCTTTGCTGCCTTCAAAACCAGGGACGGGCCTCACAGAAGGCGGGCCATTTAGTCACATTTCAAAGTAGCTACAGCAGAGGAACACACTCATTACACATAATTCTTCTTCTCCTCTTTCCCCCTTGGCTTCCTCTTTAGTCCCCCCCCCCCCCCCCCCCCCCCCCCCCCCCCCCCCCCACACACACACACACACACTCTAGCTCTCTGTGTCTCTCCTCCTCCCCTGTTTCAAAGACCGAAAGCCCTCATGGTCCTCCGTCCGGAGGTAGATCACTTTAATTCTGCTTCACAGATCTTTTTCAAAAAGACCAGAGACCCGGAGACCTCAGAACTGGTGACCGTTGGGTGAACCCGTGCCAACCAGCCAGGACCCGAGTGCTTGTAAACACAGCCAACGTATCACACGCTCTCTTTCTCCCCCGAGCGCTTATGTTCCCACCCCATAATAGCGTAAGCATTTGATGAAGCAGAGTGGGCTCTTTACTTCGGACGCGTTTGTTTGTGTTTTCAACCAGTCAGTTATGATGTTGGGCACTTGGCTCAATGATCAATGACCAAAAAAAAAGTACTTTTTTTGCTCTGGACATAACTCTTTAAAGATGATTTTTTTTCACTTGGTTATTTTGAGGGACTGCATCCCAAGCTCAATGTTGCCAAGACAGTCTGACCCGTCCTGGGACAACTGAAACTGCTCTTTATCCAGGGGGGAACTGCCCTAGATGAACTGGTGGTTTGCTTAAGTGGGCCGGACCCTGGATTCCACAAAAAGTTAATTTCCCTGTTTAAGAGGAGTCTCCAACCAAAGCCATCTGCCTGATGTCAGTGTCCCAATTTACTCAGGAGGGGATTTGAGCACACACAAAAAAGTAACATTACTGAAAAACACAACCGCCTTCCTAAAATTACAAGTATATTAATTTGTATTTACCTCTTGTATTGACCAGTTTAATCAGTTCTGCTGCAGCCGGCTGTCATTACAAACAGGTCACGCAATCAATACACCAAGCAAATAAATATAATAAGGAAAATGCAACGAAGGCCTTAACAGACAATCTCCCAGCAGAAAGATGGATGAGCGAGGGCTTGTGAGTTTCTCAGAAAGACGTCAATCTTTCAGCGGCACACACACATCAACAATTGATAAATGCTCTCAGATAACAGCAAAACAAACACACAAACAATCAAAAAATAATCACGGATGTGTCACCGTGTGGAACATTCTGTGGCATTCACGTGGAGTGAAACCTGTCTGGTTTACTTAACTTAACTTTAGTTCCTTAAAGGGCAGCCAGCTCATCCCTTTGATGACTGACGGTGGGATTTGCGGTGGTAATGTCTTCAGGTGCCAGAGGATTGGGATTAAACATACTCCAATTTAAACACCAATGTTGCCATGGCGATGACCTTCAGTTTTAGCTGAGATGACGCACACGAGGGTGGGGGGGGGGAATACAGTGACTGCTGTTTCCACTTTCGAAAACCTCCATCAAACTATAAACTTTGCCCTGTAATATGTGTACTGGTGAGAGGTGCGGGCGGCGTTTCAAACGAGACAACACAGACATGCAGCAGGGAAATTGCAAAGTGCACAAACAGTCCCACTTAAATTAGTCATGACTAACGCTGTTGAACAGCCAATTGAACTACGAGCCCCAGAAGACAAACTTCAGACACATCAGCAGCACCTTGACCCGTCGACCCTCCATCAGCCCTTCAGGTTTATGAAAACTTTCCCCTTCCTCCCTAATTAATGAGAAAGAAGCCTTTCAAATAAAGCTGCCGGGGGCCGACAAGGGGCCCATTCTTTATGCCGTCTGCAGACGTGAGCACCACAAACAGGCTCCGGCTGACCGGGCCTGGAGACTCACGGTTTGGGGTCAGTGCCTATCCCCCTACAGGGCAGTCCGTTCACACTCTCACACCTGCCTCTCAAAAGGAGAGAGCAGCAGGAGGGAGAGGGAAGCGAAAAGAGAGGGAGAGAGTTTCCACATTTTTAAATAAAGTACAAAACCCGGCAGACGGCAATAAAACAGTGCAATTATTATCAGTATTGACTCAAGCCAATCTCAGTGGTCCCCTTGAGGCGTGGTTGGTCAATATGAATTTCAACAGTCTTATAGATTTGACAGTATGCTGAGGTCTAACGTGTGGCTAGACTGCCTCACAGTGGAGGCTGTGTGAACTACAAGAGCAGGCATGCTGGGAAGAAGACGTTACTGTAGGTAGGTCAGCACTCACACATAGAGAGCGTTAAGTTATGCACAAAATTGTTCATTCTTACCCATTATCCAAGATTTTTATAAGCTCTCCTGTTACCAACACCGTACCGCTTAGCTTTACGTACACATATTATATGTCATATGTTATTTAATCTTATGAGTCTATTCACGTTGAATGCATCTTCCAGTTCACACATGTGTCTATGCTTCTCTTCAAGCAGTGAATATCATCAGTGAAACAGATGTCACTCCAGGTATTATCATAATGTGTTAACCTGGTTCAACCTGAGAGCAGCTGTGGTTTCCCAGCTGTTAGATTTGGGTTTGCACATTTAAACGTGTGGGTGGGGGGGAGAGACCCATACTACCGTACATTGATTAATGAATGTAACAGTGAATAAAGACCCATCCAGCTTTACAGGAACTGTGCTGTTCCTTATTTTCAGTGTGAGGTTCAGTTTTACACTGCGATATGTCGGCTTTAGCTTCTATCTTTATCTTTTTAATCTGCTTTCTGGATACATCCTTCAAACGCATATTGTAGAACTCTGTGTCTACTTCTCTCTGTAATGTCTTTTTGTGACAACAAAAAAATTTCTTCAGGGAGGGCAGTTAGTGACAGTTTGGGCTCCATACCTCTGACAGCTTGATGGAGTAGCAGCGAGGAGCAGTGCTCAGTGAAGGGGCAATTTAATGCATATTACATGCAACGGTACGTACTTTGTAAGGGCAGCGGCAGTATGAAGTAAAAGTAAAAAGAAGAGTAAACTATTGGCCGTGCAAATTTCATCTTAATCCATTCAAACGTTTGTTTTTTTTCTTCCACAAAAATCACAAAATCCACTAGAATTCTTCAATTAAAAGTACCGTTCCTTGAAGATACTTTGCTCAAGTAACAGTACTTGTGTAGAAATGTACTCAGATACAAGTAAAAAAAATATTAGAACAAAAGAAAGTCAGTTAAATTATATTACTATTATTATTATTATTACTGCGTTTTTTAATGTACGAGGCCAATATATAACAAACCTATTAATTTAAAGAAGACATTTAGGCTACAAAGTAGGAGTTCATTAACATTAACAAAAAATATAGATGCCACTTTGCAGCTGCTCACACATCAGAATATCAATTATATATAACGACCCTCCTCACTGAAGGCCTTATTAGAATTAATCAGACAACTCAGACGATTAAATACAACAGACCAATATAAAAAAGGTAAACAAAAAGTCTATAAACACAACGGATAAGTACACTAATTATTGAGCAACATATTCAATAACCTGCCCTTCTTGAATTAACAGCAGAAATAAATCACTGTCAAAGCAAACAACACAGATATGTTTAATAAACAATAAACTTCAGCACCAGAAGACCAAAAAAACACACACATATTAAAGCCAAGTAGAGACTACAGAGACACACACACCGGGAGGCTGCACACACAACACACAGCGCTGCTCTACTCACCTGTCTGAACTCAATCTGCACGGTGAACCTTCTCTGCTAGGTCATTCCCAGTCGGCCTCGCTGTCCCAGTGTAACCAGTT
This sequence comes from Myoxocephalus aenaeus, assembly GCA_038501785.1. Taxonomy (NCBI): domain Eukaryota; kingdom Metazoa; phylum Chordata; class Actinopteri; order Perciformes; family Cottidae; genus Myoxocephalus; species Myoxocephalus aenaeus. The sequence goes on along the minus strand of JBAMJR010000028.1, from coordinate 2,706,419 downwards.
CCAGTGGCTCCGACACACTGCGCTCAGACATTTTGAGCCGCAGAAAGCTCTGCCACACCCAGCGTTCACCTGTTGGGTGCGTTTGATTTGACCGAGTGGTGCCAAGATTAATTATTGTAAATTTCTTTATCACTTATGCCGAAATGCAATAGATGATTTAAGTATAATATATGAATGTCCTTATTATCTGTGTTACTTCAAATGTAGAGAAGACAGAAAGTGATTTTTTTTCTTTTTTTTACTTTAAAAAGTAGAAGTAAACATAACATTATTTTGTTACAGTCAATGTGAAATGTGTAACTCGTTACTTCCACCCCTGCAGTTAGGCAGTGCCAGCCAGAGATGAGGTGAAACAATCTCACACAATAGACAGTTTTCAGCTTGTTTTATGGACATTGTCATGTGAGGACAGAAACTATTACACACAGAGGCAGTAACAGAGAGACTTTTACATTTCGCATTTGCATTGAATTATGAATGTCAACATTTTCATCTATTTCTGTAGATCCAGTATTAGCTATGAATATTTCCTGACAATATGCTATATGGGCATCCATAGTTTCTTTCAATTAGATTATATTGGAGTGTTATTTCCGTACGTAATGAGGAACGTATAGAAAATAAGTAAAAGAATCCACAAAAGATTTTCGCATGCAGATTGCTTGAACTTATTATACTTCATAGTTGGTACTAAAATGGGTTACGATGCCAGCAGCTGCAGATTGTTGTATTTAATGTACATCAGACTGTAAAAAAAATATTTCTTAACATGAGTTCCAAGAAAATTACACAATAAACAGAATATGTCACCAAATAGACATTAGTCATTTTAAAATTAAATTTTCTATACAATATATACAGTAGCCTCAGGCACCTTCTATTAAGGCGTGCTCAAACTCTGTTCATAAAGTAATTATTGAAGTGAAGTCAAACGAAGTGGATTAACCTCGTCTGTGTAACACGCCATGCCCCGTGCATGTTAAAGGCTGGATCTGTGAGAGAAGTGTTTTCTCTTTGCCTTCCAAAATATCTCACACAGCTCGTCAGATATGTGATTGACAGGTAGACGGCTGACACCATCAGATTGAACTCTGGGTGCCATATTTAGCCACAGGAACATCTGCTGCAGCACACGCAATGCTGAGACACTTGGACGTGTCGCTTTAGGTGAAAAGGGAGACGGATGCAGTGAAGTGTCACTTAAAAGGTGATTAATAAAAACGCAGAGAGACACTTGTTTGTTTCATCCTGTAGTTTCACACATTGTGTCCTGAGTACCACACCAGAGTGGGGAAACGGATGAACAGCATCTCTTCCTCTTTGAATATGGGAAGCAAGAAATAAATCACCTCTGCCTGATATTCCAGCACGTCCCTTAGGATCCTCTCGTTATTAGCTAAGTGAAATCCATTGAAAGACGCATCTACTTGAGTACTGCTTAATGGAGGCGATCCAACAACGTGTGTGTAATCCACGCAGTAACACCTCCAGCTCTTCCATGTACAGTAACTCCTTAATGTAAAGGCTTCTGTTTAGATGCATAACGGTAAATCAAAGCAGAGTGGAACCAAGATAGTTACAGTAGATACATTGTGTATAGTGTAAAATCAGGGAGGGTTATTTGGCATTTTTGGAGTAAATGAGAACCCTAGTTGTCATTTGTGCTGCAGATTAAATCTTGTTGGCATCGTGGACGTGAGTCTACTTGCAAAAACAGTGGAACAACAGAGGCAGAAACAGCAGCAGGTAGTGGACTCTTGGCAGACGGGAGGCAAAGCTGTTCACGTTGCAGTCGTCTCCGTAGCAGCAGTGAACTTTGACCCCCGATGCTCTGTAGCCCTGGCTGTTGGCCTGACTGCAGAAAGACTTGTAGGAGCAGGACTTCATCACCCCACCTGACAAACAAATGACAGAAACAGAAGTCACCGGTGTTGCAGCTGCCTTCCACTGACCAACCAACATACATTTGATGACACTTGCTGCTGATTTTATCTTTTTATTTTCTCACTTTGTTCATGGGGGTCACACTATAAACACTACCACGTGCCTGACGGCAGAATTTAATCTGGGAAAACAGTCGCATCTACAATGTGTAATTTACAGACAGGATGATGGTCTCTCTTGTTGCCCCATTTTTTGATGATTAATAAGGTATATTTGATGTAAAACTCTTATGCAGGATTACATAAGTAAACAGAGTTAAATTCAATTTGTGACGAGGAATTGTCTCGGTGACATGAGCACATGGTGTCCTCATTAAGGATCATGATCTAGAAGGGGCAGCAAAGCTCTTCGATTCCTTAAAAGCCTCGGACCCCCTGCCGGCTGGGGTGTGTCTCCAGACAGCAGCCTGTCCTCCGTCAAACACACATATCCTCACACACAGATACAAATAGAGCTTTGTGTATCTGTACTGTTGGTAGAAAGAAAACTAAAAGGCTACCACACTGCTGGACTCACTGTCATGGCCCACCACCACAGCGCAGGCATCAGAGTAGCTGGGACAAGATTTGGAGCCTTGCCGGTTGCAGTCGTCGTTATTGGAGCCCATACAGGAATAACATTTCAGAGCCTCACCTGGAGGACACACAGAAGAAATATTGATCCAGTGCACGCTTACCAAAGGAGGACAATACAACATCATGGCATGTTGAAGGAAAATAGTTTACTGATCTCGAATGCATAGATTTAGCTCGGTGTGTAGAGATATGCAGCATCAAAGATGTCACTACCTGAAAAGCACATTTTAAATGCCAGCGCTAAGTCACTCTCTGACTGACCTGGTGTTATCGCTGCAGTTGATGGGTGACAACCAAATATAAAAAATAAAAAAAATCTTGAAAGCCCTGTGTTGGACGTTGGCATGAATAGTCCGCCATTTTTGTCCCTTAAAAACACATTTCTAGACATCGGTACGAGTGGGCCAGCTGCAGCTACTCTTGCATGGTAAAGACTGCATTGCATTGTGGCGTATTCCAGATAACTCGTTCACATTTATCATAGATTCCGGTCCATTGTTAGTTAAGCTCATGCAGTGTCAACGAAGGCCTCAACTCTATTATTTTTTACCCATCATCACCACATGATCTCTGGGTCTGATGAGCATAGTACACCCAGGCATGGTGGATTCACATCTCTGATGCACAGGGAGAGTACAGTGAAAAGAGAGCACTGATTGATCGCTTCCTTCACACAAGTTGCCCCTAAATCAAGCAAAGAATTAAACAAGTGCGCTCAGATTTAAAAACACATCTTTCTAAACTTTACCTAAAGCTTCAGGGGCCCTCTTCAGCACATAAAACATGTAAATGTCTTTCTAAAGCTTTCCACATGAGGGATCGCTTATTCGAGAACTAGCTGACCTTTGAAAAAGCAGTTGAACGCTTCCTTTTGAAAACCCCCATCCTTCTCCTAAATTCTAAAACGGCCCTTCAGAAACAGGCTTTAACGCTGCTTCCTAAGAGGATCAAACCAAGCCGGGCTTATAGGAATCATCGTGACTTCAAACATTCTCTGTAGCAGCACATATCTCGTCTTGGCCATCAAAATAACCTCCTTCAACACCAGACTTGTCTTGTATCATCCGGTTATGATGTGCCGGACAGAAAAGTTGATCAGACGCTCAAAGTGTTGTGTCCAATCTGGTCAAATTGTCGACACAAACCAGCAATTCAACTTAATCAGAAGCAATAATAAGTAATAAATCAAACATATCAGACTTTCAGCCTTTGTACAGATAAAAGCGCAACTTTAAGAGTAAAACAATAAAAACAACAGCAAACCAAAATGTCTATTTACATTACATTACATATTTGAGCAGTTGGTCTCTTTTCTCTGCTTTGTGGCCCTCTGTGTGTTGACATGACGTATAAATGCCCCCTTGCTGTTCGCACTTGACCCCAATCTATCCCCACAGCACAGCCGCTCCCACACATGCTATAAGTATTAGCCTTCAGGCCTATTAAGAGATTAGTTGCTGGGCTTGCATGCTAGTTAAAGAGAAGGATGACACACACACGAGGCAAAACTCAGGAAAATGACTAGAAAAACCGCAATTAGCTAAGATGACATAATTTAAAGTGTCAATAGAAGCTCTAACTGAATTTTTTTATTTTTTTTTAAACATGCAAGGACATTTTTGAAAATGTACCTGTCCTGATATCTGAGAGCAAAGCTACTTTGGACAGATATTCACTCAACAGGTGCCTGCCTCTCAGGAGATGACAGAAATACAGAACAAAACAAGTGTACACACTATGGAAATGCAAGAATGGCAATGGAGATGAATACCTGGAAGTAGACACTAAGAAATGAAAGGTGGACAAATGGTAGTGAGTACATCTAAAAAAGGGCTGGGGGTGGGACAATAAAAAACAATAGTCCTTACTGTTGGTCGCTAGCAGGACCAAAGAAAGCAGGAGCAGCGGGCAGTACTGGACAGTTCTCATGGTGTCGGTGGTCCTCGGTGGTCCTGATCGCACTGAAAAGCAGGTTGTTTGCTCCTAAAGCCCCCTGAGCTTAATCTGCTATCAAATGAGCTGATACCCCTCCTGTGCTGATTAGCAGCCCCTCCACTGGGGCCCACAGCTCCGTGTTGAGTGTCAATAGTTGCTTCTTCTGCCTGGATGGGCAAAAGGATTCGTGCTGTACTCACTGCACCATTCACTACTGTGCTGTGGCCACACCCACCCTGAGTCTGGCTCCTCCCTCTCTTGTCCCCGTCTCCACCTGATCGCTGAACTCTAACTGACATTGTGGCCCTACAGAAGTCCATTTAGTTTCTTCAGTGCCAGGTTCATTTGCCACAGGATGTGTGTTGTCCTGTGATGTACGCGTTTAGTATTTGGCCACATTTTGCTGACGCTTATGTAGATGCCTTAAATGTTCTACTTCAGTTGGACATTTGGAAAGATTGTTATAAATATGTTATGCCGATCACATGTTTATTGAACACTGCACAGCTGTCAGGTGAAGCCAAGTACTGTTCAAGTTCAGGGACTCCACTCGTCATGTTCTAAAGGTGTTCCTTCAAACTGGATGTTATTTAACACTTTTTGTTATTTACAAGTGGTATAGTATTATTTTCATACAAGACTGTGGGATCCTTGAACGGTTGATGTTTAGGCTTTGGTCTGGAGGTTTGCATTCATACTGCTGCCACTTTAAGAAGTGGAAGAAGCTTGATTTTGAACTATCTATCCATTACTTTCAGTGATCCATTTCAAACTCCCACAACACATGATGGGAAGCCATGTCCTGTGCAGCTGGGATGTTGTAGCTGGTAGTTTATGTGTTATTGTGGCTATAAATGTGCTTACGATCAGCCTCAAGCCATTTCTAATGCTATCTGTGCGTTTATTTTCCTCATACATATAAATGTATGTATATGAATGAATACTTTCAGTTTTTTTTCCACATACCCCCTGTACCCCTGATTGGGAATCACAGAACTAAAGTAAGAGAAAAGAAACCCCAAAACAAACATCGATAATGCATTAATGCATCACAATGTCAAAAGATCCTGATCACAACATCATGTATAATCATATATAATCATAAATAAACTGAATTGAATGTCTCGCTGGTCATGCCAGATCAACCAAACGGATACAGTGTGCTGTATTGCCATCTTTTATTGCACTTTGTAAGCAGATGCTGTACAGCAGCTGTGCAGAAAGGTTATTCCTCAGTGTGACACAACGACCACAGCAGAACTAGGACATATCCATCCACAATTAAATTACTCCCGTCATGACTGAATAAGGTCACAATTAGTTTGCTTTATATCAAAATAAAATCCCAAAAAATAGTCGCACAATTTCATCGAGAAAGCTATGACAAGTATGACAAATATCTACAAGGTTACATGAGGAAAGCGTGCCGAGGATGACAGAATAACTATCAAAAATGCAGATGAATCTTTTTCATACTTGGAATTTCCTACAGTATATACAAACATATATAACATGACGAGTTCTCCTTTCTCTTCCTCATGCAGTATAAGCTATTGTGATAGTTTGTGTTCTCTCAGTGGTGTATGAACATTTTTATAAACGAATCTAAATCTCTTTTTCAAAGTCGTATCTTTCCTCTTGTATCAAGAGGAAACAACAGGAACGGGTAAACAGTCTTCTCCCTCAGCGACTGTCATGGCAACATCATTATAGATAATTTAACTCACATGCTCTCGTTTTCTCATCACACACACACACACACACACACACACACACACACACACACACACACACACACACACACACACACACACACACACACACACACACACACACACACACACACACTCATTAGTGATATGATACATTTTCTTAAACTTTAAACCAGACCCCTGATACAGTATGATACACTGACACATCAAAAATGTACAGAGTGATTCGGGGAAGTCATTCCTGTGGATCCTGTTTGCACAAAGTCAGTCGGAAATGTAACGCCGAGACCATTTTTGGCCTTAAATGTCCATCAGTCCTTGGAAGAGTGTAAAATATTATTTAGTGTCCTCCCAAGACCGCTCCTCTTCCCTGTGAGATTTGGCCTTGGCGTGTTGTGGTCGCTAACTCCTCCCCATCTTGGCGATCAGCTCATCACAGATCTTTGTCAACTCCTCGATCTCTTTGTTCTATAAAACAATTGCAAAAATAGCAAATGATATACTTGTCCGCATCAATATTTTTTTCATGATTTCACATCCTTTTACACCGTAGGACTGAGGGATTCGGACTGACCTTTTGCTCCAAAGTGCGCTCCAGAGAATCCACCTTCATCTGCTCCTTCCTCAGACTGGCCTGGTGGGCGGCCTGCTCCTGCTTGGACTTGACCCGCACCTGAGCTATGTCTGCATTGGCCCTGCGAACGCACAAGTGATACAATGAGAGTCAAGTCACATCTCTTTTGAAATTCTTATGAAAGCACAACCGTACGTTTGAAAAGCCAATACAGAACGGATCTTTAGAAACCAATAGGAACAGCATTTGCCTACATCTCAACATATTCTAGCTCGGCATTGAATTATTGTGTAGTTGGTGTATTTTCCATTTGGAGAAAATAACAACGTCATGGTGGAATAAACTCGCAATAGTGAGACTCACCTGTCTAGTTTCTCCTCTGCGTGGATCTTCAGAGCTTGATAGCGCTGTTCCTCCTTGCGGACCCTGGACAGATACTCCTGAGCGCATTTCTTCAGAACCTCTTCATTCTGAAGGGAGTGAGAAATATTTGTATTACTTGCCATAAGGATTGTCAAGCTAATTTTCAGATGATTTACAAGGCGGGTTATGCTGAAAAGACTCATTAGTTGTGAACAATGTGCGTCAGTCACCTTGCGGAAGCCCTCCAGTACGTCTTTCATCTTCTCGTAACGCCGGAAGAGGTCGGCCAGAGACTTTTCCACGGAGTTGAGGTCGGACAAGGCCTGGTCCTTCTCCAGGATGAGCTGCTGGATGGTGTGGTGGGAGAGAGACTTCTCTTTCTGGTCATCCTCTGATGGGCACACACAAATATACTGTTGATCAGATGTACTAACTAAAGAGTCTGCTGTACTGGGCACATATACCGACACACATACGTACAAACACACACTTGATCTTTGACAATATATTAAAATGACTTTGTGGATTAGTGTGATTTAGCAGCCTTTTATACTACACTATATGAGTATTTCTGAAGCATGCAAACCAAAAAAAAAACACTGAACAGTGGGAAAATCAAAGACACCTGTAAACCATACAAACAGAACCGGCAGCCGGTTCTGGCTTCCAGGTCCTTCAGTATTGCATGATAAAGCTTACAAAGTATTTTAGCCTCCTTCCAGCTTTCCCTTTCCTTTCCTGTCACTAGCTTAGACATGACCAACCTGCTTAACTTACTAATACTGCATGAATGACTTCCGCAACCATCTACAGTGCAGGTGTGTATGTAAGGTGTGTTTGCTCCATTTAATATCAGCAACTAAAGAATGACATCAAGTAAATGCCGAATTACTCGTTTTACTCATAAAAAAATAAAAAAACATACAGGATGAAATGCAACAAAATGGACAAACAAATGTCACTGGATGAGATGAAGAAAGTGAGCACATCTGCTCCCCTCTCTGACGGACGGGTGGAGAGATGTGAGCTGACACAAACAAGTGAAGGAGAATTCCGCGTTACTCACCTGGCATGCCTGTCAGGGTTATCAAATAGTAAGGGGAGCAAAGATGGGAGCAGAACAGAAAAGAATGGACTGTGTTAAGTCAAGCTGGGAGGGGCAAGACAAGTGAGAGCCGAGTGTTAGACACAGGCAGAGACAGCTTGTTCCTTTTTTATGACAGTGCTTTTAATGAGAGTAAGAAATTAGACAGCAGTGAAAATCAAATCATCAGGTGCCAAAGAAGGTGAGAGCAGGAATAATGCAGTGTGAACCTGCAGCGGGATTTAATGAGTTCAGAGAAGCTGAACACGCGTGGGCTAAAAGTGAGCACTTCCCCTCCAATGACGTCAGGATTCAGTCCATATCCAAACATGGAAGCAAGCGCATGGCAAAGCTAGCTTGAGTGATAAAAAGAGTACTTAATTCTCTGAAATCTGTGGCACGGAAATACAGTATATATTGCTCAGTTTGCAAATAAACAAGTGTAGCAAAAAGTGGTGAGGTTGGGGAACAAAAGCAGTTGGTTTGAAGTAAATGTCACAGTAATAAAAACACAGTAACTTGGGACCGTGCTCGGTTTTTGTTAGCAACTGGGCACCTGTATTTAACACTAAACTCACCTATCATCTGTGCAATCGTCCTCTCATACTCGGCAACAATCCTCCTATGGATGAAAAAGTGTGGCTCATCAGTATATGGAATGGTTACATCAGTATAACAAATGATTTCATAAAACTTTGTTCGGAGGATGTTTAAATACAAACATATGGCCTGACCTGGTTGGATCTGGAACTTCTGATTTGTGCTCTCTGTCATAATTTTTATAATGCGTTCATCTGCTGTAAATATCTGATATTAAAAAATACAAATTAGGTGTAAAATGTGCAATAAGATACTTTCTTAGAATTCAGGTAAATGACACTGCTCTCCAGCCGGCAACTTCAGATAATAGGATTATTGAGTAATTTAAGAGTTTTAAGCGCCCTAAACTAGCTTTATATCTTTTATCTGTTTGCACTATGTCCAGTTTCCATCCGAGTCTTAAAGCTAGAAGTTCCCCCCACACTCAGAGCAGCAGGGCCCAATAGGAAGCCTTGTTTTGGCAAAAGCAGGTTGCCAGAGAGGTAAGAGGATTGATTAGCCATGCCTCCCCTTAGCCTCTTAGCCCCTCCTTATCCTGAGCCCAATCAGTCAAATGAAGTAAGCTCTGTCTTATTCACACCAACTGAGCTGTGGCCAGCTGGACCCACACACCACCACCTGCTGACAGAGAACAAGGCCTCGTATCTCCATCTCCTTGAACCTATATTTGTCGGACATGTATTGATCATCTGGAGACGTAAATGTAAGTGTATACAATCACAGTTTTAAGATATTGGTGCAACCCAAATGACACCTGAAGCCCCTCGAAGATTTTCTCATGGATAATTGACATATATCATCATAATCATCTATTCTCCACCTATAACGCTCATCCCGATAGTAGGACTCAGATGGACTTCTTTAACTGGCTCTTCACTCTGATTAGCTGTGACTTTGTTTTACACTTAAAGCAAGATAAACCAATTGGTGGGTTAAACGATGATGGGTGGAGTCTGACAACAAGACACTAAGCATCCTGACAGAGTACCACTGAACAGACACACAGGGAGGTGTTAAGTCCTTCCTCTAGTGTATGGGTGGAACCTCAGTGATGGAAGTGATAACAACGCAAGGTGCTACTTCCTACCTCATCTCCCCCACTTCCTGTCGGCTGTCTTCATACTTCCTCTGCCACTCCAGCACCTCTTTCTCCTTTGTTAGGATCTGAGGAGGGTGACAAAACAGTTAAGTGTGTGATGTACTGACAGTGGTAATGACTTTTAGGATAAAAAGAAAGAGTTTAAGGCGTACCTCCTCTCGTGCGATTCCCAGCGAGTGGTCCAGTTCTCTGGGCAGGTGGGGACTGTCCCCTTCGATGTAGCTGGTGGTGGTCCTGGTGTACAGTGAGTTCTTGGACACGCCGCTCTCTACCGGAGAAGACACGTCTCTGTGCTGCTTCCAGGAGCCAGCGGAGAGGCGGGAGAGGAAAGGAAACATAACCAGTTACAAACCAGACCGAGCCAAAGATGGGACACCCTCACCGCCGGGGCCTGAATCAAACGGCAAGGCAGCATTTAACTACATCAAAATGTAAAACACTCCAAAAATCATTATGTAAATGAGATAGGCTGGTGATGCTCCTGAAGACTTGGTCAGCTGCCACATGATTGGATGAAACAGTCTTCATTGCCACAGTATTAGCCAAGTGATTTGGCTGATGCTGCCCCCAGCTGAGCAGTCAGGAGCCTGAATGTGATTAGGTCCAGGCAAGGTACACAGGAAGGAGGGCAGCAGTTGATACAGCAAGGGCTGCATCATATACAGGAGAGGGAGGGGAAGGCAGCGGACTGGGCAGCATGGGAAATAGATGTTAGTCTCATGGTAAAGCGTATTTCAACATACTGGTCTTACCTGTTATGGCTAGAATCATAGCGTGAACTGTTACAGCAATGCCCCGGTTATTTTACTATTACAAAGACTTCATTTGAGGTGAACCAGGGAATTCACAGGATTTATCAATAGAAAGACTTTGACTTTGGATACGCTACATGTGACCATTGCAACCTCCGACTCTACCAACACCACGTCCTCACACAATTCATCAAAATGAAAAAAACATCCTCGTTCTAGCACCATTTTTGTTCCCCTAAAACTCTGCTCTGAAATGGATGTAGTCATCCTTGTGAGAGCTGGATTACGGGAGGATTTGATGAAATGGTCTGGGCTCACCGGGGACAAGGAGCCTGAGATCCACTAATATGCTGAAAAAAAGAGTGTTTGGTCTGGCTAGAGCAGTAAATCCATTATTCCACTGAAGGTAAGGACCGGTCAGGTTCAGGTAACCATGAACCTCTTTTGCTTTTATTCAAGTGCTCAGTGGGATTACCCTCCCACTTCAGTGAGGTTTAAACAGAAACTTAAAGAGAATCTTCCAAAACTAAAGTGCCGGTATGACTCACAGTAATTTATATTTTACAGTTCTGTTTTACAGAGACAATCCTTATAAAAAATTAAAAAAAACATTAAAATGCCAGTACCATAAATTGTAATGAAGTATAATAAAGCAACATCCGTGTCCTTACTGAAAGTCCATTTGCTGCTGCTTGAGGGGGCGTGAGGCTCTCATTGACCACAACACAAACTGAAATGCCCCCAATCCATTTAGTCCCATAGAACTAAACACAATTTCTAAACTACAATACTATCCTGCCCCAGGTCGACTGTATGTCTGTACACGTGTATTAATAACGTAATGAAGTGCAAGGCCCACAAGATGTAAAAATGCAAATGCCACTTTTGGGCACAATTACTAATAGTCCCTCAGCAGTGCATTTTGCCCATAGAATGTATGTAAGCAGTGGATGTAGAAACCGTCACGTCACCCAGTGGTTTGTGGACTGATGTTTTGAAGCGTCAAGTGGCCATTGCTATCTTGTTTGTTTGTTTTACTACCAGAAGTAACACGAGAGGGAAGAGCTATACAAAAATAGACCGCTGAATAAGACATTTATGGCAACCAAAGCGGTTACAATTAACTTTTACAAACTGAAAACACACTATGAAAGGGTTCAAGTAAAACAAAAATGCAGACAACTCCCAGACTGGACCAGAACACTGTGATGGCTCCCTGTCAATCCCAAGGTCAATTTTACTCTAAATGGGACCATCATTTCCTGAAGGTATATCATAAAGTGAGGTGGTAAATTAAGTGAGAATTCATTTTCTCATCGAACATTTTTCCAATTTTCCTTATTTCAAACAGATGAGTCGCTATTATAAAGAATGAGAGTGCAAGGCACTTAGAATGCAAGTGCAAGGCACTTGGCTTCACTTTTCAGACCAAGAGGTTGTTGCATGAAATTACCACAAAGTAACACACACACCAACAACCAGTCCTAGGGCAGTTATGTACTAGGTCTAGTACAAAACTCCTTTACCAGATCCTCCTAGATCACATGTCAAGTAAACTGCAAACATTTTAAAACACCTACTGTCAACTTAAGGAAAAACTACTTAATGTGAACAAAAAAAAAGGGACAACTGAAGACACAAGACAAGCTATGTCAAACACAAAATAACCCATTAGTAGACTATTAAACGAGAGATACTATACATAACTCCAGAAAACACAACTTAGACAAATTCGCTCACAGGGACAACGTACAGCTAAGGTACCGGTAGGCTAAACTGTAGAGAAACCTAGAACAAGATCTCAGACTTCTGGGTTCTACAGGAGTTTACAGTTTACAGTGCAGTCTGTGGCCATATGGACAATTGTTTGGGCTCTGTACTCCAGCACTAGGTGAGTATAGGGCTGAGCCTTAATTAAAGGGCATTTACATTCAAACAGCATCTGAGGAGCCCTATTACTTTTCTGCACTGTACAAAATTGGAGGTACTGTGTTTTAAAGGGCTGTGCTTCCTACACTCACCCTACACCTCCATTCACCATCAGCCCTTAACTCTCATGGTTACTTTAAAGTGTGCTGGTGCTCTGAGCCAAAAACAATGACAAATGTGTTGATGTCCAAATAGTTGGACTGCACTGTAGTTGGATGAAGGCCAAGACAGATCACAGGGCTATATGTTCCTCTTACTTTGAGTAAGGGTGAACCGTTGATATTCCACCGCCGAGTGCTGGGTTTCTTGAGTCGAGACTGTAAAGCATGTGGGACAACAGCATGAGACGTGGATGGAAGGAGGAGCGAGAAGCGACTGCCCTGCTCCAACTCTTACGAGAGCTTTTCCACTGACCATACAATGTAGATTCACTACTGATTAAGCAACAAAATATCACTCCTCTTCTACTACTGTATGAAGGCATCGGCTGTTTCAACACAATCCCTTCAACCAGCAACATTACCAAGTGCTACCTAACATTCCAGCCAAACTTGACACTGTCACCTACCTGATGGACCTGGTTGTTAGTGCTGTTAGTCTGGAAAAGGGACCAAATCACAAAACAAGAATGTGACTGGGATTTTGGGGTGATGACCTCAAAGCATCAACAAATACATCTGGGAGAGTTATATCCTCATCACTCCTCAGCAGCTGATATAATCTACTGTGAGACAGTCCCAGTCACATTCATGCTCATGTAAGCTTCTCATGAACAGGCAACATGCATGTTGCCCAACATGCATAATAAAGGCAAGGGACTAAGAAGGCACAGCACTCTGTCGCTGAGGACACAACCTGGAACAGCTCGCTGCTAGTCGGGGAGGGAGCTTCAGACGTCAAGCCATGTTCAATATTTCATATGTGGGGGATTGTTGAAGTCTGCGAATGTAGCGGTGCAGCCACCATGTTGATAAGGCCATGAGCTCGCAGTCACTCAGAATGGTGTGTTTAGAAGGGAGGGGAGGCAGGCTGAGACACACTCATGCACGCACACCTACAGCCACGCACACGTGCATTTCACACACACCTGCTTTTCTATAATCACTCATTCAAGAGATGCATCTTTCCTCTTACACACACTTGCATACAGCAGGTGCAGGTCTCAGCGCAGTACCTGGGGAGTTACAGTGGAGAGGGAGGGGCACTGAGAGAGGTTTTTGGCTACCTGCAGAGCCTCTATCCTCAGGGCAGCAAGCACCAGCTCCTCCTGGGCCGCACACATGGGGGGTTGGGAGGGGGATTGATGGATTTCGGTGGTAAGGAAGGGGAGGTTGCGGCCCAAGGATGAGAGAGCAAAGGGAAAAAATAGAAACTTGAGTTGAGCGCACACACCATCGATCTATTTTACACAGTAAGCTAAAAAAAATGCAACTGAGGCATAGGAAGTGAACAATGGGAAAATGAAAAGGCAGGATGTAGTAAGGTGATACAGTGAGAACAACGTGAAAAACACACACAAACGGCTATAAGGGTCACAAATTGGCCACAAGATGTCAGACCTATAAGGTTCATCAAGAGGGGTCTGGTCTGTCAACACACCTGTAGTTTTTGGGCGAATGCGGTGGGGTTGATCTCAGCCAGGTCAGGCTCCAGGTACTGCAGGAGGTCGTCACACTCAGACAGCCTGTCTAACAGAGGCATGGCCGGGACTGGAGCAGGGGCCTCCACAGGGCCCTGGTAAGGGGACTACAGGGGCACCGGGAGGAGTAGGTAGGAGGGCAGGGGTCAGCATGGCAAAGCAAAGCGCTGAGTGTTTGAGTGGCAGCATCGGGAGCCGTGTCACTGAGTTCAAGCTGGGAAGCTAGTGTGACGGGCTGGCTACGTGTCATTGGTGACAAGGCTTTAATGAGAATCACCATGACTGATGGCGCTCATGTTGGGAGGGCCAAGTCCCGGCCTTCAGTAAAGCATGTGCAGTGTGGCATTCTCCCCCCTCGAGACTTAACAATGACACGGTGTAAATTCTCCTCACGTGATGGTGACAAGACACAAAAATGACAACATATGTGATAGCTGCTCGATGAGTTTGAACGTTTACACAAGCATTGGGCTCACCTTCTCATCCCTCTCTGAGCTCTGTGTTCGGCTGAGTGCCTCGCTCTCTCTCTTCCGGCCCTTGTCCCCGGCGGAGCCCTCGAGACCGGGCCGGGAGCTCAGCACCGGTGTCTTCATGCCAGCTGTTATCTGGGCCTCCATCTCCTCAAAACTCCTGCTCAGAGTGAGAGAAAGAGAGGAGAGAAGGGGGGTGGGGGGACAATGTGTGTAATTTATTGTATATGATGGATGAGAATGTAAATGGAAAAAGTTGCTGGAGCAGCTGAACTGCATGCATTATGCAATCCAAATTATTCTGGTTCACAATTAGCAAAGTAGATAGTTTACCGTACCAGTAAAGCACTGACAAATGCACTTTAAGACTTACTACATTATATAGAAAACATACAATGTCTGAAATGCTACACGATAAATACACAGAAATAAACATGCAGCAGAGCAGTAGAAGTGTGTTGTACCCTGTGCAGGGGGAGCTGGGCTCAGATTCATGTGCGCACGAATTCTTGGTTAAGCCGTCAGATACGGAGTCCAACTTCAAGTACAAAGACGGCTTCTTCACAGACAGTGGCTACAAGACACACAAAGGAATAACACATTCTGAATTCTACTTTTAAATAACGTATATACACAACAAACCATTATTAATAAAGAAAGCAACAAACATTTGATGAATTCTCTAAATAAAATCAAAATACTCACAGGCGAAGCAGTGCCAAGCTTCTCCATGTACTCAATTTCATAGTCTTGCACTGTCACGGAAAGACAAAACAAAGTTTGAGAGGCAGAAGAAGAAATGGAGAGGCATTTCAGCCAGTGTAGAGCGCTGCACTGATGATATCAGAGGCGGAGGCAGGGCTGTCTGGTAATTATTTCATCTCTGACCCAGATGAGTTGAGCCACACAGCCTCTGGGAAAAGGAGGCTCTTTTAGAGGTCACAGGTCACTAGAGAACTGGGCCAACAGGCTTATTTCACTGCCACAACAATAATCAATAGCATTGCTGGATGAATGAAGAGTAAAGGGGATGGTTGCTGCAAATGATGGTTCATCCAAACATAAGCTTTGCATGTCCTTTAAGCACCGCCTGTCTGCGGTATGCTTTGATCTCGGTCAGCACTCTTTTGAACACAGGTGGCCCGGGGCACAAAGAGGACTCCAAGAGAGTCAGAGTCAGACAGCTAAGCCTCCCTCACCTGGAGTCTGGAGAGGAAGACTGTTCTCATTAACAAAGGAAGTAAGGTCGCATGGCTGAGGGAAGTCTTGCTGGTCAGAGGTCAGATCTGCATCCATGTCGTGCAGGGCGGCCCACTTGTGGCTGGTGGAGGAGGCCAGCTTCTCCTCGTCTGTGGCGTGGTCGTCCTGTGGGCGGAGGGAGGGAGTTTCATCAGCGGGCGAAGGATCCTTCAACACAAAGAAGGTGCCAGTGACAGAGTCGGAGGGAAGAGGGAGAAATGCAGGCAGACGACAGTGAGAGACTCAAGTGTACTGAGCGATGTACAGGTATGAAGAATTAGGTACCTGGGATGGGTCAGACGATGGGGATTTCTTTGGCGACCTTTTCACTCTGAAAGTATTACTGAGAATAAGGAAAAAAACATAAATTGTCAAGATCCAGAGTCATCAGTACACAACTTTATTAGATCCATCGGCCTCTGTCGAAGACCAAGTATTGTGTACTAGCGTTGTATCTCAAATGTGTGTATAGTTGCAAATACTGAAATGTAAACCTGGTTGGGTACAGCTGCTTTTTCATAACATGATAACATAATGACAGTGAGTGGAGTGACAGTACTACTTATTGTATGTAGTCTATGTGAGGGTGTAATGAACAGAAACAGTGAAATGTCCATGATGAGGGTTGAATCTAGTTAGTACCTGCAGTCAATAGTAGTAGTAAAGGAATGTAATGTTATGAATAGTTTACGTTTCACACAAATAGACTAATAACACAGATACCATGTGTTTGTTAATATAACAGGTTAGTTAGGACATTGATGCATACTCTATTAATGTAGATTAACTGTTAGTGCCTTTTACTTTTCTTACTTTAGTTTTATTATTATTTATTTATTTCATTTATAGATCCCAAAAAAACTTTAAATATAAAAGGAGTGGAAGTTCTTGTATATCAATTTACAAAACAATGCACTATCTTATTTCAAACTATTAATTTACTAATAAACATATCTGATACATCTGAGCAGAAAATATCTGCACCTTGTCACAAAAAATGTTTTAGGCCCAGTATTTCATAGTTAAAATTCTGAACAGAATTCATTAGGAATTAATAAAATGGGACAATAAATTGGCCTAAAATATGTATATCTAGAAATGTCAAACAATAATCTTAAAGTTTTTGTTTTTTCAACAATAGCCAAAAATGAACACAAGAGGGAGCACAAGCACCTTCTTTGTTACACACTTGCAGACCGGACACAGGTTAACAAATATCTATAACAAAGAAAGATATTTTGTCAGCTTCACGAGAAAAACGTATCGAGACATATTATATTAACTTTTGTTTACTGCTGATAGGAAACTATTATTCTGAATGTTGTAAAGATAGACTGCTAAAGGCAGCAACACAACAAACTCAATGACAACACAATGTGTTAAGTTTGTCATTCAACAGCACCTCATCGAACCGTGTTGCATGGACCTCTATTGGAAGGATTCAAGCCTTTTACGCTGCCGACCACACTCAACCGTAACGCAACGCTACGCTACACTGTTGTGCATTCTGCTGTATAGTTTCGCTGAATGAGTAGAAGTGTGTGTGTAGCATCTCTTTAATGTTTAAATGAACATGTAAACACATGAGCAATTATTGAGATGATACACAGAGTATTCTAATTGTACTATGATGTTTTTCAATTTGCCATTTCATAGGCGAGATTGTACTGTACACAATACAAACATACACTGTAAAAAGGTATGTCCTGTTAAAATAAACAGGATCAAAAAAGTTTCCATGGAATCGTTTGATAGTGGGCACAAGGGATTGTGGTGTTTCTGTTAATAGGAAGAGGGACAACAGGGCAACATGCTGCTATAAAAGAGGGACGGATGGTTGCGTTGTCCCTGTACTTACAACAGACAACATAGAGAAGACACACCCCTGGACTTCCTGTGACATATGAGAATACATAGACACAGGTGACAGACAGAGGACACTGGCATAACAGACAAGAGGATCACATACAAACACAGACTAACCTCACAAACAGAGACGCGTTCATTCCTTCACATGAATACAATGTTCTGGAAGTGAGTATGGACTCTCCCGTGACTGTGGTAATAGACTGTGAACTTACGATTTGATAGGAGTTTTCTTCTTCTTGCCAGGTTTGTTCTGATTTTGGTCCTCCAGTTCCCCGATGTTGTCGTTGTCATTTTCATTGTCATAGTCATTGGAGGACAGTTCGAAGGAGGCAGAGGCCTTCGGAGGGGAGCTGGCCATCTTAATGGAGGATTTGAAAGGGTCTTCAGAGTCATCAAAGTTACTGGTGTCAAAGGAATAAGACGGCTGGGACAGTTTGGGAGAGTTGGGAATGTCTTTCTTAGAAGTAAATGGATTGAAGTTGGGATCCTCCCACTTGTCAGGTTCAAACTTGTAAGAGACTGCAGGAGCAGTGATTTCCTCCTCGTTGCCATTGTGGGTTGCTGGAGGATTGTTGTCCAGCGGCTCTGTCTGCGCTTGAGGGGCCTTCTTCAGCCCCAGCTTGGGTTTCCTCAGAGGCATCTTCGCACCGGGCTTCTTGCCCACTTTCTTGGGTGGGGGAGGGGCCTGGTGTGACGCCTCACTGCCCTCCTCAGAGTAGTCAAACTCCAGCCTTACTGCCTGGCGCTTGGCTATTATGGGTTGCTCTTCAGGGTTGGTGATTGGCTCTTGAAGAGGAGCTGGGGGACCCGGCTCTACAGAAGAGACAGAGGGGCTTTCTGGGGGAGTAGCAATGGGGGCACGCACAGGGCCTTTACGACCCAGTTCGGGGGAATTGGCAATTTTACTACCTCCAGTGTTGAAAGGATCGATGTTCTCAAAATTATCTGGATCCCATTTGTAGGACGTACTAGGGGGGATGGGAGATTCTTCTCTGCCTGGTGGACTACTCGCAAGAGGGGTCTCCTCCTGGCACAAAGGTAAGGCAGGGATGCTCTCCTCTTGGCTGGTGAGGCTGGTCTCCTCCAGCAGGGGAGGAGGAGTCTCCACTCGGCTCTTCCTGGTCCTGCGGAGCGTTCCTCCAGGGCTGGGGGTTGCAGATCCTCCCTCTGCTTCCTCCTGAGGCTGGAGAGGGCTGGCCGTTCGAGGCTTTGCGCGCTTCTTGGTCTCCGGGGTGCTACTGGACGAGGCCGGCCTTGGACTCTCTGGGTTGGAGTTCTGTCTGAGAATAGGCTTCTTCTTCACAGACCCAGGATGGACTTTCTTGGGCCTGCGCAGTGTCCCTGGAGCGCTCTCGGTGCCGACGCTGAAGGATTCAGAATGTGGACGGAAGCCTCCCACTGAGGATCCGTCCAACAGGCCAGCGCTTTCTAGTTCTCCTCCCTGGAAGCTGAGCGAGCGGGTCAGAGTGTGACTTGGATCTCCACCATGCTCGATATTGTATTGGCCACTGGCTGCAATGGGCTTGTTCTCA
Source organism: Myoxocephalus aenaeus (assembly GCA_038501785.1). NCBI lineage: Eukaryota > Metazoa > Chordata > Actinopteri > Perciformes > Cottidae > Myoxocephalus > Myoxocephalus aenaeus. Next base: position 2,687,103 of record JBAMJR010000028.1, on the reverse strand, counting down.
TCAAAACCAGAGGACGGGGAATGACATGTGGCATCAGCTGAAGTCAATTCAGAGTCAGGAGGACTGACTGACGTGTCTGCTACTGCAAAAGATGGAGAGACGTAACGTAAAGAGGTTTTACTGAAATTAAATTGATTATATTTTCTAACTGGTTTGTGAGTGAGATGCAATTGTGAACAAGACAGCCTGCATGGAGTTAAAAGCTGCTGCTGGCTGCTGACACATCCAATTATGGAGATAAATGGGCTCTAAATAATTCAATAAGAGTCTCTCAGTTGGATAAAAAAACTAATGAAAATGAACCACATGAGAGAGAGAGACTGAACCGATTGGTCAACCGTTCCTAGATATCCCAAAAGCTCCAGAAGCTCGTCTCAGCAAACAAAGCCAGATGGGATGATATTGTTTTATTCCACTAGATGGTGCAACAAGACTTTCTTACGCCTGTTTTTTTTTTTTTTTTAATGACGTTGTAACGCAGCATCTTACGCACATCATGGCGTAATTTCCGTACCCTACCTTTGTCATCAGACGTTAGTTGCAGGGTTGGGGAATCTATAGGAGAAAGAGTCTTCACTGGGGTTGTGGCTTCAGGGGTCTCAAACGCTCCATCAGAGTCTGAACTCCTATAACAAAAGATGAGCATACATCAGACTGACATCACTTGAACTCTCGTGACTGTATCTGGATTATTCACGCCATGCGTCGGTGAGCTAAACGTCTCTCCTTCAGACAGAGGACATCACGAAGGATACATCTTTCTCCCAAGAAAGTACTGTTCTTTCGTGCTTCCGGTGGTGCGGTGAGGGCAGCAGGTGCAATTTCCAGTAGTGTGTACGTGTTTAAAAAAAAAGAGCTTCGGGCGTTTCTGTTTTCATTTCTCATTGACTTTTATGGCTACAAATGAAAACGCTGAATCTGCAGTGAGGCGACAGATGACGACACATCTGAGACACAGGATCGCCGTACCTCAACACACTCATGCAACACCCAAACACACACACACACACAACCACCTCAAGATCTACATCACAGATATTAAATAGATAGGGAGGGACTGAGGGGAACACTGAGCCGAAAATGGAGAAATTACCAATTTCTGCATGAGAATCGGCTGTAAATGAAAATTACACTGTTATCATCCTACGCAAAAGACATATTGATTGGTTTTCCTCAGCAACACACAAACACACGCAACCTGACTACTACCGTCCTCAGCCTCCCGTCCCGTCTCACCTCTGTCTGACCGCCTCCGCGGCCGCGCTGATCATGTTGTCATGACTTGAGCCCCAGGAGAAGCTCCGGAGGAGCCCCAGAGCCGGATCCGAGCCCGGACTGTCCCCGTCTCCTGCCCCTCCCAGCAGCGAGTCCCAGCCCCAGCGAGCCCACTGCAGTGGAGACAGAGCCTGCCACGTACTCACTGCCATGGCGGCCAGCGGGCTACACCTCTTCGCACTACGCTGCTACTGCCGGACACACAGGTAGACACCCACAGCCTCTTCCTAGGACGACGACTGAGACCACCAGATCCAGCCTGGTCTCCTTTTCTCTCCGGTCTAATACCTCTTTGTTTTCAATCTACTCTCACAGTCCTTTCACGTTCCTCTTTGTCATCTCTAGCCGTATCAGTCTGTCTCCACTCCTCCCTAGTAGGTAATGATGCCTCCCAATCTAAACGGGACTGGCTGCAGAAGCCCACCCTGCACACTGTATATTCGATCTCTCTCTCTCTCCCCTTCTCTCTCTCTCTTAGCCTCCCCCCCCCCCCCCCCCCCCCCCCCCCCGCCCCTCTCCGTCTCTTGCTCCATGTTGCTGTATCCACACACGGAAGAAAAGGATGTTGCCCACCAGTCAAACCTGCTCTAAGACATCTTAGATATGTATGTATATTACATATACCACCAGTGCATTTGATACTCATATTTGTATATTATTATATATTCATACTTTGTGTGTTTTTTTTCTGGCTAAATTAATTAAACTAATATTTAAAAAATGTTAGTCATTTGCAAACACACACCCAGATTGCACTCGTCAAACCCAGGTCATGTTCAGACCCACAGAAACTTAAAGAAACGTCTTTTTTGCAAACACTGTGTTGCTATGGTAACAGCAGGTTGCTCCCGCCATAAGTTCCACGTTGGAAGTAAAGATGGCGGCACACAGTCCCACACAAACACACACCACAGAGGCTTGCCTGACTAGTGAGGTCCAGTGAAGTGTTGCATGATACAGAACACAAATTGTTGCATGCAGCTGCTTATACACACTACTACTATATCTAAAACAATGAAAATAGTCTCTTATAATAAACAATATAAATATAGGAATAAAAAAAATGCAATGGCTAGAGGAAGCTGCCATTATTGTGGACCCCTATACGCCTTTAACAGTAACACAACACAAGAGCACAGACAGGAGAAGAGACAAGTAAAATGACACCTCCATGACCCTACGCTATATTGATCCAGCTAATCTACAGGGATTCAGCTCGGGGCGTTGATGGAGCAATGTAGCAGCCTATGTGGGTTCTTTGTCACACACACGCAAACATGGATGAAATAAAACCTGACACATCATTGAGCCCAATATGCCCGATGCAACCATTACGGTTTATAGAGGAGGCTAGTAATAAATGTATTTTGCTGTCATTTGCAATATGTTCACTATCCCTGGGGTCACATCCCAGCAGAGATGGAGGTTCCTCTAAGAGACCAGTATGGTGAGATTGCGCTGCAATTTTGCTCCACTGACAAATATAAACAATTCATAAAGGCTACAGAAGCTCCAACATGATATACAATGATATGTAGTGCCTGTTTATTATATTTTCATATGTTAAGTCCCCCGCTCAATTTCCTCAAAAAAAAAAACGTCCATTTCTTTGAAGGACGGTGATACAAAAAACGAGACAGCACACAGCAAAGTAAAGAGCCAGAGCCGTAATCTCTGTGAGCGCCCAGTGTGTCCCAGCAGGGTGAGACCGGTCTGCCTGGAGATCCATCTGGGTCACTGGGAACCAGAACCACAGTGTCAGATGGTCTGACAGGAAGCTCCAAGGACAGGACCCACTTACCAAGACCAAATAAGCTGACACCAAACCAATTCATCTAGGAAGACCGATGAGAGATTTAGCCTTTGTTTTGTTGTGCAACATCAAAATGTGCAGATAAAAGTTGCTTCTTTGAGGATGGAAATAAAACTGAAAACAATTAGATAATAATGTAATTAGGGCTCATTTTATTGCTCCGTTCCTGTCCTTGCAGAGGAAATTTTTCATGTGGCTGCAAACACTGTGTTGCTATGGTAACATGAGGTTGCCCCCGCAATATGTTCCACGTTGGAAGTAAAGATGGCGGCACACAGTCCAACCCAAACACACACAACTGAGGCTTGCCTAACTAGTGAGGTCCAGCGTAGCTGCGTCAGCATTATTCTGATCACAGCCCATAAATTGATTTTACTGAATATTTTGTATTCTACTCCTCTTTTCCTTGCAGGATGGTTAATATTGATTATCTTAAACAATTGGCATCTATACATGAAATTATACATTGAAATGAGATCTGTAATTAAATAAATGAATAATGTAAATACAAATCAATCTGGGAATGTCTTCTGTGTTAATGCAGCCTTATTTTTAGCAGCTCTAATGCGACTCGGTTGCAGACACAACATAGCAAGGGAATAAGCAGCGTGTGGGTGAGCAGTCGGGGGGCCGATGGAAACAAAGGGAGCAGCAGTGAGCAGCAGCCTCTCTCAGGCTGATGACTGCCTGGAGACAGACACTGCAGCGTGAGGCAGGGAGACGCTCCGAATCAGGCAGCCAGACGTGTTTCTGCTCCGAGCTAAATCCTCCTCGACTTGCCTCAACAGCTTTCACAGTGCTGGAGGCAGAGCCATCGCCAGCCCCGGGGGAGAGGAGGAACATGGAAACACAACACCACCTGTCTGTCCTAGATATGCACATCGCCGAAAAAAAAGTTTGAAGATGTTGGCACTTATCTGCTCTTTGCAAAATACGTCAGAATTTGAGAGCGATAAAGAGGCCACTGTGATTTGATGGAAGCTGATGTAAACATACGTTGATGGATGAATGGAGGCAGCTGTGTGATTAGTCTCAATGGATTAGCTGCCGCACATCCCCTCCATCGTCTCTCGGCTGTCAAACTCCTCTGAACCCTGGACTCAACTATCATCTGTCCCTTGACATTTGATCCTTCACCTCCCGCTACATCTCTACGATTCTTCATCCCTTTGTTACCTCCTCCTCCTTTAGCGATCCGTCTCTGCTGTTGAGGCGCTTTCAATATCAAGTTGATTTTTGATCGGCTGCTGGCCTTTTGGGCATTAAAGAATCAGTAGTGCCCGTCTGTAAGGCATGACAATGGGCAATGTAGCAGTTCAATGCATCACATTGCCAATGTCATTTACAAAGCAATAATTATTGAATACAATCAAATTTGATTTTATCATGAAATGTACCAGTCACATGCCATTAGGATGTAAATATTTTAGAGCATGTACTTTGATTGTATGCTAGTAACTGTACATTTCTGTTGTATGTTTTGTAAAAAAAACAAAAGATGGAGTTATACTACGAGTCTCTCCTATATTGTATACAGTGTCCTATGAGATAGAAATGAAGAGACCAACAGAGGGAGCTCCTGTGCTGTTATCCCTCTGATGAATGAGTGTCCGGCTATAATGCATTACATCATAGGTACTAAACACTCTGTGAAACACCACAACAACCTATTCTCCTTTCACAAGAGCCTCTTCAGTTTCTACACAAATGTGATGTGGTGAGCAACGAAGAGGCTTTGTGATGGGAACAAGACCACAAATCGGCTTTTGTTTTCTGCAATTGATTCATATGGAGTATCACTCTGTACCATCGACAGGTTATAAAAACAGAGCAGATGTCTCTAATCTCTATCGAGGAGGATATCAACTCTCATCGCTAATATCCCTTCATCCAAGAAATCCACTCAGTCTCAAAACAAGGAAGTAAAAAAAAAGGTGTCAGACTAAGATTATCTCTCAGATTAGGCTACCTCATCTAGCCTAATCTAAGACTTTGACTGCGAGCAGATGGCACATTAAACAACGACAGGCCAGGTCTGGGAGTCAGAGCACCGGCGAGGAGGGGCTTAAAACACCTCTCCATTTTGAAGATGAGATCAGATGCCATGGGTTCCTTCAGGAGTAGACCAACCCAGCATCAGTGCAGACACAAACAAAGTGGCCACTCATTGTACATTCCCATGAACTCAGTAAAAGCCTCATTATTAATGGTTGGGATGGTGTGGACACCGTGCGTTCATTCAACGACAGAAGCACTTTGCTGCTGATATTCTTGGAAAAATATTCAGTTCACTGAGGTCTGAATTTAGCAGAGCTTTGAGATACAAAAACATTTATTATGCCATAAATCATTCATTTCTATACACTACAAACAGCCCACACACACACACACACACACACACACACACACACACACACACACACACACACACACACACACACACACACACACAGTCACTCCATTCCCCTGATCCCTCCTCCCCTGTGCAGTCGTGTGTCTGAGATATAAATAAAACACAGCAAAGTGGAGCACTCTTCTTCGTCTTGCTCCCTCCCTAACTCTCTCTTGCTCGCTTGAGTTATCTTCTTCCACCCCAACACAGCGTGCTCTATTTCAACACGGCCGCCAGCTCTCGCTCCCAGCATGGCAGTCTCGTCCTCCTTCACGCAGAACAAAAACATCAGCCCACCGGCCTCCCGGCGGCTCCTTACTGTACTCATTGCCTAGTTCTGGTTCCCACAGGCTCACCAGGAGAGCTTTCATGTTTCACCCACACGTTCAGTCGAGCGACAATGATGCACATGAGCCTGCACACGTGCTCCCAATTCTCCCATCCTTATTTACATCACAAAAGCAGACAACAACAACAACGACGACGACAACGTGCTCAGTTGGTCACAGTGGATTTTACAGTCTGAGAAGATTTGACACATGAAAAAAAAAAAAAGTAAAGAAGACCTGCGGGAGGCAACAGAACACAATGTCTCAGAGATGTTTGTCTTGTCAGGTTTCATCATGCAACAGAAAATAATGGCAAAAATGGTAACCATGCATATAATACTACTCAAAGGTGATTGCGTTCTGCGTAATAAATCGCCCTGCATCCACAATGAACATCTATGCTGCAAACGAAAACAACATAACAAAGCAGAAGCAGTTGGCGCTGCTCTCGAGACCCTTCTAGGAATGCAAGTCAAACTCACATGTGTTCTTGAGAGGCACAGGGGGTCTCCCCTTGCTCCGTGGACTCGTTGGCTCCCATCCTCAGCTAGCTCTGACCCCCCCTGCCTGCTCCTGTTTCCCAGCCAGCCTCCACATCCACCTGCTCCCGCCACCCCCCTTCCAAAACCCCCTGTCCTTTCAGTCTGACCCTTACAGAGGAGGCAGGCAGCCTGAGTCAGAGGAGGTGAGCACCGGCTGAGCTAACTGTGCTGCAGTGCAGAGGATGAGCGAGTCCCGCTCGCATCCGGGAGCGAAGCGGATGAGTAACGGCTCCTCACTTTAAGCGCCGCATCCCTGAACCGCTGCTGCTTACAGAATATTCCACTGTCTCATCTGGCGGTAAAATGATGCACCACCAGGGGGAATACAGTCTCTGAGAGTAAAAAAATAGCAAGAAGAGTAATCCAAAACAAAAAGGATGGAATAGCAATCCGGCTGTCTTGCTGTGTTGCATGAGTGTCTGAGGTGCCTCCTCTCCGTTTGGCTGCTGATATCGCTGAGCTGTGTTGTTGCTCTCCCTGCCACCTCCCCCCTCTCTCATCCACTCTCTCCCCCGACTCCAGCCTCCTGCGCCTTTAAAAAGACAAGCTTTTTCTCGTCTGCTACCGCGACTATGCAAGGGAGCCGAACAATAGCAGACCCCCCACCAAAAAAAAAACTGATTAACAGGCGCTTTCCCTTTCGCTCTGTCTGCCCCCTTCTTCCTCCCTCGCACAGCAATTGTACCTCACGCCTTCCTCCTCTCTGAGCCAGTGACTTGCACAGTGAAGATGTCATTTGTGTGTCTCCTTTTCACACAATGGATGCTTCCAATATGCAGCGTGGCCAACCAGAGTGATGCCGGAGGTAAACAATAGACTATGAGAAACTAGTATGCGTGTGTACTATTCAAGTCTGACCCTATTATATATTCCACTTCATTCAAGCCACTCCACCAGCACACATTGACAAAACGGGTATTATGAGACCAAAATCAAACTACCCCCTCAAACAACCCTTATCAGACTAAAAATGTTAAAGATATAGATTTTAATTATAGAAGCTTAATCCAAGGGTGTCATTCTTTTGTGAAGAAGCAGGGACACATATGCCACATTTCTAAATGAATACAGTGTCTGTGTTTAAATCCCTGGACAGCAGGCTGAGTCGGTAATCTAATTTACTGGCACTCTCATCAAACATTGAATTGCATCAAAGACTGGAGGAGCAATAATTATATTTTGTCTAGCCATCTTTTCTTTTAGACGTGCATGCGTGTGTGTGTGTGTGTGTGTGTGTGTGTGTGTGTATGTATGTGTGTGTGTGTGTGCGTGCGTGTGTGTGTGTGTGTGTGTGTTTGTGTTTGTGTTTGTGTGTGTCAGACACAGGGAATTTGTCCTGTGGGATGGAAATAAGAGCAGGAACAGGTTCTGCAAATTTCCCATTAATTTTCAAGGAGCAATGGGAAAGAGAGGCGTTGGAAATATGAGAAGAATGACTCTATTGTACAGTCATGGGAAAGTGAGGAATTGAGGGCTCGCTACAATAGCGGCTCCAGCCTGAAGCACTTGGGAGTCACACAAACATGCGGTCGTCAGGTTTCAGGTGTCGTACCTCATCCTATAAAAGACTAAAAAGACAGAATCTCCAATTCAACGCGTCACACACAAACCCTGTGTTCATGTCCAACCGAACACCACATTTAAAAAGTTGAGCGTTTGCATGTAAACATGAAGTCCATTAACTGATGTTCACAAAGAATATTGATGTGACTCTAGTCTCGGATGGGCCTGTTGGTCGATGCTTCACAGCCCCGAAGGGACAAGTAAAAACGATGCCCACTCACAACTCACAGACCCCTGCTAAAGCAAAAATATTGATTGCTATTGCCATCCCTACCCCCAAACCAGTTCAAAGATATATCTGTATCTGGGGCAGAAAATCCTGTGTAAAGTAAAAGTCCTATTCTATCGAATGACTGACATTAAAGTCCTCCTAAGAGCCTGGCCCTGCACTGCCGTTTCAACTCTAGACCGAAGAAATAAAAAATTCAACAAACTCAGGCACTGGAAGATATGGCTGTGGCAGTTTTTTTCTGAAAGATTCATAACGACGCTCAAGAGGAATCAAGGTCACCACAATCCGCATATGTGCAGCCTGCAAAGGGTTTTGAATGGAAATAGAGTACGTATGCTTTTAGGAAGACTGCGATGGTGCAGAGCCATTCGTGGTTTCATGGCCGTCCGTTGAATCTCAGTGTGACGACTTGGCAAAACCTTATTCAGTTTAGAAAAGAATGTAACCCCTGAAATGGGTTTTCTTTGCGTTTAAACAAATCTAAAAAGGTACAGTTAAGTCAGAATTAAATATGATAAGCGTGACTTATGAAAGGGGTCATGGTTAAGATGTACCTTAATTACAGGTACAGTCTCAAAGATTGCCAAAGGCTTAAATTAAACAAGGAAAACAAACAATAGATCCCTTAATTTGGCACTAGGAAACTCAAGGACCCAATCATTTTTCAAACAAACCTCACGAAGGACCACAAAAGATGGGATCACCTTTCCACAGTAAATTATAGGTATGGACTCAGTTGGTCGTAACAAAATAGCAAATTAAAGATACACTGTCACAGTGACATGCAGTTCAAATACGGGTTTTGGGGGATCCTGATTTTAGACCATCTGTGACAGGACGCTGGTTGCTGATCTGATCCTCCTCCTGAACAAAGCTTTGTTTCTCATATGCCAAGTAAAGGCTGCATTCCTCCCATAAACAATCCCTCGAGGGATCAATTCCCTGAGGCTGTGTCTACAAAACAACCACGCTCAGACTTCATCAGTCTGCATTTACAGTAGCTCTTCTTGCAACATATTTTTGAGATTCTGTAGCGTTCCTACTCTTTGTGTCATCAAAGTAAATGAAAAAAGCAATCAGTGGAGTAATCGTGAGCACTTTAATGGAAGACCTCATAAAGAAAGGCTACCCATTATCTCCATTGCAAGACATGTGTTGTGAGCGGAGAAGATAATGTGGAGAACGCATTCTTTACATATACAAGAAAAATACTGTCTGTTAAACTATTGTAAAATGCAGTGCTTTATATCTGGCGTTCTCCACAGTCTCAAATAGTCACAAACTAAGTAGAGTGGAGGAGCTGATGGGGGGGGGGGGGGGGGGGAATCCAGAAAACCGAAGAACCACGAAGTGAGAACAAAGTGCATGGAGTCACTGACAGATTCATTATTAACTCAACAAAGGAAGCCTGACTGTTTTTTTTGTTTTTTTTTATCTTAAGGAAGGATTTAATTATTAGTCATGCAACGCTCAATGAATCATTCAGGAAAAAGCACATCAAATGTGTGTTTGTTTTTTTATATAAGAAATGTCGAGCAGATTGCTTAATCCATCATCACTTTATTACCAGTAGCATATATTGTATGTTTTTGTGTTCTTTGCCTTGCATAATGGCTTTCACACTCAAACTAATATACCAGATTAAATGTATAGTTTAGACATGGACGCATGTTGGCATAGTCATGTTTTCTGGCAAACAGGATAATCTGTGGCATCCAATCACATTACTCCATGTGTTGGTACACCTCTCCTCTCTAATGTTACCTAACAGGACTCTCAGATATCATAAATAATACAACAACACTATTCTATCCTCGTCTAGTCCTCTATGAGCAAGGGATGTGTTAAAAAGCCCAAAAGTGTCAAGTCACAAGCAAATAGGTATAATTCTACACAGAAAACTACACAGAGTCTGTTCCAATTCAACACTGATGCATAGGGAGATAGTCTCCCTGTGTGTCTCCCTGTGCTGCTTTCATATACCTGCAGCATTCAGACAGCAGAGAGCAGAAGCAGGCTGGCAGTGGACATGAACACGAGGAGAAAACACCCTCTGCTGGTTGTAAGTAACAGTGCACTGTTAAAGAGTCATTACCTCTTATAATATACAGTACGTTTATGAAACAAATTGTATTTTCAGTATGGAAGCTGTGCTGATGGCAAAAGAGGAGCATTTGAATGTAATTAGTATCAGCGTTATGAAAGAAAATCATTGTGTTTTTTAGCTTCGTACCAGAACTATTAAGAAGCAACTTTAATGGGAAGAAATCAGCCATAATATGTCATGTGGTTATTATAAGCCTTAATGTGAAAAAGCATGGTGTGTAAGTGCTATACTTTATCCTGTAATGTTTAAAGGATTCACATATACACATACCCTGATGCTTTTGTAATATCCACCATTAACAAGCCACAATTATACAGTATACATTTGAGTTTCCATGACCACTAAATTCAATATTTACAAATTCTGTTTCCTACGAGTTCATGTGGTAGACGTGCATAGCAATGTTAATCTGTAATTGTATGAGGTGGTAAAATTGGTTGCTGAAATAGAAGACGAAATAGTTGCTCTGGATTTCACCCAGAAAATGGTAATAACGCTGTATGTGACATATCTGTATATAGTCACCACTCAGAGTTATATTTCACGATCCCTTATAGGAATAATTCAACATCCAAGGAAATGTGCTCATTCGCCTTCTTGACGACAGATAAGAAGATTGATACCGCCCTCATGTCTGTACGGTAAATATAAAGCATGAGCCAGCAGCTGGTTAGCTTAGCTTAGCACAATGACTGTAAACAGGTGAAAACAGCTAGCCTGCTTCTGTCCAAAGATCCACCTACCTGCACCCATAAAACTCACTATTTAATACATCTATATATTGTTTGTTTCATCTACACAGGAAAAAACATTTTCAAGTTCAATAAAACAATTCTGTGGGGTTTATGTGTACTATTTCTTGGCAGGGCTACTGAGATCAGGCAACTAGCGGAGACCCCAAGTGTTACTGCAACCAGCCAAGAAATAGTCCAGCACATAGAGGTGTGGCTAGACAGATTGTATTTCCTTGTTTCCCCCCCTCTCTTTATGCTAAGCTAAGATAACTACATGCCTACCCCACCCACATATTTCCCATGTCAATCTTTTCACTGTACTTTTCACTGTAGAAAAAGGCAACGGCGTGGATGACTACATTTCCAGTAGTTTCTTGCTTGGTTAAGGAGCTTTGAAAATCAACATCTACGAGGTAATTCAGTGTGCCAGATCTCGATTTAATGATGTAATTTAACCTGAATCGGGGTTGAAAGGATAAGACATGGCTACTTTTCGTCAAGCAGGCTCAAGGGACTAATGTCAGCACTGGACAAATCTTCTATGAGGTCTTACAAACGTAGCAAGCAGAGGCACGGAAGAAAACCGATTATGAACTTTACAGTGAAAATAAAAATGGCCCAATGAGCTGGTTCATAAAACAGTGACAGTCAGGCAGAGTTTATGTGCATACCTGAAAGGAGGGGGCCAGGGTGCAGACGCAGAGAAGTGGTCCTCACACTGGGAAGCAGGTAAAGGAGGGGAGGCGGGGGCTGGAGGAGGTGGAGGAGGAGGAAAGCAGGGAGATGCAGGTGGGGTTGGTAGAGCTTCAGGAGTGAGCCTCTCTGGGGGTGTAGGAGGAGGAGTGGGAAATTCTGTGGTGTCTTGGAGGTGAGCAGGGATGGCAGGCACGAGGTGGTATTCAGAGGTAGGAGGCAGGGGAGAGGCAGGGACACGGTCGCCTCTCACTGCCTGCTCAGCGAGGGAGGACCTGCAGGGGAGGGAGCACAAAACATCAACAGCCGGACCAGACACAAGAAGGCCAAGAACTGAGATTCAGAAAGCACTCTGAGGACACACTCCACTTGCCTCCAGAAAATAATAACCATAACGGAAACTTACGTCAAAGTAGAGAAAGATGGAGCACTTGTCTGGATTTGCCTCGACCTGAACTGCTCCCCACAACCATCCTAAGTACGCTTTGCCATTTCAATTAGAACAAACTGTAACTCCTCTTAGTCCCCTTATATGATAAGCCATGTTTCCCTTGCTTGCTCTACTTGCCTTCTGCAGGGAAGTAGCCTGCTTGAGAACGTCTGGCTCTGTCATCAATGGCCACCTGGTGGAGTGCATTTGGCCCTGATCCAGGCCGTCTTATCAGGAGTGGTAGGGCGCTCTAATCTGACAGGCAATGCGATGGACGCCCATGCAGCTGTTCCCCACTTGGGGCATGCCTCCTGTTTAGCTCTAAAAATACCTCAGTAGCCTCTTCTGCAGAGGAGAGCTTCACCATACCTCCATCAACTAAAGCACAGAACTCAACCGTCTGCTGAGCAGCACTTTCCAAACGTCCTTTCCAGCTCATGTCAGACTGAAACTGAGCTCTGTTATTCTTCATCTCCCTCTCTCCGGTAAAGTCAGACCTTAATAACATTTAATGAGGGCGTGTGCTTTTCTTAAGGGCGTCACAGTTTGCATCAAACACAAATCTGGTTGCCATTATAAAAAGGGCAGAACTTTCTAATTGATACAGGATGGCTGCAAGAAGAGGAAAGGTCTTGCAAATCCATATATGAATTTTTATTTGGTCCCATTGCTCTCGTTACAAGTCAGTGACTTACACCAGCAGGCCAAAGCTATACATATGTCAGCATCTGTGGTCAACTTGCACTGGCACATGCAGCCTGGAAATAGAAACAACCAAACGCACAACATAGTCCGAGCAAACTGTCATAAGACTCACTGCGGAACTGCATGAAAAAAATGGAGCAGATAAAATAATAAATCGAGCGTGTATAGAGAAGAGAAAAATATTCCCCTGAACTTAAGTGTGAAGTATTTACTGGTTCAATGGCTTTTATGTGGAGATTATGGCAGCTGACCCACTCAGGTGGTCAACAGCTGGAGCTTTCCAACATATTCTTATATAAAATGATATCTTATTCCAGATATGATGTGTATGAACGTGGAGATGAAACATATGCTATTCTTTAGCAACACACTTCTTCGCGCCAGTGTAGTTTTACGGTTGGCATTAACACCTGGAGGCTGTCCACTAGTTTGTTATTGCTAATAATTCAGCAGTGTGCAGACCGTTACTCAAGATCACCTCATAAGCAGTTCTTCATTTCAGAATTTACAAGGCTCGTGCCATGATATATAGTAGTTTTCTATCACAGTCCAGATAACCAAAACAGATTTTACAACCTACACACACACACTTTCAGCGTAATCTCCGGGAAACAGCTGGACACGAAAGACAGCAAGCCCAGGCGGGGTGTTTAATGATAAACAGAAAGTTGTAAATAAAACCAGCTGAAAGTGCTTGGAAAAGTGTTTTTTTTACGCTGTAACAATGGGAGGACCACTTCTGTCGTACAGCCAGCAGCTAGCTCATACTGTCCAGACACACACACTCGTGGGCCTACTGTGCATTCAACAACACATTGTATAAATGGTAAAGACTTACTTCATGAATAAATAATCAACCAATTCACTTATGCGACTACAGAGATTCGATTATTACTTAAAGGCAGTCTTGTGTGGTTGAATGAATGACAGACATGTGATTATCTATTTCATTTATGCCAGCAAGAGGGCCCTTCAACCTACAATCGCCAAGGCAACTAGTCTATTTGCAGTACCGTGTGGGCTACAGCACATCCTACTCACTTTTTGTTTTACTCCAATCATTCCCATCGTGTTTTATGAGTAAAAATGGCTTTACAAATACTAGTTACGCAACATTTTCCAAAACAACTACTATGGCTCTTTAATGGCTGATGTCATACAGCAAATCAGTCATTGGTCCTTTCCTGCTTAGCCCCAAATCATCTAATAACTCCTCATTTCAAAAGTGAACCATGCCGGCAAGTATCTAAACACTAGTTTGACTACTACTGTGATGTCTCTCCAACCTCCAATCGGGCAGCCTCAGAGGAGCACGACATGCTCTAACCTGTAACTTCTTCTTTTTTTTTTTTAAGTACACCGTTCATTTCGCAACTTCTTTTCCGCCTTCTGCCCCTTCAGTTTCTATTTGTCCCTCCCCTCCTCCCATCTGGTGAGGTCAGCGGAGACACAGCGTCATTAGCACTAGTTACCTACAGACCATCTGTTGCTTCAACCTGGAGGGACTTAAACACAAACACTTGCAGTAGACACACACACACACACACACAGACACAGAATACATAAGTAACCTACGTCTTGTCAACTCACCCAGATTTCAGCCGGGGAGGAATCCATCACACACATTCAGAGCAAACTACAAGTAAGTGATGGAAAATAATTCTGCAGAGCGACTGCTGAACTCCAAACCACCAGAGCCAATACATGTACGTCCCAGTCCTTCTCTCCTCTGTCTGTGGCTCGGACGACTCTGTCCCACACACTCACGCCCGCAGCACATGCTCAAGTGTTTCTCTGAACTCTGGCTTTTGTTCCACTCTGTCTGGTCGGTGCAAATGACTTCAGTGGGGCTGAGTGCCTGCCTAAATTCCTCCCACTACAGGCTTCAGTTCACAAAGCCGCACAGACAGAGCAGGACTGACAGCTAGGACAGCCTCTGGGGGCGGGGGTAAAAAAACATATGTACACCCACACACACACACACACCATTGACTATGCAGTCACATTTCCTTCTCTGGCACACGTACACAAGTGTAACTTTATCTATGGGTAAATCCAATAGTGGAAATAGCACTGTCACTCCTCCTCTGAACGAACCTTTCTGTCTCCAACAGCAGTGATGAGACAAGTGTTGTGAGTGACAAGGAGCAAGCGCTACTCTGGCATGTGGGATGGGTCCTGGGCACGCAGCAACCGGCAGGAGAGAGAGTGACGACTCAGAGAGATAACTGAGGGAGCTGAGAAAGGCTAAAGCTACGTGGAAATAAATGCAGCAATAAAGCAGCAATGATTGTAGTGAATAAGAATATATCAAAAAGCCACTCCTCACATACTAAATAAACTGGAAAAACAAACTCTTAAATACACAATGAACACTCTGGTGACATTACATTTTACAATAAAATAATGACTTACATGGAAAGTCAGTCAAGCCAGAGCTTAGAAAGCTTAAATAAACACAGAATGCACATGGCCGACAAACTGAGCGACTGGTTTACTATGTGTATTTAACTAAGTCAAGAGTTTTAACAGAAATGGTTCACTGCCGTGTCACCGACCCAAACAAATGTCCAATCCACTGCAAAACCGCTGCAGACAGCAACAACCTACCAGACGTCCTCGCGGTGTCCAAAATCAAACAAACCCACCAAGGGGAATCTCCAAGCGCATGGAAATCCATTTTAAATGTGTGACAGGCAACATTGCTGAGCTGTAAAGCACATGTCACCCTGCGATTCTCCCTTTTCTCAAATAAATGAGCGGCAATTCCATTACATCACTGTAATGGAAATGTTATATGGTTCAGAAAAACTATCAAGTCTAAAAGGTCATGTACAAATCATTCTGCTCTTGAAAACCCATGTCAACCACAAACTTACCCGTAAACCTGTTGTTCTTCATTGTAAAAGGCTATAATCCTGAGATTTTAGTCGATTGAGGATTACAAGGACATGTATTTTGAATCCAGATTGAATTAGCTCTGAAAGAGCAGCAGCCTCATAAGGAAACATTACTCCACAAATTGGTGATGGATGCTTTCTCTGTAAGCTCTACATTGGGACAATGAGTGCAGTGTTAAAAGAAAGATTTTCCCGTGATTGATTATGTATCAATCTTGCGATTTTACAAAGCCACTCACCCGCTGTCCTGCAGCTGCTCAGCAGGGTCCTGGGCTGCTGCAGTTTCCTCAGCTGGCACTTCAAAATGCTCCTCAGGTAGGAGCTCTACAGGGCTTTCCCCTAGCTCCTCCGGCAGCTCACTGCTCAGCCTCTTCTCTGGTTCTGGGAGCTCTGTTGACGTCTTTGTTGGTTCTGGGAGCTCAGTTGGCTGTTTTGCTCTTTCTAAGGAAGTTACTGGCTCCTTTTTTGGTTCTGGGAGCTCTTCTGGAGGCTCTTCTTCTTTCTTGGTTGTTTGCAGAAGCGCTACTTTCTTAACTTCTTCTGCAGGGGGCTCTACGGCTGTGCTGTGTGTTAGTTCTACTGTCTGCAGTGTTGATTCTGGGAGCTCTACTTTCTGCTGTGTTAGTTCTGGGAGCTCTACTTTCTTCGCTTCTTCTGGGAGCTCTACTGTCTGCTGTGTTGGTTCTGGGAGCTCTACTTTCTGCTGTGTTAGTTCTGGGAGCTCTACTTTCTTCGCGTCTTCTGGGAGCTCTACTGTCTGCAATGTTGGTTCTGGGAGCTCTACTTTCTTCGCTTCTACTGGGAGCTCTACTTTCTGCTGTGTTAGTTCTGGAAGCTCTACTTTCTTCACTTCTACTGGGAGCTCTACTGTCTGTAATGTTGGTTCTGGGAGCTCTACTTTCTTTGCTTCTACTGGGAGCTCTACTTTCTGCTGTGTTAGTTCTGGGAGCTCTACTTTCTTCGCTTCTACTGGGAGCTCTACTTTCTGCTGTGTTAGTTCTGGGAGCTCTACTTTCTTCGCTTCTTCTGGGAGCTCTACTTTCTGCTGTGTTAGTTCTGGGAGCTCTACTTTCTTCGCTTCTTCTGGGAGCTCTACTTTCTTCGCTTCTTCTGGGAGCTCTACTTTCTGCTGTGTTAGTTCTGGGAGCTCTACTTTCTTCGCTTCTACTGGGAGCTCTACTTTCTGCTGTGTTAGTTCTGGGAGCTCTACTTTCTTCGCTTCTTTAGGGAACTCTACTTCCGTGCTCCGTGTTGGTTTTAGGAGCTCTGCTGTCGTCTTTAAAGGTTCAGGAAGATCCACTGGCTTTTTCACAAGATTCAGAGGTGGTATCTCTGTTGTCTTCTCTGCTGCGCAGTCTGGTGGTCGGATCTCCTCTTGTCTCACAGGGGCAGCTATTTCTTCAGTCGGAGTATGAAACTCTAGTTGAGGAGACTCCAGAGATGGGAGGGGTCTGGAAAAACAATGCAAAGGAGGGGGTTGGGGGATTTGTTGTTTAGTTTACAGCACATGCACAAGGTTTGATTGACAAATGACAAATGTGTGTGTTTGTGTGGTATGGGGGGCTTGTGTCGCCACAAGTGTGTATGTGTGTGCAGAACTACTGTAGGTACATGTGTGTGTTTGTGTAGTTGTTGCATTGTGTTGTTGCATTGTGTTGTTGCATTGTGGCTGGGAGAAAAGGCTCATTCTTGCCCTGGAGAGCAGGGCCGATGTCACAGCTGATGTCATCCTTTGAATATAAAGGGCTGCATTACTTCCATTAGACTTCAAAAAGGCACAGTCATCTGACCCGAGCTCAAGTCAAAACAAAGTGCAGCTCTGTGTTTACCACCTCATTCATATTCATTGTCACACAGCTCTCTGTAATATCACTCCAAAACAAGTCCTGGACATGGTGTTACTGGAATGCTAAGTTGGAAATAAGCGACAGCAATATATGAGTACAAAATAACCGGTCGGCTGAACATCACAGATTTACAACCCATGGAAAAATCCAAGTAAATGTACATTTACTACCCAATTCATAATCATTTAGCTGTGGTTGGTGACAGACATAAATTAGACTACACATATGCCATTCTCTCTGTGATGTAATTGAACAGATGATATGTGACAGCATTCTAACATGCTACTTTGTATGGCACTTTAAGGTTCGGCCCATGATGACCTCCACTGACCTTTTAGACACGTGTGGTTGCACAGCATTTATTTGCCATCAACATAGTTTTATGTGTAAATATCATGTGTACTCCTTTAATCTCAGATTTTTTTTTCATTTTTCTCATATGATCATTTCAAACACAGATGCATGCTCTTGTGTTTACCTTGAAGTATCTTGTTTAGAAAGGTACGCAGCTTCTTTTAGAGCTTGTATCCAGCTTGTTTCTGTTTTTCCGGCCGTTAGTCCAGGAGCAGGACTCTCTGACACATTGGCAGCCTCTGTGTTCACAGACACTTGTTCAACTGGAGATTTTCCAACTGATCTTCCTTCACAGTGGGAAATGTAATTTTCTGATTCCTTAGAAAGATCAAATGAGTCAACGTCTTTAGCACTCCCAGTTTGATTTATGACCTCCTGCTTTGTCACTGCTTTATTGTTTGTCGCTTTTATCTCAATTTGTCCCTTCCCCTGGTTGCTAGCTTTCTCTTCATCCAAAGCAGCTTTATCTTCCTTTGTGATCTCCTCTACATCAGGGCCTTTTATGGGTGTTTGTATTCCTGGGCTGCTTTGTGTGGCTGACGTTTTATTGGAGCTTTGTAGCTCGAGAGGCTCGCACACTGTATTCTGAATTTCACACTCCTCAGTTCCACCACTGTTTCTTTTCACAGCCTTGGCAGCACTGAAATCCGTTTCCACAGATCCTGCTTGCCCAACCAGACTACTGAATGTGTTTGTAGGAATTTCTCCAGCCTGGTTTTCACCTGGAATAACTGCTGTATGAATGCCATGACTGTCTGTGATGGACTTTGATGAAACAGACGTTTGGATAGGCGATGTCTCAGGTTCCTGTGATGCTGACTCAACAGATACAGCAGTGTTCTTTGAAGTCTCTGGTTTTCCAAGTTGGTCTTGACAGGCAGCTGATAGATTGCCTTTTTGCTGACCTTTACAAACCAGATCACTCGCAAACCCAGTGTCTGTATCTGACCCAACTACCTCGAACGTGGGGCTTATCTCACCTACATGAGAGCAAGCTGTTACTTTCACTATGTCAGCCGAGACATTTTTCTCAGCCGCCCTTCCACTCTCATTAAAATCACTGGCAAGGTGAGACGCCACATAAACCCTGTCAACCGCTGCTGCAGACTGAGCTCCCTCTGCCTTGCCTTTCTCTAAAACTATTGCTCGTTCATTACCACTGCTGTCATCACATGTCAACTCACCCTTGTTTCCTGACTGACACAAACTCCAAATAGAGCTGTCTCCTCCCTCTACCACCTCTTTCACCCCTAAAGCCAGTGCTTGGATCTGCCTGACCTGACTGTTAGTCTTTTCTTCCCGCTCTAGACAGCTACCTGGTAATTCCTCTGTGAGATGTCTGCATCCCAGGCGCCACTGCTGTTGCTCCTGTTGCTGAGCAAAACACTTTGGCTCTGGTGTGGACTGTGATTGGCCAAGAGCCGCACTCAAATCTGGTGCCGTGTAAACAGTGTGAGGTTCAATACCAGACTCTCCCTTCGTACTGAGCCCATGCTCGAGTGACCCTGCAGGTTTTGTGGGAGATAAGGAAGACGTTTCTGTCTGGCTTTTAGATGCAATCCCACTTTCTCCTTCCTCCTTAATATCCATTACTGTGGATTCAGTCTTTTGAATTTGATGTTCATGTCGTGGCTGCAGGTCTTCAATTTCCTCTACAGCCTCTTTATCTGGCCCATTACGCTGTTGTGGTGTTTTGTCTGTCTTTCCTGTCTGCAGCTTGCTGCTGTCTGCCGTTTCCTTTTGATTATCTATTGTCGCCTCCTCAACTTTTTTCTTTTCCTCTGCAAACAGCACAGAGGTCTTATCTCCCAGTTGCTCGTTCATATCGGGTTGATTAATGTCATCATAAGCCTCTTTGGTCAGCAGCTCAGAGCTGCGTCGGCAGCTGACATTAACGAGATCGTCCTTAATGGAAGCTTCAAAAACACCAGGTTTGATGCCAATAGGGCCTGGCTCAGTGTGAGAGAGAGGAATGACATCATCAGACACACCTTTTGCCAGTTCATCCACTGGCTGAGGAGGAGACACATTTTCCTCTTGTGGAAATGGAATATCTACATTGTTAATTGCAGAATTCTCAAGTTTAGCGACAGATTCCATAATATCATTTCCGTCCTCCAGTTTCAAACTAGTCTCATCTACTTTAACGATGACATCACCGTGCTCCAGATCCTGTGCTAAAGACATTTGTGTCATTTCCCTGCTCTCGTCGCCATCAACCTCTCCCTCGACTTTGCTGCTGTCACCATGATTGCCGCAGTAATCTGTGTGCTCAGGAAGAGAGATATCACAGTCTGTGATGAACTCCAAGTGACTCAACATTGGGCCAGGGGGCCACAGCGCTAAAGAAGAGTTACTGGAACATTGCTCGATAACAGGAATTGACTGGTCAGAGGATGTCACTTCTGAAGTCGCTGATTCATCCTTCGACAGATCGGCAGAGTGAATTATGGGCTTCACAGCATCTGTGCTAACTAGTTCGCGAGGAGGTGTTTGATCCAATTGGGTGGGAGGCTGATAACTGGGGTCACAAGGCTTTTTTTGAAAAGAGGCTGCGCAGATCATAGATTCAAGGTCCGTAGAGAGCTGCCCAGCAGGTAACTCACTTAAAGGCTTGCAGGTAACATCATCAGCTGGACGCACAGAACATGAGAGAGGATGTTGGTTACCTTCATCACTAATTAAAGGCGACTCCTGAGGCTCAGCATGTAACTTATCCATCTCTTTCTCAGTCGACAAACACAGATTTGAAGCACCCTTCTCTGTTTCCGCCTCAGAGTGCTTTGTCACCTTTGCTGACACATGTTCAACGGTTGAATGATCAGCCTCAGAGGTGGCGCTTTCTGCCGTTTGTGAAAGATCACCAGTCTGATTCTTCTCAGTAGCACATGGGGGCGGTTTTGAGCAGGTCTCGCCCACTGACTGTAAATCCACAGTGTTTGCCTTCAAGTTGTCGTGACCTGATGGATCGATGTTAATCTTTTCCTTGGGATCTTTAGTCTCTGTACCTCCTTCATCCAAATGGACATCTTTCTGTGGCTTTGGAAAGTCAGCTGAGCTCCGTATTGCTAGTTCATCTGTGGCACGAGCTACATTTGTGGGGATTTCTGGCTTCTTCAGGCCGAGGAAGTCCGGGAAGGTGTAGCTGGCCTCAACCACGGGATAGTGCAAGCTCTCATGTACAGTCAGCGGAGGCAAAGAGGCGCAGTCCATAGCCGACACCGACAAGTCTCTGAGAACCACAGAGGAACTGCCTTCTTGTTTCACAGTGTCCGCGAAGTGAACTCTGTTGTTGCCTCTACGGCTGCCACATGCGTACACACCCACAACAGACATAGCACCTCTTTTGCTCTGGTTCTGGTCTCGGAACTCAGCTGCACTTTCGGCTGTCCTGGTTTCTGTTGTGCTACTCTCAGGTTGGACCTGTTGCCTGCTGCTCGCTTGCAGCTCGGCTGGGATTTGTTGTGAAGTAGTCAGACGCTGAGGTGAGATTAAAGGCAGGAAGACGTGGCGGTGGTTTCTCTCCGTCTCTGTGATGGATGACTCCTCACAAGCGTGTCCCAAAGACAGGGCTTCCTCTGCAATCAAATTCTGTTTGAGATCAGCCCTTACCCCTCCGTTTGTATTGCTGGAGCTCCGTTCAGGGTGAGGGAGGAGAGGTAAAAGTGCTGCTCCATGCTGCTCCTGGCAGGGCTGAGAGGGACGGTCCCGTTCAGCGCAGATGCTCCCAGAGATGGTAGCAATCGTCTCACTCCAACTCTGTGACCTCAGCTGTGACTTGGCAACATCGGTGGGCGGACGAGCCTCAGTCTCAGCTGATGACACCTCGCTAGCAGAGCCTTCTGGCTGGCTGAATGATCTGTGCTCTGTAGCCAGCCCTCCTTTCTCTCCCACCTCCTCTCCTCCTTCTTCTTCTTCTTCTCCTCCTCCTCCTCCTCCCTCCAATCCCGCGGCACCGTGATCCTGACAATCAGCACCAGTGAGTAGCTCAAAGGGAGACGTATTGATATCGGCTTCTAACCGGAGAGCCTCCTTTTCTCCGTGTCCCTCATCAGCTGGTATCTCTGTGTCCGCACTGCGAGCGTTTGCCTCTCTCGGTCCCTTCACTTCGGTGTCAGCCGAGTTGTGTGGCATTTTGCTGCTGCAGCGTTCCTCAGATGCAGCCTCTCCCTCTTTGGCTGTGAATGCAAGAGAGCATTTGCCCTGTGCACAGATTAATGCGAGCGCAGGAAGGCTTCCCCGGAGTCCTGCTTTCTCTCCGTCTGCGGAGCTGAGGCACTTTTCTATTCCTCCCAGATCTTTCTCTCCTACTGCTTTCTCACTCCCTGCGATCGCTACAGTAGCTACTCTCTCCAGTGAATCACGCCTCTCGCTTTCTCCCTCTCCCTGGCTTTCTATCCCTTCTGGCATCGTGGGTGTTGCCCGTGGCAACGCAGCAACCACCACTAAAGCCTCTTCAAGGGCACTCTCCACGCCGCTCGCTCCCACACAAGCTCGGGTGTTGGAGAGTGGGCTGCGATTCTCATGTGTGAGTACCGCTGCTTCTGATGTAACTTTAGCCTCCTGTGCATCTGATCTCTTATCGGGACAAACGGCTGGATTGATAACTGCAGTTTGGACACATGTCGTGGGTGTATTATGGATGTCGATGACAACTCCGGTTACATGTTGCTTCCGCTGTGGGCTTTCGGCCGAGCTGTGAGTAATGCCGCATGGGACGGCCGTATGGATGTGGTCATCTGAATGATGAGGCCTCTGTGAAAACGCCTGGTTGGAAGCAGGTGAACAGGCCGAGTCAGTAAGATGATCCCGCCTGCTATGAGAGGGTGATCGTGAACTGGGGCTGGGCTTTCCCCCGGGACTCAGCTGCTTGGAGTGAAACCCATTATCAGGCTGCTCCCCACTAATCACAGCCTGAGCGTCTGCCTGTGTCACTGATTCGACATGTGCCGTTGAATCAGTGTGATTTCCTGCATCCTTGAGAGACGCAGCCTGTGAATCATTTTCAGGTTGTACGACTGTCTTTGCTTTCTGTTCAGGCTCGGTGTTCCTCTCTTCCATCTTTTTCTTTTTCCTTTGTTTCTTTTTTTCCTTTTTCTTTGCCTTTTTGTCCGGTCCGGCCCGTTGGTCACACGAGTTCATCCATTTGTCCGTGTTTGACTCCTGATCTTCATCACTGTAATTATTTGCTCCTGTAGTCGTCTCCGATAATGCATCTTTACTGCTCTCTGATGTTTTATTACCTGAATCATCTGTCTTTCCCGTTTCAACTGTGCAAACGTTAATACTGGGCTCATCGCCACAATTCTCTTTCTTTATATCTCCAATCTCTGTTATTGCCTCTGTACCTTTCTCCCTGGTCACAGTATTACAATCCAGAGTGCCATGTTCCTCCATGGCTGCATTATAATCTGCATGTTCATCTCTCAAATTGTCTCTCTGCTCGGAGAACGCAACATCTTTAAATGCATCTGTAGTTTCTAGTTGTGTACGTGAGGATGTTTCCTTCTGCTCCTCTATCTGTATTTCTTTTTCTGTCTTAATCTCTGGACATGTATCCAGGCTCTGTTTTGCTTTTATTTCACTCTCTGTCTTTGCTGCCATAGAACTATTCCCAGTGCCCAATATGTAATTCCTGAAACTAAACACAACTGTATCCGTCTGACTGTTTGCTGCCTCACTCTCTCCGTGTGTACTCTTGTTTCCATGGACCCCGTTGCTATGTCCTGGCTGGACTACGATTGGAGGCAGTGACGATGACTCATTGGATTTATTAACCATCCCGTCTCCGGTTTTCTTCCCAACATCATTAACCGTCTCAGACGTGGTGCTGGACGGCCCTGTGGGATTCAGTATGCCCAGGGAGGCCATTTGTTCTTCACATTCCTGGAAGGCCTCTTGGAGCTCCTGGTCTAGGAGCACGGATAAAGGAGGAGACACGGGTCGGACCAACGGGTAAGGTGTGGCAGCAGGCCGAGATGAAGGCTGAGCATCTGTGAGAACTGGGTCGCTGTCATGAGGCCTGAGGCAAGGGTAGGGTGACACAGTTAAGGGTCTGGCTGGCAGACAGCTGGTCATTCCACGATGCCACAAAGCGCTGCTTTTGGTAGAGCACATGCTCACACACAACACACAACGGTACTCAGGACGCCTATTCTGAGATATGCATTCCCCTTCAAGAAATAATACCAACTGTCTGTGAGCATATGCTTGTTATTGAACATGCAGGTCTGTTCATACACACCAAAACATGGTTTATTCCAGTGTTACACTACTGTATGTACTACCTATGAACTTTTCTTATGCATCGCAATTTTCAAAAAGCCTTTAATTATAATTTCCATATTTTGATGTGACTGCCTGATTTTGTAATTGTACTAAAAGCTTAACAAGGGTGTTTATGTCTATATTTGTCATGCTTATTACCATGCTTTCATACCTTATACGTATGAACCTAGTACTACCAGCACAAATGTACAATACTACTACTAGAAGCAACTACTAAGAACCAAGGTGCATCCACATATTGTACATTAGTAAGCACAAAGAAATGTCTTTGTTCAAGCCACAGCTGTTGTGTACTGTGATTATGTCTACTGAGTAATACAGTCCATCCCATCATTCTGATCGCTGTGATGAATACTCAACTCTATGATGTAGCTGAAAATGCTACAATAGAGCCTAATCATCATTCCCTTCAGAAAAAAGGGATGGTCATAAAATCCTGAAAATCCTGTCACCAGACAAACAACCTTACACATGCTCGTGCTTTTTCACCAAAACAAATACTGCCTCATAATACACTGTACATCAAAAGATATTAAAGCAGTGGCATTGCCCTGCAGAACACTCCCTGAAGTACAGATAATGCCTGTAACAACTAGGCGAGCTTTGTGCCAGTCAGTTGTAACTGCTGAGTCACTGCTCAGCCATTAGCTGGCAGCACAGGATAATGCTGAGGGACCGTCTTAATCCTTAACCCAGACTGAGTGTATGGATCCACCATCAATAGTTAATAGGATAAGATTGGCTACTCCTACTCATGTCATCAGCTTGTATCTTGAAATCTTCCCCCTACAAAACCAAGTCCTTATCTATTTCTTTAACTAATGCAGCAACCGCTATCGTCATTATTCGTGTTGAGATGTAAATAAATAAGAGAATATAAGAGAAATAATGTCACTGAGCGTCACTGCGTGGAAGCGATCAATACAGTCTCTGCATAAAGGCTTGTGGAAACAAAACCTCAGCCCTGACAACATGTTAGTCAGCTCACCGACCGGCTGCTCAAGCCTGCATCTCATTCACCTGGCACTTCTCACCAAAAGGGAGGAGCAGCAGATTCGACTAAAGGTTTTGCTATGCAACAAGCTGTTGCCTGCCGTATCTACCTGAAGAGGAATGGACCAGGCGCTGTGTCTCTCCTGTAACTCTGCACTGGTTGGCTTCTTTAGTTGTACTTGAGAATTTTAATCTATCCAAGGAATGTTTTGCACAGTACTTAGTGTGCTAACACTTTACAATATGGTACATGAAAATATGAGTAGTTAGTATTAGGTACTGATAATTACTGAATTGTTAATGGGTATAGTTCCTGAATAACTCTGAATTGTTACTGGAGGAGTTACTATAGAACAGACCGGGATCTACTATATCAGTGGATCATTTTGTAGTGATGAGTTCATAAATCAATTGGAATAACAACCACTTTCTCAGTTCCTGATTAGCAAATTAACCACCAAGCAGCACAAATTACGAGTTTCTCTTTTTGTGCACCCCCAAGTCCAATGGTACGTCCCACTGTGTAGTTACTAAATAATCCCCCATTACTTCATGATCATTTGTCGGTATTTACTTCGTTACTGTCTTGCCCTTATCTTAACTCATAGTTTTACACATTAAAATCAAGCAATTATAATTAAACTTGCGTTAGAGGTTGGGTTGTCAGAACACATTAAAGCTTCATACAAATTAGTGCAATTAACTTCAGTACTCTGACAAAGGCAGGATGCCAGGCAACACTTGAAACAGAACATGATGTCAGTCTGCAGATTATTCACCCAAGCATGAAAAAAAAAAAAGACTACACCTCAAGCCAAGGCTGCTTCGACAGGCAACACCCAAACAGGCCATATCATCACAGGGTTGTTTCACTCCATGCTCCCTGGTTTTACTCTTCATCATCCCTGCTGTCCCCACTCTCACAGCAGACGCCCGGCTCCCCCATCATGCTGAGTCTACGTGGTACCTTGTAGCTAGAACCACCGGTGGTCGACTGACTTCAGTGCGGTGCTGCAGGCTCGCCAGCAGAGGGTTCACCTGCTCACATTTCCTTTCACATGAGCTAGTCTGAGCTCTGCTAACACAAACCCACACCACACATGTACAAAAACACTTGATTAACTTTCACCTTGACTGAAGAATTGGTACAAATCAGTTTCTTTCAGGCTATCTAATAGTATCGAATACATTTATCTGCAGTAATGCAATAATAATATGATTATTGATCATGAAACTGGTGTATCTAATCACTATACCTTTGGTAAAAACCTTGCTAATATCAATACTATGTATGATAAACTGCTTCCTGTTACGACAGTGTGGAGGCAAGTTTGATCCAAAGTAAAGTTAAGACTTTTGAATGCCTACAGAATCTAAAGCTAATCACATTGTTTGTATATGCGTTAGCCCTGCAGCTTACTGGCACCCTATCCAGGGTCATGTTTACCTCTCACCCAGTGCATGCTGGGATAGGCACCAGTGCCCCCATGATGGATGGATGCTTTGAAAAAAACTGCAGACCTATCAGGGAATGGGTCTGTCTGACAGGGAAGATCTCTAACATGAAATAGTTTTTCTATAACAATAAATATTTTGTACTAAATAGACAATAAAAGATAATGTTCTGAGGGGGTCCCTTGCATTGTGATCCAAATGTTGCTAAACTTTGATCGGTGCACAACATTTTGTGATGTCATCTTTTCCCTACTTTACTGCAGTGATAAAGTATCGACAAAAACTCAAATATAGAAATCCTTCAACTGAAATAACAGAACATCTATGGGAGGTTCAATAAGGAGCCCAGTGCTCATAATAAGAAATGGATTAAGACAATTAGGCCTTTAAAACTAGTTATACTACACAGTGTGTATTTGGTATGTTATACTTAGTTGTGGGACTAAGTTGTTGTGCACCTAACATAGATAATTCAAAAATACCTCCTGGAGTAGACAAGGAATACAAACTGTAGTTAATAACATGATTCATATTTCCTCCAAACTGTAACAGCCACCAAAAGCCTTTTTGTGATAACAAGTCACGGTTTTGTCTTGACATTATGAGAGTGACCGTGATTTAATTACCTGCATAATTGTATTGCGTGTGGGTGTGGGTGTGTGTGTGTGTGTGTGTGTGTGTGTGTGTGTGTGTGTGTGCGCGACCACTCAACTTACCCCAACGAGGACTCCCAGATGTTAAACTCACTGCTGAAGTCTAGACTGGGCAGCAGGTCGTGTGGAAACTCAAGCTCGTCCTGGTCTCCACATGCACCTCTGCTCTCCTCCACTCCGGTGATGACTGAGATGTCTGAGAGCACTGGTTCAGACAGCAGACTCTGCTGGCTGGTCGAGGTTTCGGTCAGAAGCGCTCTGTCGTCCCTCTGGGTCAAACTGTCAGCGGGAGCTTCGTCCTGCAGGACAGCAAAACTTGCTTGAGTCTCTTCCGCACTATACATGTTAGAGTGTGATGTTAAACAAGTGTGAGCATGTGAGCATGTGGAGTGCAAACTTGGGAACACCTCCAGGTTCAATGTTCAAAGCCAATCACCAACCAATAACTCCACCCATGTATTAAACTATTAGGTAAAGTGTCATTGGTGTAGTAATGCAAACCTCATATTGACTGGAGCCTCTATCTTTGTTCCTCAACTTGTTTTTCTTATACTATTACTATGATTAAAGGATTATTTCCAGCAGTATAGCCTACAATGTATGCCAAGCTCTCTGTAAGCTTTGTTCACACTGCACTCTTGAGCGTCATATAACAACGATTCTTTAAGAAAAAATGAACTACTTAACGTTATGTTTCATTAAAGTCTGGTGCTTTCCCCCTTACAAGGAAGTCTGATACAATAAAACATTTTACCCAGCGAGTAGGACTAATCAATTAAGACAAACCAGTCCAGCTGGACTGTGACAAGTATAATCATGTGGTTTAAACATTGTCATCAGCATTTCATTAAGATGTAATGTACTGTCTTTCATTCTTGCCTTTATCTCAAGTAAATCATTAAGATGTAGAGGAAAAGAAGGCCTTTAAAATATGCAACTTAAAATCTGGCTCGAAATCTTGTGTGTAGCCAAAACATGGAGCACTTGGCTTTTGCTGTGTTTCCTTTCCGTCTGTCCCACTGCTTGACAGACAGAGTCCGACCACAGCCTCGCACCACAACACTTGGCTGTGGCATCGTGTTGCAGCAACATTGCCCTCACAACACTCAACTGGGGAATTTGTCCCACATTGGCCGTCCTCAGTTTACAGCAGGGAAAGTTTCCATTATTTCACCCGGTCAGATATAAACTGAGGTGTGCAGGTGCAAAAAAAAACGTTGACTCGCAAAGACACATATAAAACATGTGCAGATGTAACGCAGCCCTTTAACACTCAGTACGCCTGGAACATGTGAGCGCTTTCTCTCAGAGAGGTCCTGTTTTTAGGAAAATGACAGTGCGAGCAGATTTAACGTGCACGTACAGAAGAATAAAACGCTACTGAGCATTACGCTCTCCACTGAATATCAGCTGAGATTCAGAATTTAATCTGTTCATTCATTATTTATAAACCAGTCGTAGACAGCATGGCTGCACACAGGAAAAGGTGACAAGCGGAGACGATGAGTAACTCTTTTTGGAGACAAATATATATATAAATCTAGTGTATGCTTGCATTCACCTTCATTTACATTATTGTTGTTTGTTTGTTTGGTTACATCTTTGCACTATTGTTTTGTTAGTTCATTTAATATTATTTAATTTTTTGTTTATTGTGCATTATTATAATTAATATTGCTTTACTTGTATGTCTAAATGCTGTAATGCAGTAACGCACCTTGCAGGATTAATAAAGTATCTATCTATCTATCTATTCCATTAATGGGAAAAACTATATGACAAGCCAAATTTGCATTGCATTGATTGAATAAAAAATTTAAAATGTTGAACCCCTCCTTCAAGACAGAATAAAAAATGCCACCTCTCTCCTCAGTGGTGTACTTTCTGGATGTGGATACTGGAGACAGGTTCACCAGTAAAGCTGTGTGTGTTGGGGAGGCTCTCACCTGTTTAACTACAACAAAGAGTCTTCTTTGTGTGACACATTCAGCACAGTTGAAGTATCGCAGACATGAATTTTGCTCACACAAACACAAGAATAAAAACAGTCAAAATCTTGACTGCACTAGGCCTTTAAAGCAAATGTTAAAGAATGTCGCTCTCTTCATTGTGTATGCCAAGCTCAAGCCGTATTAGGTTATTTATAAACATTCTAATTTAGACTACTCCCGCTAGCAAACTTTTGGTTGCAGGAAGAAGAAAAAAAACACAAGAGAACATTAAAGGAAAAAAAGTGCTGCTGCAGGGTACGTGTCACTCTGAATGGCTGTGATCTCTATGCTGCTGTCCTTTTCGGCA